>JANAVB010037217.1:1563744-1733744 GCA_029216955.1 Iris pallida | reverse complement strand
AGATTTAAGTCATGTATAACCTAAGCCTGTTTACATAGCCAAACATGTGCTCTCAATCACATAGTTAGTTCAGTTTTTTTTATCTATATCATGTATATCTATTTCTACTATATCATGTTCTTCTTTTTACCGTCTCTCTACTATTTCTTTACATCGTTTCATGTATATTATTCTATAGCTTGTTCATATTTTCCTTTCATGTTATGAACTGTATGAGAGATA
This sequence comes from Iris pallida, assembly GCA_029216955.1. NCBI lineage: Eukaryota > Viridiplantae > Streptophyta > Magnoliopsida > Asparagales > Iridaceae > Iris > Iris pallida. Next base: position 1,733,522 of record JANAVB010037217.1, on the reverse strand, counting down.
TGTATTCGTTCATGTCCTGACTGGACCTGTTGAAAATATTACAGATTATGAAGATTGTTGCGATACTTATTATGGAGCAGGCCTAGTTGACACAGGTGACCTGGACCCTCAGGAGGATCCAGTAGTCACTGAGGACTTGCCATTAGCTTAGTCTAGACTTATCTTATTTTCTAGCTTTATGAGACATTAAGATTGTATTGAGATATTTGTAGAAGCATGAAAAATATCAGAATAATGGTCCATGCGGCTCCGGATACGAAGCCCATGCGGCTCATATAGGAGCTGTCTTATATGGTTCAAATGAAGACTCTCAGTCTCATGCGGCTCGAAGAGTGTATGCGGTTCAGCAGGAATATGCGGCTCGATCGATGCCACGTGTCCCCTTGTGATCCTTCCCTACAGCTGGCCATTTAAGTAGTAGCCTCATTTAATGCTCTGGCACGACTCGACAACTGTGACGGCTCTGACATAAAGTGTCATAATGGCTCCGCCATAATGACAGACTCTTCGGGAAAAGAAGAAGATCTCTGACCCGATCCGTCAGAAATCCTAGGTTGCCACATGGCAAAACTCATGCGGCTTAAATAGATAAACAGCCTCATGCGGCTCACTGAGAAGTCGCCATGACTAGCAGAAATCGGCCATATGCGGCCCACTGAGAACTCAGCCCCTGCGGCTCAATGCAATGCTAGCTCATGCGGCTCGCAAAGACTATGCATATGCGGCTCATTGAGAGTTCGTTCCCTGCGGCTCGATGAGGCATTGTCCTATGCGGTTCACGAAGAGTATCTCCCTGCGGTTCAAGTGTAGCCCGTCCTATGCGGCTCTGACAGGACCCACAATCAAAACACGTGGCATCGGATCAATCAAGGATTTAACCGAATCTCAACAAATATATTTGACATCATCATCATAATTACTGAGATCAAGGCATATCATTTATCATCAAGCCAATGGGACACGTGGCGAGCAATCGGGCATTGGTATAATCAATCATGAAGATTTAAAGCAGTTAACATTAATTGCTCACAAGATACGGTGCTATCCACATTAATGGCCGAGATTCATTGTAATCAGGATCAAGGGTTCAGATAGATTGAAGGAGCGCCAATATTCCAAACAAATGATCATTAGCAAACCCTAATGATCATACTCCACTCTTATAAATAGCCAACATCATTTTCTTTGCAAAGGATCGGCAACAAAAAGAATAAAAACATACAGAGTCAGAGAGAAAATATACAGAGAGAGAGAGAAGCCAGGAGTGCAACAGAGGAGCAAAGAGAGCACTTCTTCGTCAACGCCCACCATCTTTTCACAAGGAGCCAAGGCTGCATACCGATCGTCCAAGGAGTAAGGCAGGGCTGCCATCGCCTTTTCGAGCCTCTATCGTCACCCCCAGAATCTAAAATAAACAATTGTACTTAGATTGCTGTACCTAGGTTTTCGTCCCTAGGCTTTCTTTGTACGAGCGAGTTTGTATTGTGAGTCTAAGTTCAGTCCTCCGATAATTGTTCTGTACTTTTACAATCAATGGCAAACACGATGGCGACTCTGCTGGAGACTAACTTCTCCACGGCTGAGGAGTTGGTGACGCAATCGGATGCAGCCAAACTTGGCTCCACACAACAAAATATGGTCGTCCGCTTCGACCAACAGGCATTCGAAGAGATGCTCTCTGAAGGCAGCGCTGGCCCGATCCAGAAGTGCACCCGCACCACGAGGGCTCGCAAAGAGTGGAGGCCAAAATTATTTGCTCCTCCTCAAGTCTTCGATGGGATACCCTCTGTTGCTCAAGACGGCGAGAAGGACTCTCCTGCGGCCCCACTTCAGACCGTAGACAACTCTGCTGTCCCCAAGTCCGGCAGAAGAAAACACTATGATGCTGGACTTGTAGGGGCAAAGAGGAACTCTACGCGATCCGAGCCGCAGAAGAGTATTAGCCGCAGGGAGAAAGCCTATGCGGCTACATCCGCCAACCGCATGAAGAAAACTCATGCGGCCACATCTGTCAGTCGCATAACTTATGCGGCTACAGTTGCCAACCGTATGGATAAAACTCATGCGGCTATTAGAGTCAACCGTTTGCAGAAAACCCATGCGGCCACAGATGCCAACCGCATGCGGCCAGCCTGCACGGTCGTGACTACTAGTCGCATAAGAACTCAGCCGATGACAGAAGACAACCGCATGCAGACAGCCTGCACGGTTTCCAATCCCAGCCGCATAGCATCCGCTCCATGCTCCTCTCGATCAGTTTTCGACCGTCTCTCGTACGGTCCGAACCCTGATGATTCTCCAGACTCTGTGGTATCCGACTTGGACTCTTCTTATTATGCACCCACAGGTGCTAAGAAGAAGAAGTCCAGGGCAGCGCGGGCTCATCTATCCCAGACAGCTGCCCCAACCTCTGACTATCGGGGCGTCCCGCTGATTATCACGCGGGCCCCTGATGGGAATTTGTATAGAACCGCTCAAGTCCAGTCCCCAGCGGCAAACGAACAAAGTGGTTCCTCTGACCTGCGTGAGGCTGTCCTCCACAAACGTAAGGAAAGAGAAGGGGCCTCGGCATGCAAATAGTCCTCACATAGACCTCACTGCACCCAGATCATCGTCAACTGCTGCTGCAACAATACGGCAGTAACGGAAGATCGGCCGTCCGTCTTCCAAAGATTACAGCATCCGAGCTCGGAGGACGAAGCACCTCCTATTGCCTCCTGCAATTCCGTACAGAAAGTCTCCGCTGAGGGGAAAGGAAAGAAGACAAGCATCTCCAGTCCGAAGATATCAACCACTACAACTAAAAAACTGTCGTCTAAACGGTTGTCCTCCACTGGTGTATTCCAGCACACCCGTTCGAAGACAAAATTTACCGCGATGGGAAGTTCATCATCTATATCGCCGGGGGTTGAAAGAGCTGGGGGTAGCACTCCTCCGAACATCCGCAACAATCCGATGTTCCAAGGAACCGAGTCCGCACAAACAACCCTTCCATCAGGAGCAACGGACGCTGAGGCTCCCGAGGACATCCGTAACTCTCAAGACAAAGCAAACTCTGAAGCTGGGTTTACCATTCCCTCCGAGTCCGAGCCCGAAGAGAACATTCCTACTTACCCCGATGACTTCTCGGTGCATGGGTACGACTCAGAGGGCACATCCTCTACCGTTCCTTCCATCACTCCTCACGTAAGAACGGTGTTCATGACGGATAGCGATCAAGGTGGTTCCAGTGATCGCCAGCACATCGACAGTCTCGAATCCATATTACTTGCCTTGGTCAAGTCTGTAGACGAGATCAAAGCGGCTCTGTCCACTCTACAAGGAGGAGCGCCGGGTCAAACAAGCATGCGCCTCCCGGTTAATATAGATTCGAACTCAGCGGCACCAAACCCGGGCAATAATCTTCCCGAAATAATAGCCCCCGCCGCGACAGACGAGACCCGAGAAGTAAGAAGAGAGGTCCAGGAGCTCCGTGCCATGTTTCATGCCTGAGAAAACGCTCAAGATCTCAGAATACGGCAACCTTACCCCGCTGAGTGGAGGGACGTTCCTTTCCCACCAAGATATAAGCCATTCAACATCAACCCGTATGATGGCAAAACTTCAGCAAGCCGGTACATCACTTACTTTGAGGTCACCACCGACCATCTGCCCCATGAGGATGTGATCCTCACACGGTTATTCATTGGAGCATTGGAAGGAGTCGCCTTTGATTGGTACCGCAATCTACCGGACAACTGCATCCATTCCTTCATCGGCTTCAAGCGTATGTTCTTAGAACGATTCTATGAAGTAGGACAAGACGTCACTATGTCCACTCTCATGGATGTCATCCAAGGAGAAAAGGAGCTGACAAGGAACTACATCGAGCGGTTCAGCCAGACCGCTATGAAGCTGCCTTCCGGAAATCCGGATTCTTCTTTGATTGAAATCTGCCAAAAGAGACTGCTTCCAACGATCAGTCTCTGGATGGGCGAGAATCAATTCAAAGATTGGAAGGCGTTCATCATCAGCGTCACAAGCGCTGAAGAACGACTGAAGAAGGCCCGCCAACTGGGGTTGCACATCTCAGAAGGAGAAAACAAGGGCAAGCATCTCAACAACGAAAATGGGGGTAACCCCTCCAACAATTGGAACTGCAAGGAAAAACAGGCTATGGTGGCCGACACGGCCCAGAAGCCCGAGCCACAGCCGGCAGACAAGCAATGGCCTCAGATCACTTACTCTTTCGAAGACGGCCACGTTAAGCCTATCTTAGACATGCTCATATAAGGAGGTAGGATTCAGCTTCCTACACCAAGACGGGAGCCTCGGCCGGCTGATTTAGAGAACCCGAAGTTCTGCCATTACCACCGTTATGTACACCACGCTACACATAACTGCTACCAACTAAAACGGTACATCCAAAGCCTCATCGATTCGAATGCTCTGGCCATCGACTTCGAAGAGGTAACCGTAGCAGCCAATATGGTGTCCGTACAATTCGGCAACTTCCCTCCGACGGAGACTCAAGACGGGATAATCCCCGTCCCTCTCGCGACAATGGAGATTACCAATCTTCCTCCGTCCCGAGAACAAGCTGCTGGTCTAGTACCTCTCACCACCTCACGAGGAGAGGTCATGTGGGTCCATCCAGACTTGGTATCAGAAGTAACTCAGCCCACACCGTCTTCCACCAACAAAAAGAGTGGAAAAATCAGGACCTGCCACACAATTTCAGCAGACAATGAGGAAGCTACAGCCGTCGTCACGCGATCCAGAGCGCAATCCCAACCTGTGGTTGACAGTCCAGCCGAAAATCATCAACCCACTACAACTGAGGCTCTGGGACCGGCTCAGCCTTCGACGACCGACAAGCCTAGGCCGAAAGAGACTCGCTTCGACAAGTCTCTCCGAAAGGACGCAGCCCAAGGGCTAGAAAGGCCCTACAACTTTGACATCTTAGCACAATTGGCTAACACTCCGGCCAAATTGTCATTATATGAACTCCTAAGGCTCTCCAAGGACGTTCGTATTGCATTGAGCGAAGCACTCCAAAATGCCGATGCCTATCTCGCTCAATCTAACCTCACCGGGGAGGACTCACCCGTGGATCTCCAAGACAGTGCCTACAAGGGAGCAATGCCCAACATCGTCTTCACTCCGCAGGACATGCTCATCAAAACCAACCTACATGATCGTCCGCTATACTACACAGGATACATCGGTGATGTAAAGGTGGATCGGATGCACATTGATCCTGGCTCTTCCATAAGCATCATCTCGAAGGGCCTGCTACACCATCTTCGTATCCCAATGCATCGTCTAACACCTACAAGTACCGCCATCAGCGGTTTCAATTCGGGCAGGAGCTACCCTATTAGGAAGATTCGTCTGAAGTGCCAAATCGGCGACCTCCAATCCGAAGTCACCTGCTACGTCATAGATGCAGACACTTCTTACAACATCCTCTTGGGGCGCTCATGGATACACGATTATATGATCGTGCCTTCCACGCTACACCAGTGCTTCAAATATGTCGACAAACACGGCTTCGTGAAAACAGAGTTTGCCGATATCGATCCCTTCAAAGGGGTCGAATCTTACTACTCGGACTCTTGTTTATACGAAAAGTCGAAGAGGCACCTCGATGAAGGAGACGCACAAACTCATACTGAGATAGCCACGGGATCAGAAGGACCCCTGACGATCCACCTCCAAGCTCACAAACCAGGCAAGTCCGCACCCCTCACCGCCACTTTGCGGAAGGACGCGATCAGCCTCTCGGCACAGGAGGAGCAGATGATAATCCGGCTACCAAGATCCGGCCAAGCGCCGAGACCTGCAACGGGGCCACTAACAATCCGACTGCCGAGAGTCAGTCAACCACAAGCAGGGAAGCTCAACCCCTCGGACAGGCCACTGACAATACGCCTACCCAAAAAAGGTTATCTCCTCGATGCAAGATCTAACACTTCCAGCGAACCAGCCACTCCTTGCTCCATATCGAATGCCAAACTGGGGGTTGCCAGTCTGCCAACGACTCCATGCTCTGCTCCATCAACTGGACCACTGACAATCAAGCTTCCTAGGTCATCCTCTCAGTCTTCGTTCACACAGGGGGTAGTCGGAGAGGAACCAAAGCTAGCCAAGTATGTGGCTGCCCATACTAATGTCCCCTCCGCTGATGATGTAATCCCCCTAGAAAAGATATCTTACTTCATCAATAAAGGGTTATCTTTGAACTATACCGAGCTCAATAAGCTATGTACGATGTATGCTATGGAACACGATATAGGCGATCACCTACACACACAGGTGACAAATGTATACACCGCAATCCAGCTTACCCCAGTAGAAGACGCTTACCGAATAGTCGAGGGAGGAGATCATCCAATCATCTTCGGCCGGACGAACAACCCTTATCCCCTCACCATAGAAGAAGCCGACCTCGGATCAGATACCGGAAGACTGCCTCTGTATCTCTATAGCCTTCAATCCAAATATCTCATGCAGAAACAGGGGTATAATCTAGAGACGACGCCAGGGTTGAACTATGGCACTGGGCGACGATTACCTTTGAAACCGCCAGCCCCGACGGGCAAACCACAGAACTACTATAACAAAACTCGATGCGGGTTAGGGTATGTAATGCCTACTACGACCCCGGAAAGTTCAGATGAAGAATGCGACTGGCAGTCACATTCAACCGGATCACCAACTTTCGACTCAGATACCAGCATCGGAGATATATTCAGACAAGTTATGTAGGTCAACATGGCATTCGCCGACGCGTACGAAGAAGACGAAGACATCCCCGAAATTCTCGAGTTAGAGCCATGGGCCCAGCAATTAGACGCACAATGGGAAAAGTGGTTCGAACTGAAAGAACCCCCTACTGAAGACGAGGTCATACAAGTGGATCTCGGAAGCGAATCTTCTCTAAAATCGATTTTCATCAGTAAAAGCCTAACGGACGAAGAACGGGAGTCGCTGTTAGAACTTGTCAGAGAGTAGATTGATGTGTTCGCCTGGAGCTACGAAGACATGCCAGGGTTAAATCCTAACATCGCTCTTCATAAACTTAACATTCGACCAGACGCGAAGCTGGTCAAGCAACAACAGAGACGCTTCCGTCCAGGCATCATGGACGCGATTGAAGCCGAAGTCAATAAACTAATAGCCAGCGGCTTCATTCGTGAGAAGCAACATCCTGATTGGGTCGCCAATATAGTACCCGTCCTCAAGAAGAATGGGAAGATTCGAATATGCATCGACTTCCGCAACCTGAACGAGGCATGCCCCAAAGATGAATTTTCCCTTTCTATCACGGACATCATGATCGACAACACATGCGGCTTTGAACGTATGTCATTCATGGATGGATTCTCGGGGTGCAATCAAATCAAGATGTCTCCCGACGACGAAAAGTACACCTCATTCTGAACCCCGATTGGCACATACTGCTACACAGTCATACCATTCGGTCTAAAGAATGCTGGCGCTACATATCAGCGAGCCATGAGTATCATTTTCAGAGAACATTTGTGCAAGACAGTAGAATGCTATGTCGACGACATCGCCGTCAAGAGTCGCCATAAAGAAGATCATCTTCAGGACCAGAGGACGGTATTCGACCTGATGCGAGTCCACAATCTGAAGATGAACCCTACGAAATCGTTCTTGGGCGTATCCAGCGGGAAGTTCTTAGGCTTCATCATCACTGCACAGGGTATCCATGTAGACCTCGAGAAAACAAAAGCAATCATGGAGATGGGTCCCCCGAAAAATCTCCGCAAACTCAGAGGCCTTCAAGGGAGGTTAGCTTACATCAGAAGGTTCATTTCCAACCTCTCCGGACGATGCCGACCGTTCACACACCTCATGAAGAAAGGTGTCTCATTCGTATAGGACGAGGAATGTCAGCGTACTTTCGATAGCATCAAGGAATACTTATCAAATCCTCCAGTTTTGGTGGCCCCGGTCCCTGGAAAATCATTCCTGGTCTACGTACGAGCAATGGAACACTCCCTTGGTGCCCTGCTGGCACAAAACAACGACGCAGGCCACGAGCAGGCCATATATTACCTCAGCCGAATGATGATTGGGCCAGAACATCGATATACCGCTGTGGAGAAGGAGTGCCTCGCCCTGGTGTTCGCCATTCAAAAGACGCGGCACTACGTCACAGGCAAACCATACATGTGATTTCCCGAGTCAACCCTCTCAGAGTCCTCATGACTAAACCAGGGGCACTCAGCTCTCGCCTCGCTACATGAATAATACTGTTGTCCCCTTATCATATGATCTTCGTCCCGCAGAAGGCCGTCAAGGGCCAAGCCCTGGCAGATTTTTTAGCAGCCCACCCAGGATCGGAGTCATCCAAAATATATAAAGAGATCCCAGATGAGGTCGCCGATTCAAATACAGCCACCCACGATAACATATGGCGGATGTTCTTCGATGGCGCTTCAAGAACCGGACCCAAGGAAAACATCGCCATTGGGGTCGGAGTAGTATTGATTTCTCCTACTGGGCTGGTGATCAATCACGCCTACTCCCTCACAGAACCCTGCTCCAATAATGTGGCCGAGTATAACGCTCTGGTTATTGCCCTCCAACTTGCAAGAGAATTGGGGGTAGAATACCTTGAAGCATACGGCGACTCCCAACTAATCGTCAATCAGATCCGGGGCTCGTACGAAGTCCGCCACGAAGACATGATCCCTTATCACCAAATAGCGATTGACATCATCTCGTCGTTCGAGGGGTTCTTTATCGAACATGTCCCCAGACTTCGAAATATCGAAGCTGATGCTCTAGCTGGTCTTGCCGCTTCCCTAGCAGTTCCAAACTACGATCGACAATCAGTGGAAGTGATAGGCTATGAACTGGTCTGTCCCAAAAATAATGTGCAATTCGTCGCAAGTTATTCCGTACAGATGATCGATGACGCCCCGGATTGGAGACAACCATTCATCGACTTCGTCGTCTACGACATCCTTCCGGAAAACCCAAAGGAAGCTACTTCTGTCAGACGGCGCTCTCTCAGATTCTTCTACGATACAGAGATGAAGATGCTGTATCGTCGCTCCTACGACGGATTACTGCTTCGGTATCTGTCAAACGCAGAAGCCAAAGAAGCCGTACGAGAAGCCCATGACGGTGTCTGCGGGGCTCACCAGCCCGGCCCGAAACTACAAGATCGCCTTCGTCGAATGGGCTACTACTGGCCCACGATGGTGGCAGACACGATAGACTATGCCAGAAAATGCAAAGCTTGCCAAGTCCATGCGGACTTCATTCACCAACCATCCGAATTTTTACATCCGACGGTGGCGTCCTGGCCTTTCGAAGCATGGGGAATGGACATCATTGGTCCAATCACCCCACATTTCTCCCGAAGATATCGCTTCATACTCGCGATCACTGATTACTTCTCCAAATGGGCAGAAGCCGTCCCACTCGCGGAAGTTAAGACTTCAAACGTGACCAGCTTCCTTAAGCATCACGTCATCTACCGCTTTGGATTGCCTCGAAGGATCATCCATGATAATGGTCCGCAGTTTACAAGCCACGCATTCTATCGATTTTACGATAAGCACCGTATTCAGAATATCGCCTCAACGCCGTACAACCCGGCAGCAAACGGGTTAGCAGAGGTGTTCAACAAAACAATCATTAAACTTCTCAATAAGTTTGTCTCCTCCAACAAACGCGACTGGAACGAGAAACTCGACGAATGCTTATGGGCTTATCGCACCACAGTTCGAACAGCCACCGAGAATACGCCATTCTTCCTGGTGTACGGGAGTGAGGCAGTCCTCCCATTGGAGACTCAGATCCCCTCACTATGTGTCGCCCTTACACATCAATTAACGACAGACGACAACTACCAATGTCGCCTGCAGGAGTTAGAGGCCTAGATGAAAAGCGCCTCCTAGCTCAGCAAAGGATCGAGCTGCACCAAGCACGCATCTCAGGAGCCTTCAACAAGAAGGTCAAAATCAGAACATTCCAGGTAGGCGATCTCGTCTTGGCAGTCCGAAGGCCAATGGTCATGACTCACAAGACCGCCGGCAAATTCTAGCCAAAATGGGATGGCCCATTCATCATTGAGACGGTATTCTCCAACGGTGCTTACCGTCTCGCAAAGCAAAATAGAGACTTGCTCATGCTGCCCGTCAACGGCAAGTTCCTGAAGAAATATTATGTCTAAACGACATTCGCTACAGGGTCTTCGAGTCATGTACCCGCTGGTACCACTGAACTCACACCTTCAGCATTTCAGATTATCGAGTTATGTACCGGCTGGTACCAATGAACTCACTCCCACAACATTTTAAGATTATCGAGTCATGTACCTGCTGGTGCCCCTGAACTCACCCCTACATCGCCCTCAGATTATCAAGTCATGTACCCGCTGGTGCCGCTGGACTCCCACTTTTCCAATATGTTAATTTACCAAGTTATGTACCCGCTGGTGCCTCTGAACTCACATTCCGGTCACTCTTTCAGATTGTAAGTTACGTATGATTATACCTCTGAACTTTCTTCCTGGAAGAGATCCTCCCTCATGATCCAATACCCGCACTACCAGTGCACAAAAAGGGTAATCGATCCACAAATTTCCGAAAACGGACATGTCCTTATTACCTCTGAGTCATTTTCACTTCCACCAAAAACAAACCGCCCCTCACATAGAACTTCCACGTTCTCCTACCTCTGAGTCGTTCTATGTACCCCCTCTTCATGGAGCCCACTCCTGCCATGTCATCATTACCTCTGAGTGGGAAGGCTCCGTCGAAGAAACCCTCATGCTTGCCATGTCCACATTACCTCTGAGCAAGTATGTCGGTCTCCTTTCGACCTATTATCTGTACCCACAACCGGAGTACGACAAGGATAATAGGTCCACAAATGTCCGATATTGACCACAAATATCTTCCGTGAAACCTCCCCTGCCATGTCCCCATTACCTCTGAGCAGGAAGATTCCACGGTAAAACTCTCATGCTTGTCATGTTCTTATAACCTCTGAGCAAATATGTTGGTTTTCCTTTCACCCTACTATCTGTATCCCGAACCAGGGTACGCCAAGGATAATAGGTCCACAAACATTCCTTTGCTAAGATTCTTAGCAATAAATCCACTACCCCACCATGCCCCGGGAGCCCAGCTGCTCTTCGGCATTCCTTTTTTTTAGTACCGAGAACATCCATGACCACTTTGCCACGGCTGTTCCGGATATCCTGTCCAAACTTGTTATCCGTACCTGAAACCAAGGTACACCTGGGATAACAGGTCCACAAACAATCCCCCAGCTAGTCATGTTCCGTGAACACCAATACAAGAGAGAGATGAGATGAAACATGTCTATTTTCGAAAGTTCTACACCCTTCGAGATCATATCACTATTACAAAGTAAAAATAAGAGGACAAACAAGCAAGACAAGACAAAGAAACAACTATGGTTCAGAGGTACACAATGTCAGGGGATGGTCCTTCAGCAGGACAGTCAACCGCTCAAACTATCGATTAGTTCTACACACTGCTTCGGGAGTCAATGACGTCACATCTCCCAGATGAGCAAAGGTTCCACTGGGAAATAAAATCCCCAGACTTAACATAATCCCACCCTTTCAGAATACGTATGCCGGTCATATTCTAAACTATCATCCACACCCATAACGAAGTACGTTAAGGATACAGAGTTCACACAGAATATCCTGTTAAAGATGACCATTACGAGCAAAGAGGGAAGCAAATACATTCCAATTGAAACGATCGGCCACATTCACACGATTAACAAACAAAACCAAAGAAACTCTTCACTACTTCATTCAGACGGAAATGAAAGGCACAAACTACAGAAACATGCGGGCAGAAGACAGACATCCGCGAGGAATTCCTAAAACCTAGTTACAGAAGCGCATATACCACTCCCTCAACCACCTTACATAGGAAGGATGCAGTTGAAGGAGATCCTCATCTGGAATAGGAGTATCAGAATTCCCCGAGCTATCGCCCCCAGTTGTTTCGACACTTGGAGAGAGACCATCCTGTGCAGACGATGAATCTTCCTTCTTCGTTTCTTCCTTAACAGAGGAAGACCCCTGGTCGATGACAGGAGGTGGCGGTTCCTCTGTGACTGCAACCTCAGCGTTCACTGGAGATACTGAAAGAACCAAAGATGGAAAGACAAAATAAAAGTAGATTCAGAAAATAGTCATGCGGCTCGTTTTAAGACAACTCACAAGCGGCTCCAACAGGGAGCATACCCCATGCATGGGACGTGTAGGCGGATACCCCATGCAGCTCGATCAAGGGACGTGTATGTGGGGCACGTGGCTGCGTACACGGAGTAGGCAGTAGAGCAGACCCTATTAGGGTTTTATGGGACGTGTAGGCGGACCACGTAACTCGTATACGGCTCAGACATGGGGTATACCCCATGCGGCTCGATCAAGGGACGTGTATGTGGGTCAGTGGTCGCGTACACGGAGCAGGCAGTAGAGCAGACCCTATTAGGGCTTCAAAATACCCAATCTTTTACATAGGTTATTACCTTCGATGGCGACGTGAACATCGAGGCGGACGGGGGGGGGGGGCGACGGTCGACGACGAAGCCGATTTCTTTCTCTTCGCCGCAGCCTTCTTCACAGTCTTGGAAACCCTACGCGCCATTGCTGTTTGTCAGTTGTAGGAAGAAAACAAGAACGAAATTTTCAGTCAAGAAAAATCTAAAGTCCGACCAAACACCCGCCTATTTATAGACAGAGAAAGAAGGATTACTGACCGACGCCTCGTACGACGTGATCGACCCTTCGGCTATCAAGGCAAACTGGACAATCAAAAGAAACCGACCCTTGGGATCCTCCCCCAAAAGGCGACGTTAATTCAAATCAAGGAAACTTAATGAAGATTTGCACATGTGGTCAGGACACGTGGCAAAGAGCCTATGCGGACAGATGAATCTATGCGGCTGGGACACTTATGCGGCACGAACGGGGCCATGCTTCTTATTCAAAGTGTTTCAATTTTACAAATTGAAAACTTTGAAGGGGGTCCTGTAGAAGCATAGAAAATATCAGAATAATGGTCCATGCGGCTCCGGATACGAAGCCCATGCGGCTCATATAGGAGCTATCTTATACGGTTCAAAAGAAGACTCTCAGTCTCATTCGGCTCGAAGAGTGTATGCGGTTCAGCAGGAATATGCGGCTCGATCGATGCCACGTGTCCCCTTGTGATCCTTCCCTACAGCTGGCCATTTAAGTAGTAGCCTCATTTAATGCTCTGGCACGACTCGACAACTGTGACGGCTCTGACATAAAGTGTCATAATGGCTCTGCCATAATGACAGACTCTTCGGGAAAAGAAGAAGATCTCTGACCCGATCCGTCAGAAATCCTAGGTTGCCACATGGCAAAACTCATGCGGCTTAAATAGATAAACAGCCTCATGCGGCTCACTGAGAAGTCGCCATGACTAGCAGAAATCGGCCATATGCGGCCCACTGAGAACTCAGCCCCTGCGGCTCAATGCAATGCTAGCTCATGCGGCTCGCAAAGACTATGCATATGCGGCTCATTGAGAGTTCGTTTCCTGCGGCTCGATGAGGCATTATCCCATGCGGTTCACGAAGAGTATCTCCCTGCGGTTCAAGTGTAGCCCTTCCTATACGGCTCTGACAGGACCCACAATCAAAACACGTGGCATCGGATCAATCAAGGATTTAACCGAATCTCAACAAATATATTTGACATCATCATCATAATTATTGTGATCAAGGCATATCATTTATCATCAAGCCAATGGGACACGTGGCGAGCAATCGGGCATTGGTATAATCAATCATGAAGATTTAAAGTAGTTAACATTAATTGCTCACAAGATACGGTGCTATCCACATTAATGGCCGAGATTCATTGTAATCAGGATCAAGGGTTCAGATAGATTGAAGGAGCGCCAACATTCCAAACAAATGATCATTAGCAAACCCTAATGATCATACTCCACTCTTATAAATAGCCAACATCATTTTCTTTGCAAAGGATCGGCAACAAAAAGAATAAAAAAATACAGAGTCAGAAAGAAAATATACAGAGAGAGAGAGAAGCCAGGAGAGCAACAGAGGAGCAAAGAGAGCACTTCTTAGTCAACGCCCACCATCTTTTCATAAGGAGCCAAGGCTACATACCGATCGTCCAAGGAGTAAGGCAGGGCTGCCGTCGCCTTCCCGAGCCTCTATCGTCACCCCCCAGAATCTAAAATAAACAATTATACTTAGATTGTTGTACCTAGGTTTTTGTCCCTAGGCTTTCTTTGTACGTGCGAGTTTGTATTGTGAGTCTAAGTTCAGTCCTCCGATAATTGTTCTGTACTTTTACAATCAATGGCAAACAATATTGTTTATGGTGTGGTTTACACCGAGACTTATTATTCATATTGTGACTCTATGTTAAGATTATCTTATCTTCTATTCCCTCTTAGATATGGTTATTGAATTGTACCCTATATATTATTCTCCTTTGGGAGAATATTCACATTATGTTGGATGTTGTGACCTAGGACAACGTTCTACCGCCGATACTGCGGCGTAGGCTGGATGTATCCACTTCTCGTGCCCTTATACTGGGTGCGGATCGTGACATCCAACATTCAAATTAACTTTCGGCCAAGTCTCTACGGTCAGCTATTCTAAGCTAAACCAGACAACTAGCTAACTCATCTGAGATGGATAGCTATAGGGACTCTATCTTATCTCAGGGACAAACTATGATCCGACCAACTTAAGGGACATGGGACACCACCCCAATCTTATGAACTTATTTCCAAACTCGAACAACTCAAATATCTTGGCCAACAATCTGGAACTTAGGCAACCAACCGACGATCTAGGGTCAAGTCTATCTACCTATACTCATCCTCAGGTTACACCCAACGAAGTCATTCTAGACTTACCTACAACGACCAAATCTAACCAATAATTCTTATGGTCAATCCCAAAGCCATTACATAAATTTATAAATCGAACATCCAAATCTTTTCAGTTTTCATTTGCTTCGACGCAGCATCACCTGCTCAATCCGACATGTATTCTCACATCATACTCAAATTGCATCTATTCAACCGACCAACTATTCTGAGTCATATTTCAACATTGCTACCTCAATGGTTTATCATTTACCATCTCTTTCCTTCGGTCTCTCTGCGAGACATATTCAATTTTTATATTTCTAGATCATCTGTACGGTATGTACGCTTTAACCAATAATATAAGGCAACTATATATTCATATCTCTTCCGAAAGCATACTCAATGGATTTTTGTTAACATCAAACACGGACATATTTTAGCAATTCATATTAACCATCAATATTCATTTTGCATCATCTCCTTGTGATTCAATAAAAAGATTTACTATTCATGCACCGATCCAATCTCTATAACTCCAATCATCTAGCATCCGTATATCGGTCATCCAGTGGATATAACATAACTCATTCTCTAAATCCAACAAATTCTATATTCCAACCAAACTCGTTATTTATGCGACAACATCATCCACCGATAGGGTCTATTACATATTGATGCACCTCAATATTTATTTGTATTCTAGCCATCAGAGTCCCACAAGGAACATCTACTCTTTCATACATCAAGGGACAAGTAATCATTCTCTATGCCTCAAAATAATCAAGGGTCTTAACTTGTTGATTTGGAACACATCTAACTCCCTCAAGCACAATTGCACAACGTGCTAAGGTCATCGATTTCTTCAAGCCCATTCTCTATTTTTTGGTCATTGATGCAACTCCCTGCATCTTCTAAATAATTTGTAAAGTTTGATAAGTGCCTAACATCACCATCAATTTTGTTAATGTCCAACATACAATTCCTTCTACTCAATTACAACATCATTCAATATTCGGTCCATATTATTCTTCTAAATCTTTTGATAGCAATACCCCACCATCGTCACTGAGCCTACAATTCTTCTTACCCAACTGATTCAAGTTATCGCCTGAATCTATAATTCGTACCATTCCCAACCAAGGCATTCATTTTATATTCTTGAATTTTCATTACCCAGTGTAATGCCAACTTATCAGAATCTGGTGATGGTTCATCCGAACGCATCAAAATCTTACAACGAGTTATCCGAACTTAATTATCAAGGGACACGTCTAGCCGTCATGTATCAATCATAATCCCAACTACGACTCTAATACCCAATACCTTAGAGGTAAAACAATCACTATATTATGAACACGGTCAAGGGTCATCTTATCGCTAAGAGGGTAAAGCCACATACCACTCAGAGCTCAAGCCATTCTCGACAAAATATTCCTCATTTGCACCAAACCAACATCCATTCTGGACTATCCATCCCGCTGTGGCTCTACCGACCACAAAATACCAACTAATTCTCTTGTACCTGAAATATAACCAAGCCAACACACATAAGCCAACTCGAAATTATGTCAATTCACATTCACTAAAATTCATGCATATTTTTGTTCCAACATATCATGCCATTACCTACTACCAATTGCCACATAACAACCGACTTCTATGAATCCCACAGTTAAGACATCAAGCATATATTACCAACTTATTATTGCATCGTATCATAGTTATTCATTTTGGTATCTTTAAGAATTCATTAAAGCTCATAAATCATAGCCCACATATTTAGACTTATTGTACGGAACACCCAGTGAGCAGCTAAACGGATCAACGGATTTTCAGACAAGGGAGCAATTTAAAATAATTTGGAAGCAACACTGAATAATCGTAGAAGCACTTTGAGTCATCGTAGAGGTAACTTTGATTTCATCGTGGTAGCAGCTTTGAATCTTCATAAGAGCAACTTTAATTTGAAATAATTTGAATAAGGTCCAAAGATGTAAAGCCGTACTCTGATACCATTATGTCACGCCTCGGTCCCGAAGGATCGAAAATTAGCCATTGGGCGTGATGTCGTACAAGTTTAGATTGTACTTGTACAAGGCAAAACTATTACACTTCCTGGTATTTCTCAGAAGACAACGACAGCACAGTAAAAACCAAGCAGAAAAATTAAAGTCACAATAAGATATAAAGAAATGTATCTCTTTATTGATAATTGTAATGGATTACAAGACTTGCAGCCGAATACAGAGTTTATAACAGATTACGACACTCTTGAATAGCCAACTGAATATATTTACCATTTAGGCATTACAACCGAATATGCCGACTTTGCTTACAATCTCATTGGTTTATCTTAGTTACACTGTTCCATACATTATGTCCCGTATAGCAGAAGACATCATCTTGCAAGAAGAGCTTCTGCACACCCATCCAATCCCTTAATGCGAAGCACTAAACAGATGATTTCCCCCATGCACGAGCACCTGAAATATTGCCGACAACGTGGGTCAGTACATCATCAATGTACCGTTGAGCGGTGCTGGCCCAACTCACCTAAGAAGATAACACTAAGTAATCATGTTATAGAACATTATTAAAAGTGGTCTTTCTCGTTGCCTTAGGGTCAATTAGCAGTTCATATCTGACAGAAGTAAAGCATGCATCTTATATATAGCCAGCATAATGTAAAATAATATGATATCACCCTTTGGTGATTCTTACCCATGGTCATATAGCCATCCCTGTACATTTATAATACTTACTCTGCCTGCATAAGACATTATTAGGAACAATATCATAATTATCATATTGGTCACCGTTCAGGTGATTTCTTACTGACAGCCGACATTCTTTCCTGTAATTGAGTAATAACTTACTCCGCTGCATAAGACATCATTAGCACTAGACCTATCTATATGAAGTTTACTGACTACACGCCATCTTGGACCGTCTTACAGGTATAACGGTGCCCTTGTAATGCGGGTAGCTAGCCTTACTGAAGGCCCCGTATACCGATGCCAGTACGTCGGCACCAATTCTTGTTCCTCTATGATGAACCGGGTCCATGGCCTCGGAGTACTGTTCATGGAACTACCTTGTGCACAAGTTATCCATAACCATGCAAGTATATGCAACTTATCTATTAAGAAAACATATAATACATGATAAAGAAAACTAAGTAATCAGCTATCATCCTCATCGTATTGCCATCTTGCCTTGAGTTGAGCTCACAAATACCTACTGTCCAATCATTGGTCTTAATGTAATCAACATTCTACATCGGCGATGGGATAATAGAATGCTGATTACTCAATCTCTTTCCCATATCTTTGATACCATACATCTTTCCAACCAAAACTCAAACATGTACACACCGTCCAATTCTTAGGACTTAGCATCTGTATTACCATATGTTCGTTTGAACATAATTCAAGCGTACTCATTGTCCAGTTCTTGGGTCTTATTATCTGTGTTATCACTTATTCATCGAGCTAAGTCTCGATATACTCGCTGTCCAAGTATTTGGGACTTTTCTTTCATATGTCATGTATTTCACAGCAACAGCACACAAGCATACAATTCATGAATTGATTGGAAGCACACAATCCACAGACATGTTCGTAATAGTTTTCGGATCTTGTGATTAATTATTTTTCATTATCTTTCCGACTTTCATGCAAGGTGTTATTCAGAAACTCATTATGAAATTATAGCGTACAGTCCTTTTATTAAGCATGAAGCTAAAGGATCTTAGAAGGGTTCAACACTACTCACATCTATAAGACGATTTCCACCACGATAGTATAACCTTCCAAGCGATCCCTCGCATAAGCCTAAGTCCATCAAGGCTTCATCGAACCAACTAGCCATCATAATACATCTTGCGGTTCGGGGCACTACAAATACCATGTCTCTCTTGAATAATATTTTTGACAGTCCTTTTACAAATTTCTTTGTTGATAGTCATAAAATGATATCCGTGATTGCATGTCCTAGTCTAATATGCCATACCCAACTTTTATCTTGGTTGACTACTAGGCACTTTTCTGTACTATTAGTACTTTCTAAAAATAACACATAAATATTGTCCTTCCTGATTCCTTCATAAACTGGATTACCAGTGGACATATCATATATAAAACATTTGTCTTTAACAAAATTAATACCATAACCTTTGTCGGTAATATGACTAATGCTTAACAGGTTATATTTTAAATCTGTTACCAGACAAATATCTTTTATTACTAGATAGGGGGATATACCAACAGTACCGTCACCTATTATATTACCTCTTAGATTATTTCCGAAGGAGACATATCCTTCTCTTTTCAACGATAGCGTCGCGAATAAAGATGCCTGACATGTCATGTGCTGCGAACATCCGCTATCGATGATCCATTTGCTTCTAGCATGAGAGGGTTGGCCTACCTACAAGAAGAGTAGATATGACCTTTGGTACCCATTTCTTTGAGGGTCAAGCATGGTTAGTATAGAAGCATAAAAATTTCAGCAGACTTGACAACCATGCGCCCAAGCCGAAAAAGACATATGCGCCCAAGTCACCAGTGATGCCATATGCACCCAAGTCACCAGTGAAGTCATATGCGCCCAAGTCACCAGTGAGGTCATATGCTCCCAAGTCTCCAGAGTAAGCTATACGCCCATGTGCCTACTCTAGGCTCCACCAGAAGGAGGCACATAGCCCTGTTTTAGGCTATGCGCCCAAGCCAGAACAGCCCCCGACTCGGTCAAACCCATGATCAATCGTGCACCGAAGCATACGGCCACGTCAGTCTCCAGGAGCAGTCGTGCACCAAAGCATACAGCCGCGTCAACACCACGATCAACCCACGATCACGCATTCTGCATACACCTACATCCTATGTGCCCAAAACAGGACTATGTGCCCACATAAAAACCAGTATAATTTCTTATGTGGGCGCATAACATCATTCCAGCACAAGAACGACTATAAAAAGGGATCTCATACCTCTTCAAAACACAGAATGAAAAGCATTTTCAAGAGCCAAATTGCTGCACTTCTTGCCAGTGAGCCGAGAGTTAGCAATTTTCTTAGATTTTCTCCCACTTTTATAATCGAAGTGTCAATGGAGTAAAGGAGCAATTGTCGCTCGATCTCCATTGTCCTATTCTCCAGAATTCTTCTTGTACTCGAGGATACTCAGCACAGGATCTCTCAGACGTACTCGATTTGTGGTACCTTGTGCCAATAAGAAAAGACAGTATTACTTCTTCTTTTTTGTGTGTGTCCACAAATTGGCGACTCTGCTGGGAACTACCTTTTCCTTTGACGAGAAGGTGGTGACGCAAACCGATACCGACAAAGTGGGAAGCACTCAGAAGATGTTGATCGTGAAGTTCGATCAGCAGGCATTCGAAGAGATGCTCTCCAGGGATGGCTATCCTCCCTCAAAATCAGTGAAGCCAAAAAAAGTCTCAAAAGACTTGGCTTTCGAAGGCTCGCAGTGCATATCCTGCCAGTGCCATAGCAGATATGTAACTGAAGGACTTTGTCACATGGGCGCATAGAGCTCCTCTGTGGGCGTATGGCTCTACCACAGAAGCTCCATAAATGAAGAAGGCACACACCGTTCCGGGCTCTACTAGCCCAGCGACTTCTCTCTTGTGCAACCAACAACAGAGTGTTCAACGCACGAGACTTAGAAAAAAAACACTACAATGCCAAGAATCAAAGTATTCGACACTCTAGGCAAACTCAGCGAGGCTCACAAACGAAGAAGGCAAAGCTGAAAGAAAACATCCGTGCACCAGTATTGTCATCAACTGTTGCTACTCCAAAGTAATGAGAGTGCCTCATAGGCAGTCCGTGTTTTGACGACTACATTGCTCTGACGATGAAAAGTCATTGTGTGTTTCATCCAACATGGCGTCATGGGGTCCCCCTTACGGGAGTCCCAATCAAAGAAGGTGGATCCCGAACCCAACTTTTTCTCTCAGTTTTGCAAAGAGAAAAAGAAAAAATATGCCAACAGATAGCCAGCATGCTGTCACATCTGAAGGAGTCCATATAGGTACTCAATCGAGGACAAGATTCCATATAGATGACGAGGACTCACAAGCTGGAGGTGATGATCCTTCAGCTAGGGGTAGTATTCCCTCAGAGTCTGAAGCAGATGACCTTCACACCGGGGTAGCCTTCCAGATAACGATAATCTCTCCGAGTCTGACGACGACTATCTACCTGTCCTACCTGAAGATGAGGGACTTCTCAACTCAGAGATAGACAGTATCAGCACCAGTTGTACTATTTCCTCTGTTAGTCCTTGCATGTTATCTACATACATGACTAATGGAGAAAGATCTGAAGAAGCAGTGATCAGACCAACAAACGACTAGAGGGTCTTGAAACAGCATTTGCCAAGATCACTGATATGCTTACTAGTATCATGGCGGTCCAAGCTGCTGGGGTTGTTCTTCCACCTCAATAAAATGTCTCGAAACACGTTAGTCCGACACATATACACAACCCTCCTTTACTACAGAAGGAGTATCATTCTGTTGTGCCTTCTCTAAATCTTACAAATGCTGGGGGTGGTCCTTCACCAACAACGCCTGACAACCGTACAACAGCCGTTTCTCAATACCTGCTCAATCAACAGGATGCAATTGATTCTCTTATTACCCATCTCGATACCATCTCACACAAAGAAGAGCTTAAGAAGATGGGGATATCTCAACCCTATCCTCCTGAATGGGAGAACGCTACTTGCCCTCCTAACTACAAGCCACTGACGCTAAATTCGTTTGACGGGATGACTTCTCCTCGTCAACACATGACATACTTCAACACACAGACTCTACACTTACCTAGGGACGATCCGTTCTTGTCAAAGTTGTTTATTAGCACCTTACAGGGGGTAGCTTTTGAATGGTTCTGCAGTCTGCCTGACGGTTGTATCAATTATTTTAAAGACTTGGAGAGGTTATTTGTCACGCCCCAGAACCAGAATACTGGAGAGCGGGGGCAGACATAGCCAGCTATGTATATTGAAATAGAATACATCTCAACTATACGGTCATGGCTGTCTAGATATGAGGGTTTACTACAAGCCAGCAGTCTCTTAAGGTCAAGATTATTGTCTCAATCTCAAGCAATTAACAGAGTTACAAGATATTAGAGCATCAAATATATATATAAGGCGTCCCAAATATTACATATTGGATGATCATGAAGCTAGTCGTACAAAATGATAGGACTAGCAAGAGTTCAGGCATACATGATCAACCCTAGGATTTGTTAATCATGTTTACAGCCCGTAGGCAGACAGTAAGTAAATGTGTATCGAGCTAACAGGTGCTCGTCGGCTAAACGCCTCAAAAGAATAAATTTACATATAAGTGGGTGGAACAAAAAGGGAAAACCCACTCGTAGCCCGGGTTCCGTCTAGTGTTCACCATTGAGCTGGAAGCTTGGTAGATCCTCGGGAGCTGCTCCGAAATCTGGCCACACAAAACCTGTGAGACCCGTCTCACTGTATCGGTATTTTATACGGATACATGTTTATTTGAGCCGTATTTTGTATTTATCGATTTGCGTGATATTTTAAAATTTCCTAAGTATAGGATTTCATGACTTGGTTTAACTTGGATTTGGTTTTATTTGGTTCGGTTCCACTTTGACTTGGTTTGGTTTAGTATGGTTCTTTATGAGATGAGGTGTATGGTTTAGATTGAGTGGAGAGGAATGAATGGTAGAGATTGCTTGGGCTTGTTATATAAGCCACCTACCACTCTCTCTCCTCCATTATTTTCATTTTCATTTCCTTCTTCATCTTCTTCCTCCAGCCCAAGGCAAGTACACCTTGCCGAACCTTGAACAAATTTATTTTTGTTTGTTCCATCTTCTTCCTTGTATGATTCTAAGCATGTTTAGAACTTGGAGTTTTCAATTTTACCGGGTGAATTCTTGTAGATCTAAGTTTATATCATTTTCGATTTTCTTGGGTTTTGATCTACCAAACTTACTTGTTTTCGAAAACTAATTGTTCCATGTTATAGAGAATTCAATTTTACCCAATTTTGGCTTTTGAAAAGTTAGATTTCGACTTATTTTGAGGAAGTTATGGCCAAAATATTTTTGGTCAAACTTCTATGTTATTCTGTGCTGATTCTGGCAGGGACGATGAATAGTGTCTGGCCGCATAAGCTTTTCTGGCCGCATAAGTTTTTCTGGCCGCATAAGCTTTTCTGTCCGCATGAGTATTTTCTGGCCGCATAAGCTTTTCTGGCCGCATAAGCTTTTCTGCCCGCATGAGTATTTTCTGGCCGCATAAGCTTTTCTGGCCGCATAAGCTTTTCTGTCCGCATGAGTATTTTCTGGCCGCATAAGCTTTTCTGGCCGCATAAGCTTTTCTGCACGCATGAGTATTTTCTGGCCGCATAAGCTATTCTGGCCGCATGAGCTTTTTCTGGCCGCATGAGCACTTTTGAGCCGCATAAGACTGATTTTGGCTGATTTTGATAGTTTGATGCTCTTTTTGACTGTTTTTTGGCCAGAATTTCTTCTAGCTCCCAACATAAAAGTTGTAGATCTTTTTCTTGGCTTCAAGAATATGTTATTTAATTATTTTATGCAAGTTTCTCATTTTCTTGATATGGAGCTTATGAGTATATTGCATGTTTTCTATCTTGGCCTAAATGGCGACGACCCCACTTAATAGCTTGGTATTTCTTTAATAAATGAATTTCTTAGTAGGACTGAGTAATATTGTACTTTATGCTCAATGTCATGCTTTCTTCTTCATCGGTGGCCCGTTTGGGTGCACTCAGGATATGTTTCTTTTCTGTTAACATGTTAGTTTGTATACTGATATGCTGCATGAACACGAATTGATAACCATGGTAGTATCCTGTCACGGTACACTCTTAACCAGTAACCAGAAATAAGTAACATGACATAATAGTGGCCCACCGTGGTACACTCCTGACATGATAACTTGACCTGATAACTTGACCTGCTATACATGACACGACAGTGACCCGTAGTGGTGCACTCTTGACCAGTAACCTGACATGACCTGATAGTGGCCCGCCGTGGCGTACTCCTGACAAGTAAACCTGACATGATATATCTCGAATGCTGTTGCGACGGCTAACATGACTTGACAAGAATAAATGGCCTGGATACCGTGGGTGATTGTGTTTGTACAAATGAAACCGTCTTGTCTTGCATCATGTCTAGGACATGAATCCCTGGTTTTCTACGGTCAGGAATTCATACTGAATATGGCTAGGATTAATGACTAGATTAATCAAATAGTTCATGGAGAATTTTCCAGTTACCTGTTGCCCATTTGGTCCCGGCCTTATATATATATACATGGGATTTGTTGCTATCCGTCGAGATGAGCGCACTTCCAGCCCGCCGTCGAGTGTGGTACCTTAGGACACATGTATCTTACTACAGTGTGTCTGCTATATCATGCTATCTTTTCCTTTTCTTTGCTTGGATCATTCAGGTAGTAACAAACAGGTAACCGGACTTGGAATTCTCGCTGCATCTTATTAGTAACTAGGCTTGTGATAACCCTAGCTAGTTAATGTAGAAAGCCGTAGGCAATGATTGGCCGTGAATGTTGGATGGAGTTCAGTCTGTCTAGTCTTGTCTTGATCTTGTACATGATTGTTATATGTCCTGATTTCTTATTTTATCTTGCCGATAAATGGTGGAAGAAACCAAGTTCTGTTCAGACGAAGGGTTACAACCCCGGTCCTTGTTTGGTTTACGGGTTGTAACCTGGTTATCTGAATAGTCCCATGGTTATCCCATCGTATATCACCTTTCCAGTCTAAGTCTTGTCTAGATCCAGTTCCTAATTGTTCCAGGATAATGATTACAATGATTGTCACTCTAATGTATTGTACTTTGTATTGTCACACTCTCACTGTCACTTAATAATTGTCACCTCTAGCAATAAATGATCAGGGACCAAGTTCTGTTCAAGCGAAGGGTTACAATTCCGGTCCTTGTTTGGTTTAAGGGTTGTAACCTGGCTTTCGAAACAGTACCTTCGTCCTCTCTTCGTATATTGCCTAGCTCTATTTATTTAATATGTTCTCCAGTTTACTTTATGTCAAATTATGATTTACTTACTGTCTTCCTATGTTCGGGATAAGTGCATTGGTACTGCACGAATCTCGATCCTCCTTTACTTATTACTTTCTTTCCCTGTTGTTTGCCTATGATTGCTGGTTTTAAGTTCATAGTTCGGCCTCCTTTGTGGTACTTGCTATTTGGGGTCTGACCCCACTGGATTTGCATGGCCAGGTTCTAATAGAAGAGCCCGAAGGATCTACCGTACCATCTACTCGACGGTGACCAGCCGGAGCACCAGAGTGCCTCAGTGGGTTTCTTTTTCATTCTCCCACTGATATGTAAATTCTTCTCTTGTAACGTTTAGCCCCGAGCACGTGTTTAGCTCGTGTTTTGGTATTTTTCTTGATATTGTAGCCTACGGGCATAAACATGATATGTGTATTCTAGACTATAGCTAGCCCTTATCATGTACGACTAATACTCTAGCTAGTCCTCAGTTCTGTGGTACTGGCTTCATGATCAGTCATGTATATATGGTTTGGGACGCCTTACTATTATATGTATGATGATCGTACTCCTTACTCTTGTATAATTGCCTGTGATTGAGATACCTAGGATTGTTAAACCATAGGATTGACTGATGGCTTGTAGAGTAACCCCCATGTCTTGACAGCTTATACGTGATTTCAGAGTATTAACGTACTTTGGGATTACGTAGCTGGCTATGTCTGCCCCCGCTCTCCGGTATTCTGGTTCTGGGGCGTGACATGGTTTTAGTGGTGGCCCATGCAGGTCTCGATTTTCAGATTTGTGGGGGTTACCATGTTTAGATATCTCAATCACGATTATCCTTATTGATCTCCTTCGGATTATTCTCTATCTCTGATACTTGACTTGATATCTGTTTTGATCATTGGTCATTCCTGTTCCCATGATTTGATCTTGTGTCCTTCAACTTTCAAAGGCACTGTTCTTGATCCTTCTGATTATCTTGTTCGTGTTTTGTCAAAGAAAGCTCAGCATTCTTCAGCCAGGCCAGTTATGGAGGATCAGTCTCAGCATGCAGACAGAGATGTCAGTCCATCCCGATCAGCCAGTCGCTTCTGTCTTCGTATCTTGAGACAGGTGATAAAGTTCAAGCATCTGTTTTAACTACGATGACACGTCCTGGGTAGAGTCATGTCTTGAACTAAGTCATTGGTACCGACTTACCTTGAGGCTTGACTTTATCTATTTTTTGGAATCAGCTTAGGCCAGCGAGGACGTTGGTTTCTACACAACTGTCCCAGGAGACATATTGATCCATATGCCTCCAGCCCTTCTTGATCATGATTGTATTTGTTCTTGTGCATTTATTTACTGCTTACGCGTTTATTTACATTACTGATTGTTTTACTTTACTTATATGCCGTGCTTGATTTATTGAGATTGTTGAGTTTTCTGGAGCTTTTGTTTTGTTATCTTACTCGACCAGCCTCAGAAAATTCCGAGGACAAAATCTTTCTAAGGTGTGGAGAGTTGTGAGACCCGTCTCACTGTATCGGTATTTTATACGGATACATGTTTATTTGAGCCGTATTTTGTATTTATTGATTTGCGTGATATTTTAAAATTTCCTAAGTATAGGATTTCATGACTTGGTTTAACTTGGATTTGGTTTTATTTGGTTCGGTTCCACTTTGACTTGGTTTGGTTTAGTATGGTTCTTTATGAGATGAGGTGTATGGTTTAGATTGAGTGGAGAGGAATGAATGGTGGAGATTGCTTGGACTTGTTATATAAGCCACCTACCACTCTCTCTCCTCCATTATTTTCATTTTCATTTCCATCTTCATCTTCTTCCTCCAGCCCAAGGCAAGTACACCTTGCCGAACCTTGAACAAATTTATTTTTGTTTGTTCCATCTTCTTCCTTGCATGATTCTAAGCATGTTTAAAACTTGGAGTTTTCGATTTTACCGGGTGAATTCTTGTAGATCTAAGTTTATATCATTTTTGATTTTTTTGGGTTATGATCTACCAAACTTACTTGTTTTCGAAAACTAATTGTTCCATGTTATAGAGAATTCAATTCTACCCAATTTTGGCTTTTGAAAAGTTAGATTTCGACTTATTTTGAGGAAGTTATGGCCAAAACATTTTTGGTCAAACTTCTATGTTATTCTGTGCTGATTCTGGCAGGGACGATGAATAGTGTCTGGCCGCATAAGCTTTTCTGGCCGCATAAGTTTTTCTGGCCGCATAAGCTTTTCTGTCCTCATGAGTATTTTCTGGCCGCATAAGCTTTTCTGGCCGCATAAGCTTTTCTGCCCGCATGAGTATTTTCTGGCCGCATAAGCTTTTCTGGCCGCATAAGTTTTTCTGCCCGCATGAGTATTTTCTGGCCGCATAAGCTTTTCTGGCCGTATAAGCTTTTTGTCCGCATGAGTATTTTCTGGCCGCATGAGTATTTTCTGGCCGCATAAGCTTTTCTGCACGCATGAGTATTTTCTGGCCGCATGAGCTATTCTGGCCGCATGAGCTTTTTCTGGCCGCATGAGCACTTTTAAGCCGCATAAGACTGATTTTGGCTGATTTTGATAGTTTGATGCTCTTTTTGACTGTTTTCTGGCCAGAATTTCTTCTAGCTCCCAACATGAAAGTTGTAGATCTTTTCCTTGGCTTCAAGAATATGTTATTTAATTATTTTATGCAAGTTTCTCATTTTCTTGATATGGAGCTTATGAGTATATTGCATGTTTTCTATCTTGGCCTAAATGGCGACGACTCCACTTAATAGCTTGGTATTTCTTTAATAAATGAATTTCTTAGTAGGACTGAGTAATATTGTACTTTATGCTCAATGTCATGCTTTCTTCTTCATCGGTGGCCCGTTTGGGTGCACTCAGGATATGTCTCTTTTCTGTTAACATGTTAGTTTGTATACTGATATGCTGCATGAACACGAATTGATAACCATGGTAGTGACCTGTCATGGTACACTCTTAACCAGTAACCAGAAATAAGTAACATGACATGATAGTGGCCCGCCGTGGTGCACTCCTGACATGATAACTTGACCTGATAACTTGACCTGCTATACATGACACGACAGTGACCCGTAGTGGTGCACTCTTGACCAGTAACCTGACATGACCTGATAGTGGCCCGCCGTGGAGCACTCCTGACAAGTAAACCTGACATGATATATCTCGAATGCTGTTGCGACGGCTAACATGACTTGACAAGAATAAATGGCCTGGACATCGTGGGTGATTGTGTTTGTACAAATGAAACCGTCTTGTCTTGCATCATGTCTAGGACATGAATCCCTAGTTTTCCACGGTCAGGGATTCATACTGAATATGGCTAGGATTAATGACTAGATTGAACAAATAGTTCATGGAGAATTTTCCAGTTACCTGTTGCCCATTTGGTCCCGGCCTTATATATATATGCATGGGATTTGTTGCTATCCGTCGAGATGAGCGCACTTCCAGCCTGCCGTCGAGTGTGGTACCTTAGGACACATGTATCTTACTACAGTGTGTCTGCTATATCATGCTATCTTTTCCTTTTCTTTGCTGGGATCATTCAGGTAGTAACAAACAGGTAACCGGACTTGGAATTCTCGCTGCATCTTGTTAGTAACTAGGCTTGTGATAACCCTAGCTAGTTAATGTAGAAAGCCGTAGGCAATGATTGGCCGTGAATGTTGGATGGAGTTCAGTCTGTCTAGTCTTGTCTTGATCTTGTACATGATTGTTATATGTCCTGATTTCTTATTTTATCTTGCCGATAAATGGTGGAAGAAACCAAGTTCTGTTCAGACGAAGGGTTACAACCCCGGTCCTTGTTTGGTTTACGGGTTGTAACCTGGTTATCTGAATAGTCCCATGGTTATCCCATCGTATATCACCTTTTCAGTCTAAGTCTTGTCTAGATCCAGTTCCTAATTGTTCCAGGATAATGATTACAATGATTGTCACTCTAATGTATTGTACTCTGTATTGTCACACTCTCACTGTCACTTAATGATTGTCACCTCTAGCAATAAATGATCAGGGACCAAGTTCTGTTCAAGCGAAGGGTTACAATCCCGGTCCTTATTTGGTTTAAGGGTTGTAACCTGGCTTTCGGAACAGTACCTTCGTCCTCTCTTCGTATATTGCCTAGCTCTATTTATTTAATATGTTCTCCAGTTTACTTTATGTCAAATGATGATTTACTTACTGTCTTCCTATGTTCGGGATAAGTGCATTGGTACTGCACGAATCTCGATCCTCCTTTACTTATTGCTTTCTTTCCCTGTTGTTTGCCTATGATTGCTGGTTTTAAGTTCATAGTTCGGCCTCCTTTGTGGTACTTGCTATTTGGGGTCTAACCCCACAGGTTTTGCATGGCCAGGTTCTAATAGAAGAGCCCGAAGGATCTACCGCACCATCTACTCGACGGTGACCAGCCGAAGCACTAGAGTGCCTTAGTGGGTTTCTTTTTCATTCTCCCACTGATATGTAAATTCTTCTCTTGTAACGTTTAGCCCCGAGCACGTGTTTAGCTCGTGTTTTGGTATTTTCCTTGATATTGTAGCCTGTGGGCATAAACATGATATGTGTATTCTAGACTATAGCTAGCCCTTATCATGTACGACTAATACTCTAGCTAGTCCTCAGTTCTGTGGTACTGGCTTCATGATCAGTCATGTATATATGGTTCGGGACGCCTTACTATTGTATGTATGATGATCGTACTCCTTGCTCTTGTATAATTGCCTGTGATTGAGATACCTAGGATTGTTAAACCATAGGATTGACTGATGGCTTGTAGAGTAACCCCCATGTCTTGACAGCTTATACGTGATTTCAGAGTATTAACGTACTTTGGGATTGCGTAGCTGGCTATGTCTGCCCCCGCTCTCCGGTATTCTGGTTCTGGAGCGTGACAAAACCAGCTGGGTCAAACCCCAGAAAGAGCAAGTGCCACAAGGAGGCCACAAATAAGAACAAAAGCCAGCATATCAGAACATAAAGAATAAAAGAAAGTACAAGTAGTAAAGTACACAGGGCGATAAACGACTAGGGACGTGGAACCATTCCGGGAGCCAGGTTACAATCCTTAAACCAACAAGGACCAGGATTGTACCCCTTCGCCTGAATAGCTCACTGTCTCTACCCATTTATCGTTAGAGATAAGTAAAACAATATGATCAAGAGTTCCAGGTACAGGGGCTAGACAAGACTTAGACAGAGCTGGACACCATTCATTCACAATCGGCCAAGCAAGTACTACGGCTTACTACCTTAACAAACTAGGGTTATCATAAGCCTAATTACTAACAAGATGCAAGTGAGAAACTCCAGTCCCAAGCCCTGCAGACCATCCAGTTATCCTTCCGCGGGTTGAGAGTTATAGGTGGGTACATTGCCCGGGAGACAAATGTACCCTTATGTGACTTAGAGGGTGCAACACATGACAGTGTGCTGGAAATGAGCTCTACTCGTCGGCAAGCTACAAGTCCATTAAAGCGCCCAGATAACGAGATTGCCTGTGACTGGGAATTCTCCATGTTCTAGTTTGATCTAATAATTAGCCTAATCCAATTTAGCGTGAGTCCCTGGCCGTGGTACCCAGGAAGTCACGTCCTAGACATGATGCAAGACAAGACAAGTGGATTGCACAAGCAAGCAAGCAGGAACACCCACGGTGTCAAGGCAAGTCAAGTCAAGTAAGCCGTCGCAACAGCATCAAGATAAATCATGTCAGGGTACTTGTCAGGAGTGCGCCACGACGGGCCACTATCATGTCAGGTTGGTCATGTCAGGAGTGCACCACTACGGGTCACTGTCGTGTTAGGCTAGTTCCTTGTCATACCATGCCATGTACAATAGTCATTCCAAACATACTAAGTAAAATCAAGTTCATGACAAAAAGGCGTAAGGATATAAAATGGGCGTAAAATATCTAATAAAATACTAATATAAATAGGATTATAGAAGAGCCAAGATCAAGAAATAACAAATTCATCATAGACAAGTAGGTTGTGCAGGGTACATACTGCACAGGGTGCCAAGTGCGCAGGATGAGCTGCGCAGGGTACCAACTGCGCAGGGTGAGCTGCGCAGGGTACCAACTGTGCAGGATAAGCTGCGCAGCAGATGGATTGCGCGGGATCAGGTTGCGCAGGGATGGATGGCGCATGGATAGATTGTGCAGAAGGTAGACTGCGCAGGAGTCAGGTTGCGCAGGGGCCAACTGCGCAGGGGTTAGTGCGCCAAGGGAGATGCGCGGTTCAGCCCGAGAGGCCGGGCGCAATCGGCTATGCGCAATGAAGGCGCTGGCCGAGAAGGAAGGTACGTAGTTCACCACAGGGTGAGCTGCACAATCGGCCTTGCGCTAAAGAGCGCAGGCCGAGAGGGCTGCTTCTCCAACCCGAGAAGAACTCCAAGAACTTCAAAACTTCAATTCTTCATAACTTGATCAAATCAAAACCAAATCTAGATTTTCAAAGTTCTAACTTGAGTAAAATTGAATTCTCTTCCACATGAAAGCATCAAAACATGCAAAAATTAAAGTTAAATAGATCAAAACCAAAGAATTTCGAAAATGGTTAAAACCTAGATCTAGAAAAATGAAAGCTCCAAATCACAAAATGTCAAGTTCTAAAGTTGTTCTCCATGGCCTAATCTAGTTAATGGACAAATAAAAAGTGGTACTTATTTGATGGCAAGGTGCACTTGCCTATGGGTTGGGGAGTTGTGTGTGGAGGAAGGAGAAGAAGAAAATTAATGGAGAGTAAAGAGGAGAGAGAAAAAGTTGGTGGAGATATAATGAGGGTGGGTGTGTTGTGTTGATGGTAGAGTGTAGGTTAAAGTGTTCCACTCATAATGAACCAAACCAAACCAACTCTACAAAATAAAACCAAGCCATGGTCCAAACCTATTTACGGGAAACCAAAATCCGCAAGTCGAGAAAAAAATATGTGCCAAAAATCAAATTACGAGTACAAATACGAAATACAGGAAATGGGGGTGACAACTCTACCCACCTTCAAAGAATTTCGTCCTCGGAATTTTATCAAGGAGCTAGAGATTGCCACGACAAGCTATACTAAGCACAGACAAGTTACACTAAGCAGTTCAATCATACAATCATATAATGCAAGCAAGGAAAAAGGGAAAGCGTAAGGCATAAGAAAGACATTATACCTTACGAGTCAAACAGGTAGGGGTATCGCGATCGGATATCGCCCTCATGCTCCCATGTTGACTCACCTAGAGAGTGATGACCCCAAGCAACACGGACTAAGTTAATAGTCTTGTTCTTGAGCGTCTTTTCTCTCCGGTCAAAAATAGACACGGGCCTCTCCTCATACGAAAGGTTGGTACCAACAACCAATTCCGAATGATCTAGGATATGGCTCGGGTCCGGGATGTACCGTCTTAATTGGGATACATGGAATATATCATGTACCTCACTTAGCGACGGCGGAAGAGCGAGACGATAGGATACATCACCTACTCGCTCCAGAATATCGAACGGCCCTATATACCTAGGAGTAAGCTTTCCCTGCACGCCAAAACGAATGACGCCGCGGGTAGGCGAGATCCTAAGGAATACATGGTCGCCGACGACAAATTCTAAGGGACGCCGATGAGCATCGGCCCAATGGCGCTGGCGATCCTGAGCAACTTGGAGGTGATCTCTGACTTTCCTGACCACTTCAAACGTCTGAGAAATCAGTTCTGGACCGAGCATTTGCCTCTCTCCTACATCGTCCCATGCTAACGGGGATCTGCACTTCCTGCCATACAGAGCCTCGAAGGGTGTCATCTGGATACTGGCCTGGAAACTATTGTTGTACGAGAATTCTACCAGGTGCAGGTGATCCTCCCACGAGCTACCGAAGTCGATGGTACATGACCTCAACATATCTTCGAGAGTTTGGATTGTGCGTTCCGACTGGCCATCTGTCTGTGGATGATATGCTGAGCTGAACTTGAGACGAGTCCCCAAACTTTGATGAAGACTGCGCCAGAAGTGCGATGTGAATCTCTTATCCCTGTCTGATACTATGCTGACTGGCACTCTGTGAAGTCGGACGATCTGCCTGAGATACATCTCTGCTAGCTGCGCCGTCGACTGTCCAACTCTAAATGGAAGAAAGTGTGCCACCATGGTAAGCCTGTCCACAATGACCCAAATAGCATCTCTACCTGCCGGAGATCTGGGTAACCCAGTCACGAAATCCATGGTTATGTGTTCCCATTTCCATTCTGGGATCGGTAAAGGTTGAAAAAGTCCAGCTGGCCTCTGATGTTCAGCCTTGACTTGTTAGCAAACCAAACATCGAGAGACATACCGGGCTATCTCCCTCTTCATACCATTCCACCAAAAGTGTTGACGAATATCTCGGTACATCTTCGTGCTGCCTGGGTGGATAGAATACTGCGAACTGTGAGCCTCTGCCATGACTTCTTGTCTGATAGCTCCACTGGGTACGCAAAGACGAGTGCCGTGTCAAAGTGTACCATCTTCATGAATACATAACTCTGGCCTTCTCCCTGCCTCGCACTCTGCTCTGAGCCGCTGAATCTTGGAATCTGTTAACTGTGCGGTCCGGATCCTCTCAACTACGGTGGACTGAATCTGTAGACTGGCCATCAGGGCCACATTGGAAGGAAGAATCACTTCAATTTCCATCTTCTGAAGATCCGATAATAACTCTGGTTGCACCGTCAGGAAATAAACTCCGGCTCTCCGGCTCAACGCATCTGCTACAACATTGGCCTTCCCTGGATGATACTGCAAATCCACATCGTAGTCCACCAGTAGCTCGAGCCATCTTCTCTGCCGCATATTAAGATCCTTCTGGGTGAAAACATACTTCAGGCTCTTATGATCAGTAAATATCTCCACTCTGTCTCCGTACAAGTAGTGCCTCCACAACTTAAGTGTAAACACTACTGCTGCTAGCTTTAAGTCGTGGGTCGGGTAATTCTTTTCATAATCACGGAGTTGACGCGACGCATAAGCAATTACCTTCCCATGCTGCATCAAAACACATCCCAAACCTCTGCCTGAAGCATCGCAGTAAACTGTGAATCCTCCGGTCCCATCTGGAAGTGTGAGAATGGGAGCCGTTATCAAACCTTGCTTCAACTTCTCAAATGATTCCTGACATTCTACTGTCCAAACGAATGGCACATCCTTGTGGTTCAACTGGGTCATCGGCGGTGAAATCCTTACAAAATCTGAGACGAACCGTCGGTAGTAGCCGGCCAATCCAAGGAAGCTGCGAACCTCTGCCACTAAGCTGGGTACTGGCTATGACTCGATGGCCACAATCTTCTGGGGATCCACTTCCACTCCTCCTCGGGTAATGATGTGACCTAAGTAAGAAATACGATCGAGCCAGAACTCGCATTTACTGAACTTGGCGTACAACTGGTGCTCTCTGAGAATCTGGAGGACAACTCTGAGATGCTGCTCGTGCTCTGCTTCACTCTTGCTGTAAACCAGGATGTCATCAAGGAATACTATCACAAATTGATCCAAGTAAGGCATGAAAATACGGTTCATGAGGTCCATGAACACTGCCGGCACATTGGTCGCTCCAAAGGACATAACTAGAAACTTCCAATGCCCGTACCTAGATCTGAACGTCGTCTTCGGGATGTCCTGTTCTCTGACTCTGATCTGGTGGTATCCTGACCGTAAGTCTATCTTCGAGAAAACTGAAGCCCCCTTGAGTTGATCAAACAAGTCATCTATCCTCGGGAGAGGGTATCTGTTCTTGATTGTCACTGAGTTTAAGGTACGATAATCAACACATAGCCTGGACGTACCATCCTTCTTTTTCACAAGAAGCATCGGGGCTCCCCAAGGCGATCCACTAGCACGAATGAATCCCTTGGTTCTAAGTTCTTCAATCATCTTGTACAAAATCTCCAACTCTGAAGGCGCCATTCTGTAGACTCGCTCTGATACTGGCGCTATCCCGGGAATCAAGTCGATGGTGAACTCGATCTCCCGCTCTGGTGGCATCCCTGGAAGTTCCTCTGAAAAGACATCTGGAAACTCTTCAACTATCCGGGGCAACTGCACTGCTGCTACTGCCATCCGCAATACTGGGGGAGAAGGCTCCACGGCGCCTCTGGAAAATGAAAACTCTGGCTCTCCGGGAATACTAAAGACAACTCTGCCATCATGGCAGTCTATCCTAGCATAATGGTTCCTCAACCAATCCATGCCTAGGACTACATCATAGTCTGCCATAGGGAATTCTATGAATCTAGCGGGGAACTCTCTACCGCTAACTACGATCCGACACGAGGAAAACACTTGATCTACTCCCACAAGACCATTACCAGTAAGTATATTGAGCCTCACTGATAATGACTCGGGCTCCAATCCTATCCGTGTCGCGAATCGTGCAGACATGAATGAATATGATGCACCAGAATCAAATAATACAGATGCTGGAAAGGTGTTGACGAGAATAGTACCTGCCACTACCTTACCTGGTGTAACTTCTTCTTCCATGGTCATCATCATAGCCTGACCTCTAGCTGCGGGTCCCCTCTGCTGGAAACCCCTCTGTCGGTTCTGTACTGGAGCCTGGGTGAACTGCTGCTGGTTCTGCTGCTGAAAGGCCTGGGCCTGAGGCAACAATGGCCTTGGGTACTGCTGCTGCTGCTGCTGGACTGGAACTGGGGCTGGTCCTCTCACCGAAGAACTAGAAAGGTTTGATGATGATGGACCTCCCCTATTCGGGCAGGTCCCTATTTGGTGGTCTGCTCCTCCACAAGCTAGGCACAATCCCTGTGCCCTACGACACTCTGCCACTACATGGCCCAGCTTCCCGCAATGAGAACATCCCACCGCGGAAGATTGCTTCTGCTTCTGCTGCTGCGGGTACGTCGGGGTCGAATGCTGAACCGAAGTCACTGAGACCGCTCGCCTCGGAGTTCCAATGGTTATACCCCTAGCTGCCGGGGCTGGAGCTGAAGATTGGTGCATCTGGTTGTGGGACCGCTTCCTGCCTCCGGTCCTGTCTACAATTCTCCGGGAGGTATACTCATGTCTTCTTGCTGCCTTCAACACTACATCGAACGTCTGGTGCTCGAACTGCTCTACAGCCAATAATATCTCTAAATACAGCCCTTGCTGGAACCGCTGAGCCCTATCGAACTCGGTTTCCACCAAGGTGGGGACGAACCTACTCAGCCTGGAAAACTCGGTCGCATAGCCATCGACCGTCCTGCCTCCTTGCTTCAAGTTGGTGAATCTGGTCTGCAGGTCGTACCGTGCCACCGCATCGAAGTACTTTGTCTGGAACCTCTCTCTGAACGTCGTCCAAGTGACTGGTGCCACTAACCCCATGGCCTGAGCTGCCCACCAATCGCGAGCCAAGTCTAACAACTGTAGGCGTACCACCGCCACCTTCTCATTTTCAGGTGTCCTAGCTGCTTCTAGAACCACCTCAGTATCCTGAAGCCAAGCGTCCGCAGCAACCGCATCTTCACTGCCATCAAAGAAGGGAGGGTTCAAGCGCTTGAAACTGTTGGCCGCCTGATTCCCTTGGGGACCTCCTCGGTTTAGTACATCATGAACTTTCTGGTGTAAGGCGTCGCCTCGACGATCTTGGGATGCAAGCAGTTCTCTGATAAGCCCTACCAAAGGTCCCCCATCCTGTCTAGCTGGTTGAACGGGCGGAGCTGCCTGAACTGGAGGTTTCGAGCCTCCGGGAAGCATAACTCGGGAGGCTACTCCAGAGTGCTGAGCTTGATCTTCCTGGCGCTGGGGTGCTTGTCGAGCTTCCTCTGGCTGGTTGGAAGGTCCGGGAGCAATGCCGCTGAAGAAGACGACATAGGGAACAGTAAGGAAAGGACCAGGACAGATCAATGATACAAGCATGTGATCAGGTCAAGAATCTCAGGGATTTGAAGATACGAGCAGAGATCAAGGGCGAATATTGATTGAGACATCTATTCAGTAAACCCTCACATTTCTTGATTGACAAGACCTGCATGGGCTACCACTTAAACCATGTCACGCCCCAGAACCAGAATACTGGAGAGCGGGGGCAGACATAGCCAGCTACGTATATTGAAATAGAATACATCTCAACTATACGGTCACGGCTGTCTAGATATGAGGGTTTACTACAAGCCAGCAGTCTCTTAAGGTCAAGCCTATTGTCTCAATCTCAAGCAATTAACAGAGTTACAAGATATTAGAGTATCAAATATATATATATAAGGCGTCCCAAATATTATATATTGGATGATCATGAAGCTAGTCGTACAAAATGATAGGACTAGCAAGAGTTCAGTCATACATGATCAACCCTAGGATTTATTAATCATGTTTACAGCCCGTAGGCAGACAGTAAGTAAATGTGTATCGAGCTAACAGGTGCTCGTCGGCTAAACGCCTCAAAAGAATAAATTTACATATAAGTGGGTGGAACAAAAAAGGAAAATCCACTCGCAGTCCGGGTTCCGTCTAGTGTTCACCATTGAGCTGGAAGCTTGGTAGATCCTCGGGAGCTGCTCCGAAATTTGGCCACACAAAACCAGCTGGGTCAAACCCCAGAAAGAGCAAGTGCCACAAGGAGGCCACAAATAAGAACAAAAGCCAGCATATCAGAACATAAAGAATAAAAGAAAGTACAAGTAGTAAAGTACACAGGGCGATAAACGACTAGGGACGTGGAACCATTCCGGGAGCCAGGTTACAATCCTTAAACCAACAAGGACCGGGATTGTACCCCTTCGCCTGAATAGCTCACTGTCTCTACCCATTTATCGTTAGAGATAAGTAAAACAATATGATCAAGAGTTCCAGGTACAGGGGCTAGACAAGACTTAGACAGAGCTGGACACCATTCATTCACAATCGGCCAAGCAAGTACTACGGCTTACTACCTTAACAAACTAGGGTTATCATAAGCCTAATTACTAACAAGATGCAAGTGAGAAACTCCAGTCCCAAGCCCTGCAGACCATCCAGTTATCCTTCCGCGGGTTGAGAGTTATAGGTGGGTACATTGCCCGGGAGACAAATGTACCCTTAGGTGACTTAGAGGGTGCAACACATGACAGTGTGCTGGAAATGAGCTCTACTCGTCGGCAAGCTACAAGTCCATTAAAGCGCCCAGATAACGAGATTGCCTGTGACTGGGAATTCTCCATGTTCTAGTTTGATCTAATAATTAGCCTAATCCAATTTAGCGTGAGTCCCTGGCCGTGGTACCCAGGAAGTCACGTCCTAGACATGATGCAAGACAAGACAAGTGGATTGTACAAGCAAGCAAGCAGGAACACCCACGGTGTCAAGGCAAGTCAAGTCAAGTAAGCCGTCGCAACAGCATCAAGATAAATCATGTCAGGGTACTTGTCAGGAGTGTGCCACGACGGGCCACTATCATGTCAGGTTGGTCATGTCAGGAGTGCACCACTACGGGTCACTGTCGTGTTAGGCTAGTTCCTTGTCATACCATGCCATGTACAATAGTCATTCCAAACATACTAAGTAAAATCAAGTTCATGACAAAAAGGCATAAGGATATAAAATGGGCGTAAAATATCTAATAAAATACTAATATAAACAGGATTATAGAAGAGCCAAGATCAAGAAATAACAAATTCATCATAGACAAGTAGGTTGTGCAGGGTACATACTGCGCAGGGTGCCAAGTGCGCAGGATGAGCTGCGCAGGGTACCAACTGCGCAGGGTGAGCTGCGCAGGGTACCAACTGTGCAGGATAAGCTGTGCAGCAGATGGATTGCGCGGGATCAGGTTGCGCAGGGATGGATGGCGCATGGATAGATTGTGCAGAAGGTAGACTGCGCAGGAGTCAGGTTGCGCAGGGGCCAACTGCGCAGGGGTTAGTGCGCCAAGGGAGATGCGCGGTTCAGCCCGAGAGGCCGGGCGCAATCGGCTATGCGCAATGAAGGCGCTGGCCGAGAAGGAAGGTACGCAGTTCACCACAGGGTGAGCTGCACAATCGGCCTTGCGCTAAAGAGCGCAGGCCGAGAGGGCTGCTTCTCCAACCCGAGAAGAACTCCAAGAACTTCAAAACTTCAATTCTTCATAACTTGATCAAATCAAAACCAAATCTAGATTTTCAAAGTTCTAACTTGAGTAAAATTGAATTCTCTTCCACATGGAAGCATCAAAACATGCAAAAATCGAAGTTAAATAGATCAAAACCAAGGAATTTCGAAAATGGTTAAAACCTAGATCTAGAAAAATGAAAGCTCCAAATCACAAAATGTCAAGTTCTAAAGTTGTTCTCCATGGCCTAATCTAGTTAATGGACAAATAAAAAGTGGTGCTTATTTGATGGCAATGTGCACTTACCTATGGGTTGGGGAGTTGTGTGTGGAGGAAGGAGAAGAAGAAAATTAATGGAGAGTAAAGAGGAGAGAGAAAAAGTTGGTGGAGATATAATGAGGGTGGGTGTGTTGTGTTGATGGTAGAGTGTAGGTTAAAGTGTTCCACTCATGATGAACCAAACCAAACCAACTCTACAAAATAAAACCAAGCCATGGTCCAAACCTATTTACGGGAAACCAAAATCCGCAAGTCGAGAAAAAAATACGTGCCAAAAATCAAATTACGAGTACAAATACGAAATACAGGAAATGGGGGTGACATTATTCCTCAATAGGTTTTACGCGAGTGGCATGCATGTTAGTATGTCCACCCTCATCGAGACCAAGGCAAGCACCCTCAAACTTCCTTCCTACAGTGAAGTTTTGTCGGGGTATACATAAGTATGATACATGGCCCGCTTTCATTGGGGCCACTGATGCTGCTAAAAATGACATCCCTAATTTGGAATTACTGGAGTTGAAAACACCCAAATCTGAAGACAAAGGCAATCACCCTCAAACTATCCCTGTTCGTGGGGGTAAAGGGAAAGAAGTCTTGAAGGTAGACACTTCCAAGGGAGCTTCCAATTCTCAGGGCGCCTCTGACAAACCAAAGGAGACTTTCCCCTTTGACGAAGATGATGTTATTACTATTTTTTACACATTGATGAAGGGTAATAAACTGACACTGCCTCCACCACGACGTCCTGCGAAGGCGAACCAACTCAACGATCCCAAGTATTATCTTTATCATCAGTACGTGCATCACTCTACCAAGGATTGTATCGTCCTGAAGAAGAAGATACAACAGCTTATCGACAGCCAAGTGATCAACCTCGAAGCTGAAGACAAGGTTGTATCTTCTAACATGATCTCTCTTCAATTTGGTGACTTTCCTCCCACAGAAGTCCCATATGGTGTAGTCTCGATCCCTAAGGCAATAATGGAAGTCGTCAACCTGCCGCCATCTCGCAACTCAACCTTGGTGCCACTCACGACTGAACCTGGTGAGATCATATGGGTCCATCCAGACCTTGTGAAAGAAATGACGCAGGGGGTGGTATCTTCCAAAGTAAAGAGGGGCAAGAAATACAAATCGTGTCATATGGTATCTTCTTCCATTTACGAAGTTCTATCTGGCGAGACGCAATCTGGGAAGGCTTACCTACGAACTTATGACCCTGCACAAGAAGAAGTAGTACCTTCTCAAGCTCCTACTGCCACCACAAGTTCAGAAGCCGGTCCGTCTAAGCCTTCAACTACCGACAAAACCAAGCAGAAGGAGACGCGATTTAACAAGTCTTTGAAGGCGCCAAGTCCCGAAGGCATGGATCGGCCTTATAACTTTGACATACTGGCACAGCTGGCTAATACACCTGCCAGGTTGTCTCTGTTCGATCTATTACGACTCTCCGAAGAAATACGGAAGGCCTTAAGTGAGGCATTACTACATGCCGACTCTTATCTCGCTGAAGTCAAAGCCCCCGTCGAAGACCCTGCCTCATGTCCTCACTGCCACAGTACTATAGAAGTGGTGCCCAATATCACCTTTTCACATGAGGACATGCTACTCAAAAATAATCGTCATGATAGACCTCTATACTATACAGGGTATATCGGGGCGATTAAGGTGGATGGAATGCACATCGATCCAGGTTCCTCCCTCGGCATCATTCCTAGAAGTTTACTCCAATTTCTAGGAATCCTTCTGCACAAGCTATCTGTAACCAATACAACTATCATGGCTTTCAATGCTGGGAGAAGCCATCCACTGGGCAA
This sequence comes from Iris pallida, assembly GCA_029216955.1. NCBI lineage: Eukaryota > Viridiplantae > Streptophyta > Magnoliopsida > Asparagales > Iridaceae > Iris > Iris pallida. Next base: position 1,692,405 of record JANAVB010037217.1, on the reverse strand, counting down.
GATCCGTCTCAAGTGCCAAATTTGTGATTTCCAAACGGAGGTTTCTTGCTATGTAATCGACGCCAATGTATCCTACAACGTCTTGTTGGGACATCCACAGATACACGAGAACATGATCATTCCTTCTACACTTCACTAGTGCTTCAAGTACGTCAACAGTGATGGCATCGTGAAGACAGAGTTTACCAATGTTAATCCTTTTAAGGGCATTGAAGCCTACTATGGAGATTCGGTACTTTACCAATCTCAGCCCTCCAAAGATGACGTCAACGAAGCTGACGATGAAGCTGAAGTGAGTTCATCCTCCAGTGATGGTCTCCTGATTATCCGAGTCAAAGGACGTACTAGCCCATAAAGTACTCCAAAGCCTCTCACAATCTGGGTGAAAAAGAAGAACCCTGATAAGGTCAAACCATTGACCATCACTCTCTGCAACACACCTCGGATGGAGCCTGCTGAAGTCCGTCCTCCCAATCCTGAAGTGTTACCCTATGTGGTGAACTTGGCCAAGACTGTGGCTCCTCTTCCAGATAATGATCCTCTCAATGAGCATATCAATACTCATAATAATGTACCTTCAGTGGATGATGTTATCCCTGAAGAAAAACTTGCATATTTTTTAAGTAAAGGTTTGTCTTTGAATTACTTCGATGTCTACCAATCTGTAAACTAGTATGTAGAAACGATATACGCTCTAGAGAACGACATAGGACCACACCTCTGCATGCCAGTCACGATGCCTCATCTGCGGGAAAAAGTCTGGCCAAAAGATATCACTACTTCATCGTTCCAGCTAGAAAGAAGGGTGAAGAACTAATCATCTTCGGTCGAATAATTGGTGAAAGAAAGTTCATTCTGGACTCTACTTCGCCTAATCACAACACCGAAGCTGACTATGACTCTGGAAAAATACAACTTTTCTGATATAGTTGGCAGGACAAGAATATCGTCCAGAACATGGGATATGATATTAAAAGCGACCAGGCACTACAAGAAAAATGATTTTTTCATTAACGTTGGCAAAACTGGGCAAAACGTTGGCATAGGCGTTACCGACGTTTGTTTAATAGTTTTTGCAAACGTCGTCATTGCTCTAGTTGGCAATTTACGACGTTTGCGTTAAACGTTGGCATAGGGTTTAGACAACGTTTCCAGCACCGTTTATAAAAGTCGCTAATTGTCGTATAATGGTTATCATATTTCCAACGTTTTCATACAAAAACGTGGCAAAACATACCTTATTTCCAACGTTTTATGAAACGTTGGATTTTTTCCAACCTTCTCCAAAAACACGTAGGATTTTGATTTCCTAACCATTTCCAACAAACGTTAGGTTTTGTATTACCAACCTTTTTAAAAAATCGTTGGGTTTTGTTTTCCTAACTTTTTCCAAATACGTTGGGAATGGAAATTTTTTGGATGCCACTTTTCCAACGTTTTACCAAGCACGTCGTAAATTTAACCACTTGGCCAACAACTACCCAAAACGTTGGAATATGTGCTCATTGTGACAATTTAACAAACATGTCGATAATTTAACTAATTTTTCAATATTTTTCCTAACATTGGGATTTGGTACAAAATTTGTCAAAAATATCTCCAAAAACACATGATATAGACGTGCACAAATACCATTTGATATAAAAATTTAAATATCATCACGAATATGTAAATGCATCCACAACCAAACAATCGTCCAAAATATTAATATAAAATCATTGTTAATAAAATATTGTTTGTATCAAAAGTCTACATATCTCTATTCATCCTCCCAAATACTAGTTCATTCAAACTAAAACAATTAGACAATCTTCATGAACGCAACACATAAGTGAATTAACCATGTTGATCAGAACCTGTAAAAAAGAAAAGAGAACTATTAAAATTAGGACATACAAGTCAAAAATGAATGTTTTTTAAGACTTACAGTACAAGTTGACCTTCTCATCCTACAAATTAGTTCTTTCTCACTTCACAGCCATAAGATCCTGAATTAATGGACACAAGAACAAAAATAAGTATTATTTCTAAGAATTAATATACTGGCACATGCAGAATTGAGAGCATACACAGGGAATAGGATATATAACTAGCCTCATTGCATGGTGTCTAGCCTCTCTGACCACTTTGACCTTGTCTATCTTCTTAATGGCCATATGAGTGTTCTCAGCAATGTTCCTATCATATCTCTCGGGCATGTTCCGCTTTCTTTCAAACTCGAAGGTAGCATCCTGTGAAATTGAATTAATTATAAACATATTCATGCTACAACACTCACATGAGTGCAAGGCTGGATCATGAATGCTTATGGTAAATACATTATCATACATGGAGAGGGGAAAAAAGAGCACAATCGTGCAAATTAGAGGTGGCACTACTTGGGATAAAATCAGCAAATTTCCTAATGTGACTTTGGAAAGTGCAATGATATAGAAGCATCAATTAGGAGAAGCAAAGAGGATCTTAGTAGAAGTAGCTGCAAGAACGAAGTTCTAGACAAAGATGAACTTGGATTCCAAGAATCTCTAATATCAAAGAAGTTAAGTGATAGTACAACAGCAAAATGAACAATATTTAGAAAGTAACATGTTCTGCTTCCTACAAGGTATACTACCAATGTTTCTGATTCAGATTCCTCTAGAACAAGATATCAGGATAGGTTCAGACAAACGTTGTCCAATAACTATCTCAGCACCTCACATTGAGGCTGCAAAAGCCTACACTCATGCAGCATAAAGAGTAACGAAGAGGAATAAAGATAGGAGTCACCATAAGCTCCTAAAAATAACTGATTATATTGGCAAGTACCATTATGGTTAGATTATAGAAAGTATTATGGATATCACAGTTGGTCTTATCATTGTTAGTATTGACATCACCGGGTGATCAAAGAAAAAGAATTGACATCACTAAAGCATACACTGATTGTATTGGCAAGTACCATTATGGTTAGATTACAGAAAGTATTCTGGATTTCACAGTTCGTCTTATCACTAACCACAATATCATTGTTAGTATTGACATCACCGGATAATCAAAGAAAAAGAATTGACATCACCAAGATGTACACTTCAAACCTGACAAGAAATGGAATAGTTTATAACAAAAAAGAGGGCTCAAATAAATTAATCCTAGAGATCATCTCAGTGACATGAGTTGTAGAGGAATCTTAAGAAATAAGCACCTTCCTTGGGATAGAAAGGTCAAAAGTCCAAGTCCAAATGAGGCAAATTGGTTTGCATGACAGGTAGTTGTCCTTCTCAATGTACATGGCAACTCTGCCAATAACAAGGGACATGGATGAGGCTGCGCACAGAGAAAAAACAACAAAACACTAAATATAGCACAAAAAGAACCCAATTTGAATTGTCCACAATTATGTCACTGGACCAAGACTCCTTATTGTTTATATATCCTTAAAGCACAATTATGTCAATGGGTCTGAGGATAAACCCTCAAAACACCACCAAGAATGATGAATATATTGTGCTCGTGTTCACAAGATATAGTATCGAGTAGGATTATCTGCAATTAATAAAAAATATAATCTCTCAAGAATTAATCTCACTACTTTAAAAACAACAAGTAGCTAAGCTAAAGGCTTCTTGAGTTGATCATATCGAACAAGTAATTAATTTGGTGAAGTTACAGGTTTAGATGATTGGAGTACTAAACTTTTTCCATGTTATCTATTATAACAGCTTCATCTGGTAAATCTCATGGCAGGATATTCCACAATTGTGAATCACTTTCTTTCTCAGGTAGCAGAACATGAATCAAGTGTAACTACCAAAACATGGATCCTTTTACACCATTAAATCATATGTATAAAGTTGATTTTATTAAGGTTTGAAAACTAGATACCCATTCTAGCCTTGAGTTCACAAGATACCATTTAAATATATACGACAAAAACCATCCCTACATATCAGTTTCATGCCTATATCATGTGGTTTACCTTAGAGAACAGAGTTTATAAGTGACAAGTCTCAGACTTATTAAGGTGCAGAGATCTATATACGGTTAGAAAAGCACAAAGAATCTTAAGATTCTTAACAAGAAGAGCTAGAATTTTCTATAGTTCAGAAGGGCCATAAGCAAAATGCACAATTCAATCCTGTAAATAAGCAAAATAAATCTGCTGCCTAAGTAAACAACTCAGATACAGGCTGATATTTTTTATTATGCCTAACTCTGATACAGGCTGATATTACCCAATTTTAGCCAAAAGACTTTCTTAACCGGGATACCAAAATATGCACTAAAAAAACACAATCCTCTTGGCGTTATCAATCCTTAAGCTAAACTATAAGACTAAGATAGGTGGACTTCAAAAGCAACCTTAATTTGTAAAAAATTGAGAAAACTAGCAGTTCACAGACAATATAATAATATTAGATGACAAGCAAAGATATGAACTTCACAAGTAAATCAATTTGAACTACTTATGCTACTCATATTAATTAAACTTTATATATATACTTGTACTGAAAAATATGAACATTCATTTAAATTATCAAGCGCTTACTGTAGATTACTCCTACGAATGGTGAACTCTTCTTCCTACTAAAAGTTCTCTCTGCAAACATACAGCAGCAAAATTAAGAATACATTATACTAGTCGTTCATAATAGAACAATATTTATAAGAACATTAAAGAGAAAGTAAATCCTGGAATGCTGGTGATTGCTTTCTGTAGCATAGGTTAAACTTAAATTAATCGTAGGAAGGAAAGAGATTTATCTCGCACATCGACTTGTAAGAACTTTTTCTTAAAAACATGTTCTATAGTTCAACTATTTCACAAATAACAAAATAAAAAGCTTTCTCAATACAATCAGTGAGATATATACACAAATTTCTCAAATTAAACCAACAGCTTATATGTCAAATTAAATCAATTGTCTTATGGTAAAACTGGTGTAAAGAAGAAATATAATCTTTGAAACAACACAAATTTATATGACTAAATAACAAAAAAATTGTGTGCCAATAAAACCAAAATTCACAAATAAAAAAAAATCTAAATATAAGCAGAATAAAATATGTGTATGCCTATATGTATAGTACCTTTAGCAAAACCCTGCCCTGAAAGAAAAAGAGAAGTCTCAGACAATACCACACTTCAAAACCAAAATAAGAACCAACCAAAAAACAATAGAGCTTTTTTTTATCTTCATTAATACCTTTAACAGAAAATAGTGAAAGAGAGAATTAGGAGCCATTAATCATGAATAATTTTGTGCCATAAACCCGGAGTAACACCAAATGGCAAAATAACAAATTCCTTTTTCTAAAAGTATAAACAACTTTATATGTTACATGCCACATGTTCAAAACCTTTTCAAAGAAGAAAACCTCCAATTATATGCTGCACAGGTAATGCACAAGATAAACGCAAGCAATTATATGCTCACCGTAGCTGTAGTCTTCTACAAAACCAAAAATAACAAAACATCAGAATAAAACCCTAAATACAAAGAGAAAATTGGGAAAAATAAGTGTGCTCACAAATTTGTATGCCTCGTCGCTTCTCCTACTATGATATGAGCACAAAATAAAAAAAAAATTAAAACCAAAAGAAAGCGACAGATAGAAGAGGAAGAAGAAATCAAATGCTCGATTTCCTAAAAGCAAATTCGATAAAAAAAGAAGAGAAGGAAGAAAACAAACCTTAGAGAGAGGGAATGGGGAAGAACAATAGGCCGCTATGCTGAATCTTCGCCAACAATTTCTTAAATTATGCCATGGTAAAGAGAAGAATAGTCCAAAAGTAGGCAGAGGCGGGGGTGAAATTTGAGAAGAAGATCAATTTTTAGGCGGGGGATGAAATTTTTCTAGAAAAGTAGGCGGGGGTGAAATTTTGGGGAGCGCGGTTTGTGAAAAAACATCAGGGAGAAAGTTAGGGTATAACTAGTGCTAATTTTTTTATATTCTAAACTTCACGACATATGTTGTATGCCTTCTTTGTGTATAAAATACATGTAAAAATATAGCTTTTAGAGACATAAAAGGCCTTATGTCGCTAAAACATGTTGCTAAAAATGCAATTTCTTGTAGTGTGTGTGTGTGTGTGTGTGTGTGTGTGTGTGTGTGTATATATATATATATATTTTTTGTATATATATATATATATACACACACACACACACACACACACTACAAGAAATTGCATTTATATATATATATATATATATATATATATATATATATATATATATATATATATATATATATATAAATGCAATTTCTTGTAGTGTGTGTGTGTATATATAATATATATATATAACATATATATATATATATATATATATATTTTATATATTTATATATATATATATATATATATATATATATATATCCCGACATATTTCCATTTATAAAGTAGACTTTTTAATTTAGTAAATGGTTCACCTTAATTTTCATAAACAAAATCTGCCTAATTTATGTAGGATTAGAAAAAAAAATTCCTTCATACGTCAAATAAGTGTAAATGCCCAAAAAATGTCAAAGAAATGTCGAAAAGGGTTTCCAAATATGCGACATGCTTCATAAAATGTTGGTATATTGCTCGACGTTTAAAGAAAAATGCAGGTAATTATCAGCATTTGTTTTTAAAATGTTGGTATATTTCTCGACGTTTAAAGACAAACGCAAGTAATTGTCAAACGTTGGTATATTGCGCGACGTTTAAAGAAAAATGCAAGTAATTATCAATGTTTGTTTTAAAAATATTGGTATATTTCTCGACGTTTAAAGACAAACGCAGGTAATTGTCAACCTTTGTTTAAAAACGTTAGTATATTGCTCGACGTTTAAGGGCAAACACAGGTAATTATCAACGTTTGTTTACATACGTTAGTATATTGTGCGACGTTTAAAGACAAATGCCGGTCATGAACAACATTTTTTTAAATACGTCGTTATATGTTAACTTAGCCGACGTTTACAAAAATGTCGGAGGAATAAACGTCGGGAAAGACCTATTTTCTTGTAGTGAGGGGCTAAACTACGGTCGGGGACGACGGTTGCCAATACGTCACTTTGCTCCCCCCAGCAAACCCTAGAACTATTATCAACAAAACGGTATTGGTTTGGGTTATGTCACTCCTCCAACAACTCCTGAAAGATCAGACATTAAAGCAGATCATTGTTCTCATTCTTATGATTTATGCCTCTGGGATTCAGACTCCAGCATTGGAGACATGTTCAAAGCAACTTTGTCCGTCAACATGGTGTCAGTTGACCAAATTATAGACGATGTCCAATCGATCGAGCTTGAACAATGGGCTCAAAAGATGGATACTAGGTGAGAGTTACGTTTCGAACAACGTGAACTACCTACTGAAGACGAAGTCGTCCAAGTCAATTTAGGCGATGAATCATCTCTGAAACTAATTTTCATCAGCAAAAGTCTATCTGGCGATGAACGACAATCTCTTATACAACTTATAAGAGAATACATTAACGTCTTTGCATGGAGCCATGAGGATATGCCAGGCTTGGCCCTAAAGTTGCTACGTACCGCCTAAATATTTCGCATAAAGCTAAGCCAGTGAAGCAGTAGCAACGACGATTCCGACCAGATATCATGGAGGCCATCGGGAATGAAGTCAAGAAGCTTATTGCCAGTGGATTCATTTACGAAGAACAACACCCTAACTGGGTCGCTAACATTGTTCCAGTCATGAAAAAGAACGGTAAAGTTCGAGTCTGTATCGATTATCGATTGCCGTAATTTGAACTCTGCATGCCCGAAAGATGAGTTCTCTCTACCGATCACCAACGTAATGATCGACAATACTTGCAACTTCGAGCGGATGTCCTTCATGGATGGTTTCTCAGGCTACAACCAAATCAAGATATTTTTTGACGATGAGAAGCACACATCTTTTCGAACACCGTTGGGGGTATACTGCTATATGGTGATGTCCTTCGGATTAAAAAATGTAGGGGCGACATACCAGCGAGCTATGAACACAATTTTTTGTGATCATTTACGTAAAATAGTGGAATGCTACGTAGACGATATCGCAGTTAAAAGTCGTCTCAAGGGAAACCACCTCCAAGACTTGAGAACGGTGTTCGAACTAATACGTCGACACCAACTCAAGATGAATCCAACCAAGTCTTTTCTGGGAGTCTCTAACGGCAAGTTCTTTGGTTTCGTCATCACTTCAAAGTGTATACATCTTGACACGGAGAAAGTGAAAGCTATCCTCGATATGCATCCCCCAAGAAACCTCAAAGAGCTACGCGGACTTCAAGGAAGGCTAGCCTACATCAGACGATTTATTTCGAACCTTTCTGGAAGGTGTTAACCATTTACTCAGCTCATGAAGAATGGAGTATCTTTTTTCTGGACTGAACAATGTCAATGCGCATTTGACGACATCAAGAAGTATCTCACAAGCCCCCCAGTTTTGCTGTCTCCAATAATGGGGAAGCCCTTCTTACTATATGTCCGCGCTATGGACCATTCCCTTGGCGTCCTATTAGCTCAGAAGAATGAAGGCGGCCATGAATAGACAATCTACTACCTTAGCCGCACAATGGTGGGTGCCGAGCACAGATACACACATGTGGAAAAAGAATGCCTTGTACTGGTATTTTCTATCCAGAAGACACATCACTATGTGTCTGGGCAGACTGTCCATATCATATCTAAAGTCAATCCTCTCAGAATACTCATGACTAAACTGGGTTCTCTCAATTTCCGTTTAGCTACATGGGCAATGCTGTTGACTCCATACGATATGTTGTTCGCTCCTTAGAAGGCAGTAAAAGACCAAGCGTTAGCTGATTTCCTAGCAGCTCATCTAGTGCCAGAATCCTCCAAACTCTATGACGAAATCCCCGATGAAGTAGTGGAGTCCAACACCACTACTGAAGAAATCTCCATTTGGCGAATGTTCTTTGACAGTGTATCAAGAACAGGACCTAAAGGAAATATCGTGGCCGGAGTAGGCGTCGTATTTGTGTCACCCGACCATCTGGTTATACATCATGCATATTCTCTCGTGGAACCCTGCACCAACAACGTGGCAAAATATAATGCCCTATTAATCGGCCTGCAACTGGCAAAACAACTGGGAGTTGACTATCTAGAAGCTTACGGCGATTCCAAGTTAATAGTTAGTCAGGTCCGAGGGGATTATGAAGTTCATCACGAAGATCTCATCCCCTATCACAAAGCAACAATCTAGTTGGCATCTACTTTCGCTGGATTCTTCATCGAGCACGTGCTACGACAACAGAATATAGAAGCAGACACTTTAGCCGGTCTCGTCGCTTCTCTAACTGTTCTTACCAATACTAAGTTGTCGATCATAGTGTTTGGTCGAGAACTATTCTGTGTGAAAAATACCTTGTATATTCATCATAGTTACACAACGGAAACAAATATCGACGTTAAAGACTGGAGATTTTCTTTCATAGACTACGCCATCTATGGAATCCTCCCTAAGGACCCAAAAGAAGCAATGTCTATCCAAAGGCGATCCCTCAGATTTTACTATGACATAGCTACCAAGATGTTGTACCGACGCTCTTACGACGAGCTACTGTTACGATGTTTATCAGATACAGAAGCCAAACATGTACTCTGTGAGGCTCACGACGGAGTTTATGGTGCACATCAACCAGGCCCCAAATTACAAGATCGCCTCAGATAAATGGGTTATTATTCGCCCACAATGACAGCAGATGTTGTTGAATATGCAAAGAAGTGTAGGGCTTGTCAGTTCTACGCCAACTTCATTCACCAACCTTTAGAGTTTCTACACCCGACGGCAGCATCTTGGCTCTTTGAAGCCTGGGTATGGATGTCATAGGCCCAATCAGTCCGCCATCTTCCAGAGGACATCGGTTCATCCTAGCTATAATCGATTACTTTTCCAAATGGGCGGAAGCTATACCGCTCACCGAAGTGAAGATGTCAAACGTGATCAGTTTTATCAAACATCACGTTATCTATCGCTTCGGCCTACTTTGCAGGATCGTCCATGATAATGGTCCATAATTCGCAAGCCATGTATTCTATCGGTTCTACGATTGGAATCGAATCTAGAATGTAGCCTTTACTGTCTACAATCTAGCGGCTAATGGGTTAGCAGAAGCCTTTAATAAAACCATCATTTAATTTCTCAAGAAGTTCATGTCTTCAAAAAGCGTGATTGGAATGAGAAGCTCGACGAATGTCTCTGGGCCTATCGTACAACGGTCCGGACTCCAACAGGTAGTACGACATTCTCTCTGGTTTATGGGAGCGAAGCAGTTCTTTCCCTAGAAATCTAGATTCCTTCTCTTCGAGTAGCCTTAGCCAGTGAGTTGGCTGCCGAAAAAAGCTACCATCTGCGACTACAGGAGCTCGAAGTGCTGGACGAAAAATGCTTATTAGCTTAGCAGCGGATTGAGCTATACCAAGCACGCCTTTCCAGAGCCTTCAATAAAAAGGTGAAGGAAAAAATCTTCCAAGTTGGTGATCTAAGTCTTAGCAGTAAGAAGACCAATGGTCATGACCTACAAGACAAAAGAAAAATTCCAACCTAAATAGGAAGGTCATTTCGTTATAGAATCAGTGTATTCTAACGGTGCATACCGACTAACCAAGCCTGATGGCGACCTGCTTATGATGCCTATCAACGGTAAGTTCCTGAAGAAATATTATGTGTAACCTTTTGTAAACAACGTTCACATATGTTCAGTTATGTAAATATACAGTGTAATGTTTGTGTGATTCAAAAAATTATCTAACTATTATCCGTATTTCAAGAGTCTTGAATACGCCATGGATAATGGGTCCTCTAAAAAGATTTCCCAGTAGAATCATTTTCGTTTTTGACTCTGCCCAAACTCGGCTTGACAAAAACAAGTCACGTCCCTATTACCTCTGAATTGCTTTCCGATAATTATTTCTCTAGCGGAATGATTAAGAAATGTTTTACCACGTCCATATAACCTCTGAGCAAAACATTCATCAAGGATAATCACGTCAATATTACCTCTTAATTATCCACTCCTGCCTAATGTTATATATCTTTCCACGTCCATATTACCTCTAGTCAGATATAGAACATCCTCTGCTATTACGTCCATATTACCTCTATTAGCAGCTTTTTAAAAAAAAACTTATTATCTATATTCAAAAACCCTGAATATAAAACGGATAATAGGTCCACATCAAATTCTCCAGCGGAATACCCACCAGAAATATCCTTACTATGTCCACATTACCTCTAGTCCAGATATTTCACATAACTTCATTCTTGAAAGTCAATAAGAGTATTTATTTAAAACGTCTATCAAAAGACAGAGAAAAAGATACAAGAGCCTTGACGGCTAAAAGAGAAACAGTTATAAACAAAAAAAATCTAAGGGATACACAATCGATTGATATTATCCCTTAGAGCCGCGATTTTGGCCTCAGACTTCGCGGTAGCTCGGCTGCGCGCCTCTTCTTGACATGCAGCTTCATCCTGGAAGGGGATCAGATTCATGTGCTCTCCTTACAACTTCACCAGTTGTTCTTTTAAGTGGTCGAACGTTGTGGCGGTCATGGCAGCCTGAATCAAATAGTCCTTCTGCTCAGACGTCGTTGTCCTCAAGCTGGCCTCCAGTTGAGCAATCTCGCTTTGGATCTGCACAATGTGATTATATTTCTCAATAATCTGTACAGCCAGCTTATTCTTCGAAGCAGCACGTGCCTCACTCGAAGCATTGAACTGCTCATACTGGTCAGCCAACTCACAGATATCTTGAGCAAGGGCATCCTTCCTTGCTTGGAAAGTAGCCTCCTCTTCCGCGAGAGCCACGACCAAAGCCTCATCTTCTGTACGGAACAACGACATCGGGACTCGCTGTTTGGCATCCCAAAATCTGGCCACTGACCCTCCAAATCATTCAGAACCTTCCTTAGAGCATTAGCCCGCTCTTCATAGCCGACGATGCTCTCAAGGGCTGCCACTTGGCATTCAGTAATAGCCTTCACAGGGCCAAAGGCGGCGTTCCGATTCATAACTCCAGGAAGCTTTACTTTCAGGACAGAATAGAAAGCTTTGACAACTTTCTGGGCCATCTCGTCGTCTTTAGTAGAGGTCATTGGGGAGGATGCTTGATGAGGCTCTTTCGCTCCAGGAAGAGATGCCTAACAAGAAGTTGAACCTGGCAAGAAAATAATATATGCATTAGTAACCAAAAAGGGGAGTACAAAAAAGTTATAATTTTGTCCCTTTGGCATGCTCAGCGCCAACCTGGGCTAAGCCATCAGTCTTGGCTTCAGGAAAACCAAGAACAGGTCCAGGCTGTTCAAGAAGAACAATATCAAGGCTTCGAGCAGCATCAGGCCGGGTATCTTCCACGGTCCCAGCCGGACGGGGAACAGATTCAGCAACAGCCCCTCAGTAAGCTGTTCAACCTCTCCTTCTACAGCTGATGCCGGCTCACTAACGGATCCCTCCATACCAGCCAATTTAGAAGAGCCAGAGACAACCTCTATTTCTTCCCTAATGCCTGGGGTTATCTTTACAAGCGATTCCTTCTCCTTGTCTACAAGGGAACATATAATCGTGGTCAGCCTCACGAAAAGCATGCAAAATCGAAGTCAAAAAATCTCACCCGAAGAGAGGCACAAAGATAATGTACCCGCATGAGGATGAACTGATTGGACTCGATTCTCGTCCAACTCTTTCAGTATGGCCCCGATTTCAGACATCGCCTCCAAGGAGATATCGAAAGAAGGACTGGCTCTCTGGTCACCACCATAATCTAGGAATTCGCCCTGATCATCCTTTGATTCAGCCTCCTTGACTGGGGAAGGTTGAACGTCGTCTGCCGATCGAGGACAAGGAGGACGTTGTTGTCACGTCCACTTCCTCAGACGAGGAGGCACCTGCCTCAGCTACAACTTCAGGGTCCTGTGCAAAGGACAAACGCAAGGGTGAGAAAGCCTCTAATAGTTTGACCAGAACGGCTATGGAGTCTAGGAAGGGATCTACCTCCCGAACAATAATAGCCCGCGATGCCGTTCCACTTCTTCCAGTTTGCCGGAAAGACCTTCTCAAGGGAGGTGAGCCAGCACCCACTTCCTTGGCTCTTCTTAGGGCGACAGTCTTCTTCTTCCTCTTTAAAGTTGGCTCCTGGGCCAATTCAGTTGAAGCTTTCCTCGTCTGAGGAGGATTGAGAGGAGCAGAATCATCATCTTTCCTCTCCTTCTTTGGAGGCACTGCTCGCTTTTTAAGGATAGCTTTCGGCCGTAGTACTGCGGTTGGCTTCACGGCTAGAGCAGCACTCTCCTTCTTACGGCCCTTCGGTGCCATTTGAGCACGTGTCACAGAAAGGGGGCCAAACCGAGTCCCCAATATCAAGCTCTGTTCACGATCATATCGGGGATAAAAAGTATTGATATGAACATAAAATTTGGTGGCAGCATAGCACAGGTGGGTCTCAGGCTTATCTGAGGGCAGAGTGAAGATTGCCCCCGTGCATCCGACATTGTAATACATCCAGAAACGTACCCCATCAGTTAAGCTGTCTATTGACTCCAAATACGGGCTAGCATTTCCCAAAAGTAACTGGCTGTAGCCAAATTGTCGTGCGAAACGACTCGGCAGGTATGGCTCCACATAGGCATGGTTCCTGTTTTTGAGCACCAGATGCGACGGTCTAATAGACTGAAGCCAGTAAAATGCCATAGCAGTTAAACTAGTGGCGTGAACTCCCTCATCCACTAAGATATCTCCTGCACTACCGCTGCCAGACGGAGAGGATACCCTGAAGAACTCATAGTTCTACAAGAAGCTTAAAGCCTTTCTGCAAGCAGGTACACCAGTGACGGCCCAATCCACATTACGGAATCTACAAAGAAAGGCATCTTCCGCCAAAGAGTCCGCCACCGGCCCAGTGTTCATCAGGGTAGGACAATACAGTAGCAGGCACCCCATCAAAAAATGATATAGAAGTTCGGTCTGGGTGAAGTTGGCTCTGCAATCAGGAGTCACCGTATTTCTAACAAAGTCCCGTAGAACCCGTCCAGTGGTACAGACCATTGCAGGAAGCAAGGCAAGATGGTATCCGAATGCCAGCTTCACACCGGAAGTATTATGCTCTGGGTCATCCTCCCAATAGTCCCTAAACCCCCAGGGACTATGCAATCACGAAGCCAGGTCATCAAGAAAGCTGCCAGCACAGCTTTCTCCGACAATGGATATTCAGCTTGACAGAAGTAGTGGCCGATCGGGGACTTCCTCTTAGGATCATCACTGTCCTCAGTATCCGCCGTATCATAATCTGCCATCCGGACTTCTATCTCGAACTTGGTCATAGGTTTTAAAATCGAAAAGGAGGTCGGATCCTCTCCTTCTCCTTGAACGAAGACGTAGTCCAAGCTCTTGTGTGGGGATTGGCCCCCTCGGTCCTTCCTTTCTTGTTAATCCTATGACAAATGAGGAGGTGGCAGAGTAACACCTTGTATACATCAATCATCTCGGAGTTCTCATTCTCCAGATCTCGGAGCTCCTCATCATAAGGTACGTACTCTTCATACGGCTCCGTGCCCCAGGAAAGCTTCGACACTTCCTGCATCTCGTGGAGAGCCAATCCCATCTCCCCGCCCGGAGTAAAGAAAGTATAAGTGTGAAGGTTATATAACTCCGCCAAAGAGACAAACTGTCACGACTCGCACCCGCTTTTCAGATACGAGACGTGTCCAAGCCAGCCTACGCCGCAGAGTCTGCGGTAGAACGTTGTCAAGCCCGCAAGAAAATAAATGCTCAAGAAATCACATCTGCTGCTCAATCATATTTCTAAATTTATTACAACAGTTACAATATTTATAATTAAAGAAAAAATACAAAGTTTTACAATTTAATGAAATGATACAATGGCTAGCTATTTCTATGTTGTCTTCAGCATACCCAAGTCTTCCCCATTGTTAAGAGTGATAGCGTCTAAACCTGAAAAATGTTGGTTATCCAGTCAGGATTGGAACAAGTACACAAACCGACGACAATGCGAAAACACAATAGAATTAACAAGACATGAACATAGCATATGGAATATGAAAGCTAGTAAGAAAACTGATGACTTGGCACGGTGGAAAAGTAAAAGGAAAAATAAAAGACATCTACCTATGTGGTGTGAAATACCTTTTAATACGTGAACGGCTGGGCTAATACGGCACATCATACGATGGCTATCGTTCAGTAATGGTACGGCTAACTCATACGTGAGTGTGTATGACTTAGCTATCGTTCAGTAATGTAATTGGGTTTGTTCACGTATTTACTTAGTATTTCCCCTCCCGACTATTCCGTGTGACGAGCGTGTCAACAAGCAGCAAGATATACATATAGACATGAAATGAAAAGACTACTATGAATCGAAAAGCAATCAGAAAGTGCACTTGCCTGAGGTCCTTAGCTGGAGAAACCAATAATACCATACCACTCAATGAGCCACAATCAATCAACACATGTAGAAGTCTTCGGATGCTGAAATAAATAGTACCAACGTTCTCATAATAGTCAAATTAGCTAGGATTGCCTGTCCTTAAGTCAAATTCTGGACACAGAGGCAAAACGGTAATTTCGGACAAAAACGGTATCCGCCGTTGGACCCGCTTTGCACCGAAAAGCGTGCCAGAGTCAATGGTCTCTAAAGTCGTCAAACTACATGTCTACGGATCCAGTTTTCCGATACGAACCCAACCGTATGTCCAGAGTTGGATTCAGGCGGGCCGTGCACAAAATCGCCCGTTGAGTGGGACTGTGGGGCCCGCAAAACGACGTTCGTTTCGACTGTCTCAAATTTGGACCAAACTTGGCATGCAGGACCAAAAAATAATACGGTTCTGTTGGCGCAAGTTTCGTCTTGATCTGACGAACGTACACAAAGTAATTGGAGAATTTGCAAAGTGCACGATACGGAGAATTTCAACGGATACGCATCTAATTCGTCGCGCACACGCGACCAATTTGAATTCCGTCAAAGCCCACACGACCACGAAACCTTTACGCAGCTTTCAATGATTTCGGTTCGCGACCACGTCGTCCGGATTGGCGTGACGCACGTCGTGTGGAACAATTCCAATATTTTTAAAACAGGTTTTTCGTCAACTTCACCCTAATTTTAAACAGAAATTAATCAACAAGAATTAATTCTAAAAATAGCGTTTCTATCCTGGTTAGGTTGTCTAGAAGTCTGTTCAAGCGGTTTTCGAAATCTTCTACTATTCTGTTCAGAAAGTGTCCGTCAAGTTGGGTGATTGGACTGTTAGATGTCCTATTTCGGGACAGGTTTTTCCTCGACTTTGGGTCGATTTTTTGGGAACCCTAGGGCGGCTAAATTCAAAATAACTGAAGAGACTAGGAGTTGGTTATGTCGGGATCATACAGGAGAAAACGGTTCGCAACAACGTCGAGCATGGAGGAGGAATTCCCATCGCGAACTTGCCTTCGTTGCAGCAACTGCTGCTGTTGCTGCTGTCGCCCTCCGCGCGCGTGCGCACATTTTCCGGCGGCTCGGCCGACCGGCGGCGGCCCTGTAGGCGTGCGCGTCCACGCCCTGGCTGTGGGAGGTCGCCGGGGCTGTGGTGTCAGCGCAGCTAAGGTTTGGTTTTCGGTTTTGATAATCCCCTCTCTATTGCTCGGTTTGGCGTTTATGTATACTACTGTGTGGGGTTTCAAAGGGTTGGGCTCGGGTTCAATTTCCCTGCTGCTGTTGGAAACAAGGTGGGGAGTGGTTGGGCCGATACTGTTATTGCTTCTGTTCCTTATTCTTTTTCTTTTTTTTTTCTTTTTTTTTCTATTTCTAATTCCTATTTGCATATATTTTACCTATGTAGACTTATATACATATATGTATATACATACTAATGTATATTAGTATATATACACATACACACATGTACGCTTATATATTTATATATACATACACATACGTATATTTATATACACAATTTTTTTTACGTATATATTTATATAACTATATATGTTATCACATTTATCTGCCAAACTAATATAATCAATAAACTAATAATATTAAATGCCAATCTCAATAAATAATAATAATAATAATAATAATAATAATATTAACGAAATATAATGAACCCATAATGGTGTATATATTATTAGACATCCAATTATATCGTCTAGTACCACATTTGCTAAGAGAACTATATATACATATATATTCACACACATAAAATCAAATAATAATAATATTTAATAATCACTTCAATAATATAGTAATGATAATAATAATAATAATAATGAAATTTAACAACTAATAATGGTGTACATGCCTTTGCGTACAGTCCAATACTTCAGAGTATATAAGGACCTATTTTATACCAATATCCTTGAATATTTAACTAATAAGGATATTTTATAATATTTAAATAAGAATACTTAAAAATATTCAATAGATCACTAAAATGGGATACGACACAACCATACCAAAATACATCAACACGAATGTCATTGGACATCTCGCATGACTACATGGGCTTGGGCTTAGTACGGTCTAGTCCGGGCAGGTTTGGTACAACCGGGTCTCCTAAAGTCAAATAATATTAAATATAAATAAATACACTATTTGTAACGGTCATGTCACAACTTAGCCTGGTTTTCCTAGTTAGGACATCACTATGGCTCGGCCTTCCTTGGCATGGCTAATACACTAGTCAAAGCACGCCACTGCGCTATCCGTGCCATGATTCCTAGTCGTCTTGTACTTCAAAACTCAACCATGGCTAAAAATCTTCTACCGTAATAATTAACTAAACACTTATTTATAAAAATTTAAAATTACCATTTAAATAAAATAAATAAAATAAAAATATTTTAAAATTTCCGGGAAGGGGAGCTACAAATCTACCCACCTTAAAATAATTTCGTCCTCGAAATTCTAACTCATAAACATGCCAAAAATTCAAAAATAAATAAAAATAAATCCTCTATTTCCTCAATCTTCTCAAATTTAAATTCTCAAAATTGTTGTATCCTCCTTCTTGTCATTTTGTAACTCAGAAACTCCGAGGACTTCTACCCACCTTAGAGGCTAGGATATGGTGGCAAGGTTCCTGTTACAGGGCTGGTCGATGGTAGCTACACTTGCATATCTAACTATCATAGTCATGGGAATACTCTGTGTCTATCTATCAATTACGAGTTTTCGTCTTTCCAGTCCGCGAAAGACAAAAATAATAAAGAGTTCAAGAGATGTCGCTGAATACAATTATGCGATTCAAAGGCGAATATATACTTCAAGAGGAATTGCCAAGCAATCGCGGATGAGACCCTAGAGACATCTATATCTCAATCTACGTAGGATAATTAATTGAAAAGCGAACCGAATGCATCATGGTTGATCAGACCGTGATACAATGATTCTGATTAGACAATATATTAGCGGGCGTCCCCAATAAACATGTGTCTTGGATCAAGCTCGATAAAAGAGTAAACTTGCAAAACTAGGCTGTGATAGCAGCATTGGTCAAGATAGTCAAAATATAAGTAGGCGAGATTTTTGGAAAGGAGGCACAAGTAATTCGAGTTTTGTGAGAATCAAAATCTAACTCGAGATTCTGTACACGAATAACAGAATCAGAAATTTTAAACTAGTTTCTTACAGCAAAATAGAATTTAAAATAGGCAATTCTAATTTATGATATAAGATTTATATCTATACAGCAAAAGAAAATTTAAACAGTTTATCAAAATCAAAATTAACTCCTTAATTCTAGGTAAGTCTAACATACCAAGCAAATAGTGGATCCACATTGGATCATATTGTCATATCAAAAACAATAGTGTATCAGTAGGGATCTAGCAGTTTATCTAAATTGCATGGCCTATCTAATAACCTTAACTACCCAAAGGTCAATTTGAACAAGGGACTCCTACTCCTAGTTATTCTTCTAAATCATTTTAATCCTAATTGTGAATGAGCATTTCCTGAGCGCAGGCTCACAATAGTACGACTAACGTACCATCACGAGTTTGCAATATTTTACGAAAATGAGACCTGCATGGGCCACCACAAAAACTTGTCACGACCCGCACCCGCTTTTCGGATACGAGACGTGTCCAAGCCAGCCTACGCCGCAGAGTCTGCGGTAGAACGCTGTCAAGCCCGCAAGAAAATAAATGCTCAAGAAATCACATCTGCTGCTCAATCATATTTCTAAATTTATTACAACAGTTACAACATTTATAATTAAAGAAAAAATACAAAGTTTTACAATTTAATGAAATGATACAATGGCTAGCTATTTCTATGTTGTCTTCAGCATACCCAAGTCTTCCCCAGTGTTAAGAGTGATAGCGGCTAAACCTGAAAAATATTGGTTATCCAGTCAGGATTGGAACAAGTACACAAACCGACGACAATACGAAAACATAATAGAATTAACAAGACATGAAAATAGCATATGGAATATGAAAGCTAGTAAGAAAACTGATGACATGGCACGGTAGAAAAGTAAAAGGAAAAATAAAAGACATCTACCTATGTGGTGTGAAATACCTTTTAATACGTGAACGGCTGGGCTAATACGACACATCATACGATGGCTATCGTTCAGTAATGGTACGACTAACTCATACGTGAGTGTGTATGACTTAGCTATCGTTCAGTAATGTAATTGGGTTTGTTCACATATTTATTTAGTATTTCCCCTCCCGACTACTCCGTGTGAAGAGCGTGTCAACAAGCAGCAAGATATACATATAGATATGAAATGAAAAGACTACTACGAATCGGAAAGTAATCAGAAAGTGCACTTGCCTGAGGTCCTTAGCTGGAGAAACCAATAATACCATACCACTCAATGAGCCACAATCAATCAACACATGTAGAAGTCTCCGGATGCTGAAATAAACAATACCAACGTTCTCAGAATTGTCAAATTAGCTAGGATTGCCTATCCTTAAGTCCAATTCTGGACACAGGGGCAAAACGGTAATTTCAGACAAAAACGGTAATTTCAGACAAAAACGGTGTCCGCCGTTGGACCCGTTTTACATCGAAAAGCGTGCCAGAGTCAATGGTCTCTAAAGTCGTCAAACTATATGTCTACGGATCTAGTTTTCCGATACGAACCCAACCGTATGTCCAGAGTTGGATTCCGGCGGGCCGAGCACAAAATCGCTCGTTGAGTGGGACCGTGGGGCCCGCAAAACGACGTTCGTTTCGACTGTCTCAGATTTGGACCAAACTTGGCATGCAGGACCAAAAAAATGATACGGTTCTGTTGGCATAAGTTTCGTCACGATCTGACGAACGTGCACAAAGTAATTGGAGAATTTGCAAAGTGCACGACACGGGGAATTTCAACGGATACGCATCAAATTCGTCGCGAAAACGCGACCAATTTGAATTCCGTCAAAGCCCACACGACCACGAAACCTTTACGCAGCTTTTGATGCTTTCGGTTCGTGACCACGTCGTCCGGATTGGCGTGACGCACGTCGTGTGGAACAATTCCAATGTTTTTAAAACAGGTTTTTCGTCAACTTCACCCTAATTTTAAACAAAAATTAATCAACAAGAATTAATTCTAAAAATAGCGTTTCCATCCTGGTTAGGTTGTCTAGAAGTCTGTTCAAGCGGTTTTCGAAATCTCCTACTATTCTGTTCAGAAAGTGTCCGTCAAGTTGGGTGATTGGACTGTTAAATGTCCTGTTTCGGGACAGGTTTTTCCTCGACTTTGGGTCGATTTTTCGGGAACCCTTGGGCGGCTAAATTCAAAATAACTGAAGTGACTAGGAGTTGGTTATGTCGGGATCATACCGGAGAAAACGGTTCGCAACGACGCCGAGCGTGGAGGAGGAATTTCCATCGCGAACTTGCCTTCGTTGCAGCAACTGCTGTTGTTGCTGCTGTCGCCCTCCGCGCGCGTGCGCGCATTTTCTGGCGGCTCGACCGACCGACGGCGGCCCAGTAGGCGCGTGCGGCCACGCTCTGGCTGTGGCAGGTCGCCGGGGCTGTGGTGTCGGCGCAGCTAGGGTTTGGTTTTCGATTTTGATAATCCCCTCTCTATTGTTCGGTTTGGCGTTTATGTATACTACTGTGTAGGGTTTCAAAGGGTTGGGCTCGGGTTCAATTTCCCTGCTGCTGTTGGGAACAAGGTGGGGAGTGGTTGGGCCGATACTGTTATTGCTTCTGTTCCTTATTCTTTTTCTTTTTCTTTTCCTTTTTCTTTTTTTTCTATTTCTAATTCCTATTTGCATATATTTTACCTATGTAGACTTATATACATATATGTATATAAATACTAATGTATATTAATATATATACACATACACACATGTACACTTATATATTTATATATACATACACATACGTATATTTATATACACAATTTTTTTTACGTATATATTTATATAACTATATATGTTATCACATTTATCTACCAAACTAATATAATCAATAAACTAATAATATTAAATACCAATCTCTATAAATAATAATAATAATAATAACGAAATATAATGAACCCATAATGGTGTATATATTATTAGACATCCAATTATATCGTCTAGTACCACATTTGCTAAGAGAACTATATATACATATATATTCACACACATAAAATCAAATAATAATAATATTTAATAATCACTTCAATAATATAGTAAAGATAATAATAATAATAATAATGAAATTTAATAACTAATAATGGTGTACATGCCTTTGCGTACAGTCCAATACTTCAGAGTATATAAGGACCTATTTTATACCAATATCCTTGAATATTTAACTAATAAGGATATTTTATAATATTTAAATAAGAATACTTAAAAATATTTAATAGATCACTAAAATGGGATACGACACAACCATACCAAAATACATCAATACGAATGTCATTGGACATCCCGCATGACTACATGGGCTTGGGCTTAGTACGTCTAGTCCGGGCTGGTTTGGTACAATCGGGTCTCCTAAAGTCAAATAATATTAAATATAAATAATTAAACTATTTGTAACGATCATGTCACAACTTAGCCTGGTTTTCCTAGTTAGGACATCACTGTGGCTCGGCCTTCCTTGGCATGGCTAATACACTAGTCAAAGCACGCCACTGCGCTATCCGTGCCATGATTCCTAGTCGTCTTGTACTTCAAAACTCAACCATGGCTAAAAATCTTCTACCGTAATAATTAACTAAACACTTATTTATAAAAATTTAAAATTACCATTTAAATAAAATAAATAAAATAAAAATATTTTAAAATTTCCGAAAAGGGGAGCTACACAAATATTGGCCAGTTGACCCTTACGCCATATTGGGTGGCCCTAATAGCATACAAAAGGCCATCAGTCTTTAGGGTGGCTTCATACGTGGAAAGCACCCAGCCAGTGAGATTGCTCCAAAATGAAGCTGGATACCTCCAGCCTTCCATCCGCATCTTCCCTACGGGATACGACACGTCCCCCGACATCATCAGATTGTAAAGTATGTCGGCAGCATAAGGGTGGAGGTCAGTCAGTATGTCCTTCATTATAGCACCAGGTTGCAGTCCCCTTACAGAGTAAGATGTAGATCCCCGAACACACTTGAAAGTGTCCTTCTTTCGATCTCCTGAGTCGGACTGTATTCTTTCGGAGATGACCCCGGGGAGCTCAGGAGTTAGCTCCCACTTCATTCGTCGTCGCGCAGCTAAGACAGTAAAAGCAGACAAAGGATACTGATCCTCCATCGACGGTAGCCATATCCTCTGATTATTCAGCCTGACCACCAGTAGGTTTCTCAAGCGTATCGTCTTGCCATCTTCGAACCCCACACTGTCGCCGAACAGGAAGTACGGCTTCTTGAAACGACGTGTCCCTCCAAGCAAGAACTTTTCATCGTTAATCATCTGCTTCAAGAAGGTCTTATCCTGTTCAAGTATGGCAAGTGTCCGTTTCGTAGGCTGTTTATGACTGATCTTGGCCTGAACCTTGCTGACCATGTTGGTTATGAGACTTGGGCCGAGGACTTGACAAGCAGAGCCAAAAGGAATTCTACCAAGTTCTGGGACACACATGTTAACTGCAAGGACAGAAGAGAAAGTCAGACTCAGAATCTGCAGGAAAAACTAAGTGCTGGGGGAATCTTATGCACCCAAAGGGATATACGTCCAAAGGGTTATGCGCCCAAAATAGCATGTGGGCGTATAACATACAGCGGCATATGGGCGCATAACATACAGCAGCATGTGGGCGCATAACTTGCAGCAGCATGTGGACACATAACGTATAGCAATATGTGGGCACATAACACACCACAGTGTTGGCGTATGCTTCTTTGGGCGTATATGAATGCTCACAGAAGCATATTGCCTTGGACACATGCATGCGCCCAGGTAGAAGAAAAGTCTGAGCGTCGCAAATTAACGCTCAAGACTTTGTTTTGAGGCGTAGCCCCACCTAGGATCGGGTCTTGGACTGGCGAGGACGTTGGTGCAGGAGGAGAGCCACTCGGTGCAGCCCCCTTGCCCTTCGCAGATCTTTTGGCGGCTTTGGTAGACATGGTTCGTGCAGAGAGGAGATGAAAAGTCTATTAAAATATCTAAGAGAAAAGAGAATAATGAATTTTCTCTCTCTTCAAGACCTATTTATAGGCATGGGCCAACCACTATGTGCCCACTACTCCTATGCGCCCACTGCACTATGCGCCCACTACGACTTATACGCCCACGTGAAGACCTAGTCTCTTACACATTATACGATTGCCACTTGCTGACATGGACAATGCATGAAGGATGGACCTGTTCAAATTCCATCCCGATGAATCTGTCAGTTCAGATTTTCGAGAAAGATCTCAACAGCCATCTCTCTGATAGACTGGCTAAACTCTATGTGCCCAAAGGGAGAGCTATGTTATGCGCCCACTGCATCACGAGAAGATGGTCCATGCTATCTTTCAAAGTATTTCGAACTTGTTCAAGTATCGAAAACTTTAATGGGGGTCTTGTAGAAGCATAAAAATTTTAGCAAACTTGACAACCATGCACCCAAGCCAGGGAAGACATATGCGTCCAAGTCACAGTGAGGTCATATCCGCCCAAGTCACCAGAGTGAGCTATGCGCCCATGCGCCCACTCTAGGCTCCTTCAGAAGGGGGCGCATAGCCCTGTTTCAGGCTATGCGTCCAAGCTAGAACAGCCCCCGACTCGGTCAAACCCATGATCAATCGTGCACCGAAGCATACGGCCACGTCAGTCTCCATGAGCAGTCGTGTGCCAAAGCATACGGCCATGTCAACACCACGATCTACCCACGGTCACGTATTCTGCATGCGCCTACACCCTA
This sequence comes from Iris pallida, assembly GCA_029216955.1. Lineage (NCBI taxonomy): Eukaryota > Viridiplantae > Streptophyta > Magnoliopsida > Asparagales > Iridaceae > Iris > Iris pallida. The sequence goes on along the minus strand of JANAVB010037217.1, from coordinate 1,668,108 downwards.
TGCGCCCAAAGCAGGACTATGCGCCCACACAAAAACCAGTATGTTTTTTCATGTGGGCATATAACATCATTCCAGTACAAGAACGATTAAAAAAGGGGTCTCATACCTCTTCAAAATACAGAACGGAGAGCATTTTCAAGAGCCAAATTGATGCACTTCTTGCCAGTAAGCCGAGAGTTAGCAATTTTCTTAGGTTTTCTTCCACTTTTATAATCGAAGTGTCAACGGAGTAAAGGAGCAACTACCACTCGATCTCCATCGTCCCATTCCCCAGAATTCTTTTTGTACTCGGGGATTCTCAGTGCAGGATCTCTCAGGCGTACTCGATTTGTGGCACACTGCGCCAATAAAAAAAGACAGTGTTTCTTCTTCTTTTTTGTGTGTGTCCACAGTTAGCTTTGGGTATCTAGGTATATTTATTCATGTCTACTAACTTTCTGATTCTACAATACTGTGATATGTTCCCGTATTGACCACAGTATGTGCAGATAATTTTAGAGTAAGTATCCTTGGTTTTGTGCAGATATGAGTCTTTATGTCTTCCGTAGATACTTGTAAGTGAAAACGTGATTGTGTGGAATATGTGACTTGCGTGCTTTCTTTGATCGTATCCTATTTGGTATATACTGTGTGGTAAGATAGATCTTAGGCAGTGTAACAGGAACAACATGTTTGCCTAATTTTATCTCTAACTTTTTAGAGATTGAACAAGCCACTAAATGTTTCTCAATCATGTCTTTCAGCTTTTGTTCAGTGAATATTCTTAATCTCTTCTCAGAATCATATAGTAGAAGCACTTTTGAATAGTCCTTCTCTCTGATTAACCGTGCATTGGGCTTCAAGAAGACTTAGCTTAATATTAACCACTTCTTCCGTATTGCCTGAGGTAGATGTCTCATTTATTTCTTGTAACAAATTAGACAGTCTAACCACTTCGGTTGTGTATGCTTTTATCTCTTTTCGAGATTGCTTATACTTGTCTAACACACATTTGTGTTCGTCAAGTAAATCGCTAAAGCATCAGAGAGTTCATCAAAAGTAAAATCTTCGTATAGAAGGTTATCTGATACCTGATCAAATGCTATTAAGCAGACATTTGCATAACTGTGTCTTTCTTCCTCTTCTGATTCAATAGCCTCACTTTTATGTCAGATGCTAGTATTTGCATATTTATGACCAGTTGTTGACTTCCTGCTTGATCGTTCATATCGACTGCTCTTCTTCGCTATTAGGCAGTCCTTTATGTGCCCGATCTTTTTGCATCCATAGCATATCGTTTCTTCTTCATTGCTTTATTGACGTCTTTCTTCTTTCGGTTTGATTTCTCAAACCTCAAGAACTTCCTGAAGTTTTTGACCAGAAGGGCTTGTTCATCACCATCTGATTCTTTGTCGTCAGTGTCTTTACTGGAGAATCTTTAGCTTGTACGTTGAAGATAATAGATTTTTGGGGGGGGTTGCCTCTTCAAAGTCTTATAGGTCAAGCTCATGAGTCATGAGTTTACCCATCAGTGTCAATAGTGACATTGTAGTGAGATCTTTGCCTTCAATAAGTGTTGTTACCTTCGGGTTCCAATTATTGGTCAATCCCCTGAGCACCTTCTTGATCTTGTCATGGTTGCTGTAATCTTTACCAAGAGAAGCTAGAGGATTAGAATATCTAGAAAACGTGTGAACATTTGTGTGATTGACTTATTTGGCTTCATCTTGAAAGCCTCATACTCTAGTAAAGTTTCTTTATGAGTTACTCAAGAAGTTTCCATATCTCGTGTGAAGTGTTGCATATAGATACTCTATTGAACTCAGTCTTATCAATAGCACAGAATAGTGCATTGATTGCTCTTGCATTAAGACTGGCTTGTGTCTTCTCTAAATCTATGTATCTATCATTTGGCTTGTCCACAAGATTACCATCAATCACTATTCTTGGTGGCTTTTTGTAGCCGTCTATAACTATCGACTAAAGATCAAAGTCAAGTGATTTTAAAAAGAAACTCATTCATGTTTTCCAATATGTATAGTTTGTTCCATCAAATAGTGGGGGTCTATTTGTGGATTGCCCTTTACCAGTGAATATAGATTTCACGGCTGCTATATATATATATATATATATATATATATATATATATATATATATATATATATATATATAGAGTGTTATATTTGTACATAACCTAATCTGATACCAATTGTAGGAACGTTGAGCGCCTCTAGAGGAGGGTGAATAGAGTACGTATGTGCAGCAAAAATATAATCACCAATTAAAAATATTCTGAGCAGTATCACAGGTATAGAGAAATGAGCAAACTATGAAATTTAAATACAGAGAGTAAAGAGCAACAGAAAAGTAAACTCATGACACGACGATGTTTACTGGTTTTTCTCTGAGAGGACTAGTCCAGTCTCGAGTACTCTGGCTCAATGTTAATCCACTATGGCACAAGCTTTAACCAAGTGCTTGCAGCTCCTTACAACCATAAGTTTTTATCCGAAGGACTCACAACTTCAAATATGACAAACTTGAAAATAGAAAAGTTTTCGGAGATCCTTCCTTACAACTCGAACAACCAAACCCTAGATTGAAACGGAATGGTGCTTGGCTTGTCTAGGAGTCGTTAAAGGCTAAATATGAAAGTAAATAGCTCTGGAGTGCTTTTAAAGAAGAGATGAATGAATGAATGATTTAGAATAAAAATTTCTCCTCTATTTATAGCATTTTTTTAGGGCAGAACTCAGCATGAGTTCGGTTCCATAAATATCATAATTTGAAAAGTGGTTACAGATATTCAGGAAGACCAAAATGTTCTGGAAACAGAACATCAGAACTCGGGTAGAGTTCGGGCCGAACTCAGTAGGGTTCTTATATATGAATATATGCTCAAATAATGTATGGCTTTTGTATATGGGATTGATATAGGATTGGGTATAGTAGGAATTGATATATATATATATATATATATATATATATATATAATATATTATATTATATATATAGGCTTTTGAATGTTGATTATAGAAAGCCAGTTGCCACTCCGATCAACCTTACATTTTTTTAGACTCAATAAAAAAGAAAAATACAGAATAAAATAGAAAACAATTCTTGATCTACATCTGTAGTTTTTGTAAAATGAAGACGACAAGTAGTAGATTGTTGGAAGTAGACGTTTTGTTCTTGTACCTATAATGTATTATTTGTGTATCGACCAAAGTATATGTTGATTATCAAAATCAGGTGTGACTATGACCATTGGGCCAACAAGGCCAATAGGGTAAATATTAATTAGAGGAGATAGAGTATTATATAGCAATGTATTAAAAAATAAGCATTTGAAATTCCGAATAATATAGTAAGGATTTAGTTTTTATTTTAATTTTTAATTTCATTATTAACTTGAGGTGATAAATTTTGACAGTAGTAGTCATAGCTAACTTATATTACAGTTAGACCACTTGCATGATTTTAATTTCAAGAACGAAATTATTGTAAGTTGGGTAAAATGTAATCATCCCTATTTTAAAAAAATAGTAATTAGAATTATTAATAAATTTGATTTATAATCGTAAGAGTTATATATTAACATATGTGATACCTAGGCCACATAACTAGAAAATATGTGACATTATGCTAGATATGGACCTTAGAGACACACATATAGCCTTAGAAACCAATTTATATTATTTTAGGATTGTGTGTGGGTTATTTCCTTATGATTCAGGTATACTTAGTTTATGCCTTCTTCATTGTTCTTCTGTAGTTTCTTTCCTTTGTATAGATAGATCATATTCAGTGTTGTGGATGTACTTGGATATCTTTATGGATAGTTATTACGATCTAGATAGTGTATACATAATTGAGTTAGGCTGGAGTCCACTTGATGCGTAGATGGTCTTTTCCATGTACACTGGTCCTACGTATTTTGGGATGGGTGTGGTTGTTTGTGTCACGACTCGTACCCGCTTTTGGGATACGAGTACGTGTCCAAGCCCAGCCTATATCACAGCATCGATGGTAGTACGCTGTCTATGATAACAATGGTCCATAACAAGTACACAGTTCACATATATCATCCACAACTAGGTCATGACAAAGAGATTAAACTAAGTCTCAATAAATAATTTAAAGAAGGATCCACTACAACTCATACTAGTCTCGGGAACAACCTACTAAAATAAATATAAAACAACTAGAACTAAAGTTCTCTAAGCTCACTAGCTAAGAATTACACGAAAAAGCATAAGGACAAAATATGTTACTCCGTATCAGTAGAAGCAACCGACAAATTGGTAACGTCAGTGTCACCAAGATACGCACCATAAACCTCGGGGCAAACCATGTCGTATAAAGCTGAAAAACAGTTATCCAGTCAGGATTGGAGCAAGTTTACCATAAACTATATTACACAATATAATATACAAGCATGAAAAATAATGGTAAAGAAACAATGAATATGATATGATACAAAAGAGACCACTATATCTTGGAAATAGTTTAAGAGTACAACTATGACATAGAATAGTTGAAGATATAACTAAGATACGAAAATAGTATGAGAGAACGACTAATATAAGACAAACTACTAGACAATGTGTCAACATGAATCAAGTTAAGTGTACTGTGTGTTTTAGAATACAAGTGTTCCGCATGTGGACGGATTAGGACATCCGGCAGTCGGTACGTGAGGTGCAACGACTGCTATCAACATTGACATTAGGGAAAATTGTACAATGCGTAGACCACATGCATACTAGTTGTATTCCCCGTCCGACACCCTCAAAATTTAGACATGATCACTTTAACATTAACTCTAAACTTAAACATTGGATATTGAACATAGAACATTAAATGAAAGCATTAAGTGAACATGTATGGTCATGGTAACAAGTATAACTCTCGTGTACCAATGGTGTAAAAGATAAGACTAATCGTTTAAGGAAAAGAATAACATGCAGCATAAATTAAAGACAACATATGTCATAGTGATACTTGCCTTGCTCTGCTAGATGATGAAGTCACAACTCAAGACGTCGTAGACCGATCTACCCCAGTCACGTAAATAATCATAAGTTAGATTATGAAAATCCTACTCTAAAAACCCTAGAAAGTGGCTAATGGTTTAACATAACTAATTCTATTTAATTCTGGAATAAATCGTCTAAAACCTAATTTAATCTAATATAATTTTAAAATAAAAGATAAACATAAGTTTTTGGCCCGAGAAAGTCATAGTTTCTAATTTGGACCCGTGGAACTCAAATCGTGGCGCATCGATAACTAAGTAGTCAAACGATATAAAATACATGATTTGGTGTGTATCTTAGTACATTTCAGCGCCACGAGTGCACTGGAATCGACCGTGCCACAAAATCATGCTTTGGTCAAAAGATATCATCATTATGGCTAACCGTGACCAAATCGATGATTCGTCGACAAAACTAAGTTCTACGAATTAATTAGAATATTAGATGAAAGTATTAATTTCTGGGAAAAATATATGTCGTATATCTCTGTGTTAGCTTTTCGAAACTTCAAACGGTTCATGATTCCTGATTCCCCCGAAATCTCGAAAATACGAAAGGTGTCAAATTTCGAACAACCGTCACTCTACGAATTTTCCAAAAATTTGGGTCCAAATTTATGAAAAATAATTAGATATTCAGAAACCTAACCTCGATACGCTTCCATTAAAAAAACAGCACATGAAAAGCTCTTCTGTTTTGGCGGCTATCGATCTGCGAAGTCGAAAACCTAGATGAACTCTCTTCAAAAAAACTGCTACTATTTCTGAGTTTTCGAATTACTTAATATATATACCTATATATATGGAGAGAGGAGTTAGTGGCCTGTTAGGAGTCGGCTAAGCTCCTAGACATGTGGCAGCATCTCGCGCGCAAAGCTGAGATCCGATGGCCCAAAATGGGCCCAGCCTCTATTCCAAGCCTGGCTTGGCTCGGCTTATATTCCAAGCGTGGCTCGAAGACACTGTCTCCCCCGCCGCATAGGCTGCCAGCTGGGCCCCGCTGCTAGCCCTGTTTTGCTGACAAGCAGGCCCGACTGCGGGGGTATGGTTTTCTTTTTTAAAAAAACTTTTTTTTATTTACTGAAAATAATTTCTAGTCTGTTTTTGTTTAGGAAAAACATAATAACTATTAAAATAGCCAGAAAAATATGAAAAAATTCTAGAAAATATAAGATAACATAATAAACCCTAGAAAAATATTTGGGGTCAATATTTGTTCATATGCTTGAACAGTAAATTCTAGAAGTCACATAAAATAGATTTTTCCTATATTTAATTATCTAAAATATTCCAGAAAATACCAAAAAATCAAAGAAAATATATTTGACCTTCTAGAGCCCAAACAAAATGTTTGGCAACTAGAATGACCAAATCTAAAAGCCCTTCCAAAATAATAATAGTTCTATAGTAAAAATTTATCTAAAAATTACCAAAATTCCAGAAAAATTTAAAAATAGCTAAAATAACCTATTCAGTTATCTAGTACCATAGAGACCATTTTATAACCAAATGTTAGCACAGCGCACCTATACACTAGGTTCATACCATAGCGACTTCGAAATTAAATTTCCACAAAATCTCTAGTATTATTTAATCAAATTAGAAGTTTTGGTAGCTGATGCTACAGTTTGTGCTCGATATAGACTTGGAAGGATCTAGAAGGAGATCAAACCTTAGTTCTATCCAGAGAATGTAGAGTTTGTAGCGATATAGAACTGATGGCAACTCAAGCACACCACGATGATCAAAGAGTACATTGTAGAGTTCATATATTTGATGTTCAAGATATTTAGCATGAACAAGGCGGATCTCTTGTTCCTCTTCCTCGATAGACTTCAACCGTGGGCTGTTCAAGAATTACAGCGATAGAGAGTGCAAGACATGAACACCATCATGGCAGCAGCCGAGAGGCTCATTAAGTACATGTGGAACGACAACGATGCCAAGCCAAGCCAAAGTCCATCAAGGAGAATGGTGGGAGAAAGTAGGGGAGCTTTCCTAAGGAGGGTTCGTCCGAGAGAAAGAAGCGTGAGAAGGCCCACTCCAAGCGAGTAATTTCGTGCTTCATATTGTAACCCAAGTTTTCCCAAATTTCTAAAATTTTACTTATTTATTTATTTATTTTTAAATATTGTGTTGGTAAAATAATTTTTCTTTGCATTTTTGTAAAAGATGTCTTGTTACCATTCTTGAGTTAAACAATTGGTTTAAGAAAATATTTTAAAAATCATAATTATTTTTTACTAAAAAAAGTTAAGAAAAGAGTTGCTAATTTACCTTTAAATAAGATATTTGGATTAATTGAATGATAGTTTATCTTGACTATGGAATTCATAAAAGGATATTGAATATTAAGTATTTTTAAATTATTATTAAGGTTTGATTAATATAGTTTTGACATTTATTTTGTTTTAATTAATGGGGAGATAGTTATCATTGGAGACAAGTAAATCTTTTTTATCCTTATCCATTTTCTCCTTGAATATTTACGCTAGTGTCCTCCCTTTTCTTGGGGCTCAACCCTTTCTATAAGTAGATCCTTTCTCCTTGCTTTCCCAAACCATTCCCAAAAAATTTCCATAATACCACAATAGCCAACACACCATCACTGTGTCCACGTGTCAGTGTCCATCACCATTCATCTCCGAGTTAGCCGCGTGTCCGGCCTAGGGTCCGACCCATTGGTCGTATGCAATATTTTTTTGTCATTTACATCCACAGTACATGTATAAATCATCTTCTTCGTATCTGACACTCGGACATGATCCCAGAAAATCCCTATCTCCTCTGTGACCGACAATCCAAGACACATCCAAACCATAAATCGACCAAAGAAAAATAAAGCCCTAACCCTACATGACCTCGTTGGTCGCCGCCTTGAACTTTCAGGAGCCGCTGAACCTATTGACCCATGTCTCCGTCCAGATCTGCTCTCCGCTCCAGCATCTCGTTGGCCAACCCCTCACCTAGCCTCCTCCACCAAAACCTCGTCCGGCCATCTTTCGTCGGCGACCACCCTGCCACCAGTGACAACTACCACCATTCCCACTCTCTTCCTTCCTATCGATACCCACACAACCGCCAACTCCACCATCCCTTCTTGATCTCCTCCTCCCCGCCTCCATAGCCTATCTAGCTCAAAGCACCTCACCCACACCTCCTCCACCGCTGGACGTACCACCAACGACCTCTTGCCCCGAGCTCAACCCCACCTCCACATTCCTCCGCTCTCATTCTTTCTCCCTGTCGACCTTCTCTCGACCACCACCAACGCCATCTCCTCCGTCCATAAACCCCACTCAATAGCCACTGGCCCACAACCGCAGCCTGCGCCACTCCGATCATCACCAGCACACCGAGCACAGATCAGCCATCTAGTGACCAATAATAGCGTTTCTCGCGCATGTCGTGCTGTTGTCAAACTCAGATCCGAAGACTGCCTCTCATCCAGTGCCACCCCACGCCTGTCGCATCTCCCCAAGCTGGCGATCGCCTCATCCAAAACTCGGTGAGGCTCTCCCTCTATTTTACCTAATTACAAGAGTAGAGAATTGGATTAATGTAAATGGATATTTTGGTTATATAGATTTCATTTTGGGCTTGGACCTCCCTATAAGAATAATCCAGTGGGCTTTTAATAGCCTTGGGCCTAATAGGGATTGGGCTTAAAGGATGGTTATTTTATAAATTGTTTTGGACAATTAATTGGGCTTGACTTCTCATATGCTTTAGTTTTAAAGGTTTATATATTCTTGTGGGCTAGTGATTTAAAAGGTTTTGGGTTTTATTTATAATGTTCAATATATATATATATATATATATATATATATATATATATATATATATATGTATATTATTTTTTCTTTATTTTTTTTGAAAAAGGAGCTATTTATTGATGTATCAGGCGCAAAATGCCGAAGCATATACAAGTAAACGCGCCTTGCGCGAGTCGAAAAGAGAGGACAAAAGTAAAGGCTGCCCACACGACGCCTGCCAACCGGTCTTTAAAAGGTAAGAGGCCCGAATCCGACGCTCTACCCTACTGATGTCTACGTCCAAGGGATGTCTAGTTTCGACCAGAAAGATGTTAGACTGTGGAAGCACCCGATGCTCCTCTTGCGGCATTGGCGGATGATTTCTTTGAAGAGCTGGTCGACTGTGTATTGGTGCCCTTCATATCGATCCTTGTTCCGGTTCTTCCAAATTGTCCACGTGGCAGCCGCTGCGACGATCTGGTGGCCATGGAAAGCTGAACTCCAGGATTTCGCAAGATCGTGGAAGCGCCCTCCGCTAGGCTGCATGCTGAAGAGCTGGTTAAGGTTCCTCCAGATACTGCTGGGTAGGTCTCCCTGGCGAAAGATGTGGTCTATAGTCTCGGTCTGACGCTCAGAGCAGCACGTGCAGGTTGAGGCTAAGCTGATCCCGATGGTGTTGAGGATATAGTCAGTGGGAAGTTTTTGTCTAATGACTCTCCACATCAGGAACGACCACTTCTTCGGAATGTAGGGTTGCCAATAGAGAGCGGTAGAGTGGTACGGCCTACCGATACCCCTAACGGCGGCTCTCGCTGAGCGCACCGAAAATACTCCCGAGGCCTCGATAGACCATCTCAGCGCGTCTGCCTCGCTGCCGATTCTTAATCCGTGCTGGCGGATGATATCAGCCGAATCGACCCCAGCCCAATCTCTGATCTTGTCCCAGTACCATTTGTTGGTAGGGGGGTTCCACAGGTCGATAATCCTCCTATTTCTCGGGGTCTCCACGAGACATGGGATCAAGCTGTCCCCCGCCCATCGCTCCAGGAATAGGTCCGAATCGCCTGCCCCCAAGTGAAGTCTTATCGCGGGCTCCGCCAGGTCCTGCCCGCTAAGGATACGGCACCATGCTGCTGAGGATCTGCTGTTGGAGGTGGCCATAGCAGGGTGGTTGTGCTTGAAGTATCTGGCCTTCAAAAACCTGGTCCATAGGTTGTTGTTGGTGCGAAGTTTCTACCATAATTTCATCGAGAAAGCTTTGACGATGTGAGAGAGTTTGGGAAATCCCAACCCACCCCGGTTGTGGGATGAGCCATGGAGTCCCAGCTGGCCCAGTGATGCTTATCTTGGCCATTGCTGTGGCCCCAAAAGAAATTGCAGAAGGTCTTTTCGATAGAGGAGAGGAACATGTTGGGCGGGGAGCATGCGGCGAGGGTGTGTATAGGGTTGGAGGAGAGCACGTGGTTGATGAGGATCATTTTGTCGCCCGAGAAAAGGGTAACGTTATGCCACCCTTCAAGTTTTTTTCCTGATTTTAGTGGTCAAGTTCTCAAAAATACTAGAGTTGGACTTCCCACACACGAGAGGGCAGCCGAGGTAGTTGAACGGCGGGTGGTTAATAGTAAAGGAAGTTAAGTTGGAGAGGTTTCTGGCTTGATCTCTCTTGATGTTGTGGTGGATATAGATGACGCTCTTGGAGGGATTAATCTTCTGGCCAGAGCATCTGGAGTACCTTTGAAGGGTGTTGTGGACCACTTCAACCGCTCATTCGTCCCCGGATGAGAAGATAAGAAGGTCATCAGCAAAGGCCAGGTGGGTGATGACGGGGCATCTACTGGAAGTATGATAGTGCTGGAAGTGCGGGGTATTGACCATGTTGTTAAGGTTCCTGCTCAGGGCATCGGCTGCGATGATGAAGACGATAGAGGAAAGAGGGTCGTCCTGTCTAACTCCGCGCTCGGATTTGAAAAACCCTTCCGTTTGGCCGTTGATGACCGTTGAGAACCAAGAGTTGCTGATGGATCTCCAAATTATGTTGGTCCAGTTTTCTGAGAATCCGAAAGCCCTGAATACCCAGATCATGAATTACCAATCCAGTCTGTCGTAGGCTTTTTCCATATCAATTTTGACAGCGATGTTGCCTCCTCTCGCCGAAAATTTCATGCATGTGATGAGCTCTTGGGCCAGCATAATATTGTCTTGGATGTTTCTCCCACGGACAAATTCGCTTTGCTCCTCGGAAATGATCTTAGGGAGGAAGTCTGCCATCCTAGTTGCGATGATCTTGGATATGATCTTGTTGGTGAATGTGCAGAGGCTGATAGGGCGAAAGTCTCGAAACGATTCTGGGTTGTCTTTTTTGGGGATAAGGATCAGCTTGGTGCCTGATATGGCTCTGGGGTAAGTGGCTCCCTCGAAGAAAGCGATAGCCGCTTCGTTGATGTCGTGCTTGATGATGTCCCAACACGTCCGAAAGAATAAGCCCGAAAACCCGTCTGGGCCCGGAGCACTATGCTCGTTCAGTGCCCACACAGCCTCTTTAACTTCCTGCTCGGTGGATAGATGCTCAAGCTGGGCGTTGTCGGCCCTATTAATGAGAGGGGGAATTTGGTCAAGGAATGAGTTGTCTTTGTGAAACGTCTCTTTGGAGAATAATTTGGAGTAGAAATTCTTGGCCTCTGCTTGGATGCCCTTTTGATCTGTAATGATGGTCCCGTTGTCATCGGTAATGTGGCGAATCGATAGCTTCTGTCTGCGGCCGTTAACGCACGCATGAAAATGCTTGGAGTTTTTATCCCCATTGCTGTCCCATTTCAATCTCACTTTCTGCTTCCAGAAGTTAGTCTCGACTTTGATCCTGAATTTGAGCATAGCCTTGGTGAGATTCAGGGCTTTCCTAGCTGCAATAGAGCGGTCCTCAGCGAACTTGGCTTCAGCGCGGGTGACGTCATCCTCTGCGATCTGGACAGCTTGAAAAATATCTCCGTACGCCTGTTTGCTCCAATGGGATAGAGCTTTCCTTGTGGCTTTGAGCTTGTTGCTGACCCGAGAGAGGGGGTTGGGGGAGTCGTCGGTGTTCCACGCTTCCGTCACAATGTCCAGGAATTGAGGGTGCTCTGTCCAGAGGTCAAGGAATTAGAAGTTTTTTTGAAAGGATTAGTGATGTGATTGATTTCAATCAGCAGGGGGCATGATCAGATTCGGAGGAATTGAGGTGAGAAAGGTTGGTATTAAGGCCCATTTCGTGCCAGAATGTGTTAACTAGGCCTCTATCTAGTCGAAAGTATTAACGACGGTCGCCTTCCTGCATGTTGCACCAGGTGAAGGCGTTACCAGTGAATTGGAGGGATTCTAGATGGGCGTTGAATATGAAATTGTTGAAGTCTTGCATGGCCGGCAATGGAGAAGGGCGACCTCCGATCTTCTCTTCTCTGCAGGTGATCGCGTTAAAGTCTCAAATGCAGAGCCATGGGGAGTTGTTGTGAAGGAGGTGGATGTCTAGAAGGTCATTCCAAAGGTATTTTCGCTCTGCCATATCACAACTCCCATGAACGGCTGAGATAATGGCGCACTCTGGGATCATGGGGTGATCAAACCAGCAGGAGAGGGCCTGCCTGGCTTCCTGGATGACTCCGATGTTGACGTCCTTCGTGCAGAGGATCCAAATATCGTGTCTGCCAGCTATAGCCGTGGGGAATCCCAGTTGCAGCTGGACAGATTTAAGTCTTTTGGGGGGGATTTTGGGTTCAAGAATAATGAGGATGTCGATCTTGTAGATTTTACTAAGACTGGATATTCTCCTAATCGTCGGTTTGTTCGCGAGTCCGCGGACATTCCAGGATAGGATGTTAAGCATTTAGGGTTTTGTGGGAGGGGGTTTTGTTCCGTCTGGCGGCGGATCTGGTTTGGATAATTGTTACTTCGACAGGTCCTGGATTGACTGTGGCCTCGGAAGAAGATGCTACCACCATAGTCGGGGTGGGAGGATCGCTAACAGCTGGCTCGTGGGAATCCGGGTGGACACCTGCTGAGTCGCTAATAGCTTGCTCGAGTGAGTCTGTGGGGGGGACCGACTGGTTCGCCTGCTAAGTCCTGGGAAGGAATCTCAGGAGGTATGATTATAGAATCGTTGGTACTTCCTATCCGCAGGATGGTTAGCTGAAGAGGGTAACCAGCAGCTTGAACTTGGAGACCTCTCTGAGCTTGGTCTGGCCCTAGGATTGCTAGGACATCTTCTACGAAGTCTCTGTTGGTGTGATGTTGGTCGGAGTCTGAGGTGACTATGGTAGCCTCTGCGGCTTCGTGGGTTCTGATGAGAGTCTGATCTTCTTGTCGAGATTCTGTCTCCGATGTGGAAACCTGATCCTCTAGCTCGAGGGCGTCGAATTGGTTAGAGAGGGAGAGAGCATGGGTTTTGTATGGGATCAAGGCTTTGCTGGGGGGTTCGATCTGATCCGGCTTGCCATCACTGGAGTCGAATCGAGTGTGTTTGTTTGGGAGTGGGAGAACGGGAAGCTTAGGAGTTCTTCTCTCTGCCGGAACGTTGTCGTTCAGAGTAGATTTCTTCTTTAGTTCTGGGTGAAGACGGTGGCAGTATTTAGGAAGGTGACCTCTTAGATGGCAGTGGTTGCAGAACAGGATGTGGTTATCGTAGAGGATTTGTTGGTTGTATATATATATATATATATATATATATATATATATATGCTTGTGTTTTAATAGTATATTTCAACTCGGAGCAAGAGTCCTCCGGCCTGGAATAGTCATCACAAGAGGGAGACCAGGATATATTGCTGTGTTTGCGTTTGCTCTGACTCTCTTATTTACTGCTTTTATATAATTATGACATAGCTACTGTAACACAATAGGGATATAGTAGTGTTTGTGTTTTAATTAGTAATATTTTGATGCACACTCTATTCACCCCCTCTAGAGTATATATTGCTTAACATATCGGTCATACACATATCATATCTTTCGTATCATTATCGTGCTATTATCTTCCTCATAGTTTATTGTTATTGAGTATGAGTAATATCATTATATTGTCATCCTTTTGGAGTTGCAATATCATTGACATGTTGTGATACATATTCATGAGCTGTATTAAAGAGTATAGTAGACCTAGACAGCATTCTACCATCGATGCTGCGACATAGGCTGGGCATTTTTTCGCACTCATGCCCTTACATCGGGTGCGGGTCGTGACGCATTTTTAGTGGTAGTCCATGCAGGACTTCAAGGTCGCAATTAGTGCAATGTCGTAGTGGTACTCGAACTTATAGTGCTATTACAAGCCTGCTATATGATATAGGATATAGGCTACAGGCTGAGGGATACTCAATCGCAATTAGGAAAAACTTTTAATCTATTGATTCAATGTAACTGCCCTTCCTTGATATCTGATTCCCAGCTCTCATTCAAGACGGGTTTGATAGGCCCGCCTAGGTAAGTGGTAGAACGAGGGAAGGCTCACGGGCAGATGGTGAAGGTGGCGTCTATTACTTGGGTCCTATGGAAAAACAGAAACAAGACTCGATATGAGGGGAAAGGGTGGCCGGCGGGGAGGCTGATTGAGGAATGTAAGAGAGAGACAAAAAAGGCTATGATAAAGGGCAGGCAACAGGCTTCTTGGGAATCATATCTCGAGATTTGGAGTGCAAATCTGGGGGGAGTTATATCGGGGCAGGGGGACACTTTTATCTTAATTTCGTATAGGCTTGTGCCCACCCGGCCTTCGGGGCATGGCGTTTTGGTTTGGGAGGGGGTTTGCCCTCATTTTGTACCTGATTGGGCATTAATAAAAGTTTATTTTAGTATTTTTTTTTTTTTAGTATATATATATATATATATATATATATATATATATATATATATATATTAGCATAGGCTTTTGTTTAAAAGGGACTTTATATTGTTAAATGTGTTTATATAGTTTGTTAGAAATAAATTCATATTAAGCGTTGTATATTAAATAATTTGGTATGGGTTTCATCTATGAAAGAATTTAGATAGTCATATATATAGAAGGTTTCTAAAAAGGTTTATAAAAACTTTATAAATAAATATAAAATATTTCTAAACTAAGAAATTACCTTTCTAAATAAATTTACCTCTTAGACTAGATTATCTAAATTTTGATGTGACTAATAAGTCGTTTCATATTTCCTTTGTGAATGTGGAATTCTATCTTGAATCTCGAACTTCGAACCGAATCGACGACTTTCGGCTTTCTCTATATTAGGATTATCTTGGAATCATTGGATGTTATGGATCTCAACATTATTATCTCTTGGGACCAATTATGACTTATAGCATTTTATCAATTCCGTGTCAACACGTTCGTGTCGTACACGTCGACTCCAACTAACTGAGGCAAGTACTTACTCTGATTGATTTCATTTCATGATAGTTTCTATGATACATGTTCTAGATATGCATTACATGTCTTGACAAACTTCTTCACACGAGTTAGTATTGATTCATATTCATGATTATCGAGTTTCGTGATTTCCGTGATTATCGTGGTTTTCGTGATTATCGTGATTATTGTATTTCGTGATTATTGTCTATCGTATTTTCTCGTACCATGACTTGAATCCATGAGTTGGGCGAGAAAACACTTTAGTAGACATGTAAACTATCCAAAACTATCCCATCGTCTTACGTGAATAATAACAGTCACATAACACACATGCGGGGTGACAGATTTATTCCATAGTCGTTTACATGTCGAACGTGGTATTTCAAAACACTTAGTTAGATAAAGATTTACCTGCTTCACCTTATTCTTGTTGTCACATGCCATGGTTGCTCGTGTTTACCTGTTTGTCTCTACTTGCAAGGTTCTAAACGGAGGTAGACAGGTGCAGGGCAGAGAGAGTCTGCCTACCTCCTAAGCCACCTAGGCACCGTTTAGGCGGTTGATATACTTTCGACATTTTTTACTATTTTACCATTGTTTCTTGCATAATATGCATATTTTAAGGGTGTTCCATGCATAACTAAGTTGTAGAATAAAGATTTATGAAATTTTAGTTTTGTAAAAGTGAATCATAGGCCCATAATACTTGCAAAACCTTTCTGGCCAGAATATCTTAATAGGTATTGCTTTGCCTAGGCGCCCGCCCACATCGTCCAACTTCCGCCTTTGCCGCTAAACCACCATTGGTCGTCTACTCCACCTACCGAAAAGCGGCGCGGAGATAGATCGCATACCGCCTAGGCGGCCACCTCAACCGTCATTCCGGTTGTCTACTTGTCATATAATAATTCTAGTTTTACCTGTTTACCATATATTTTATATGTTATTTTCTATTTTATAGTTTTTATTATGTCTTGAATAGTTTATCATGTATGTACTTGCTCCAATCCTGACTGTGATAACAACATTTTAGGGAATGTTGTGCCCGCATTCTTTGGACTTCAAATTGATGCCATAGTTAGACCAGTCTAAAGGCACCATGGACCACGAGGTGATCTCTGGAGAGACCTAGGCTAGTTTTTCCCTACTTCAGTTTATGAACTAGTTTCACTTCCTATAGCTATTGACCGAATTTGTCTCCAGAGGCATTACCTGGCATGTATATCAATTGTGGATTCTAGACTTGTAACTTTGTATGGTTTTGGTGATATTATATTAGTTTATTATTTCCTTATTTACTCTTCCTAGCATTTTGTGATTTGAGTACATATTGATATTCTTTGATTTTGAGGACTAGACAATGTTCTACCGCCGATAATGTGACGTACCCACATACTCATGCCCGAATATTCGAGTGCGGGTCGTGACATATGTGGAGAAAATCATTATGCTCGGGATTGTCAAAAGAGGAGCATGTATATCAATGTCGTCCGAAGAGAGGAGGTGGATGACGAGGAGTATGAAGTGGGAGCGCACATGGGAGCGTTACACTTGCTCAACGCCATCAAGACCAAGTCCATTATGTCAAATACTCCGAAGAGAAAACTCATGTACGTTTACGTGAGGATCAGTGACATGAGCACACGGGCGTTGGTTGACACGGACGCAACCCACAACTTTATCTCGGATGCGGAGGTCCGTCGCTTGGGTCTAGCATTTGAGAAAGATTCAAGCAAGACGAAGGAAGCTAACACGGAGGCGTGCTCCATACAGAGGGTAGCCAAGGGAGTTCACGTAGAGGTGGGACATTTGGTCGGGTGTTGCCCATTTCACCGCTACGTCATTGGACGACTTTAAAATGATACTGGGCATGGATTTCCTAATCATGGTGAAGGCGGTTCTGATGCCACACTTGAGAGTCGTCATCTTCATGGAGGAAGTCTAATCGTGCATGGCAGAAGTTGTATGAGGCGAGCCATCAAAATAGAAAATTATCTCTGCCATTCGGCTCAAGAAGGATAGCAAAAGGGAGATGACCTACTTAGCGGTGCTCGAGATGAAAGAAGACTTCGAGGACGGAACACTACCAGAATAAATCATATTAGCAACGCCGAGAAACGTCGCTAATATGCCAAAAAATGTCACTAAAAAATTTAGCAACGTTATTAGCGATGAATTCATAATGTCGCATAATCGATGGTCGCTGACTCCAAAAATGTCATTATTCGTCGTTGTAGCAACGTCTGTCAGTGACGTTACTTAGTTGTTGATTTAGCGACGCGGACCGACGTGCCGTTGCTAATCAGCGACGCCAAAGTTCGTTACCAAACACCGCAGATTTAGCGGCAAATAGAGCGACGTTTTGCTATGAAAATACTGATATGGCAAGCTTTGCCATGTCAGCTGTGTAGCGATGTTTTGCAACAGCATTAGCGACGTCTGGCTTCCAAATACTGACAAAACAAACTTTGCCATGTCAGCATGGTAGCAACGTGTAGCTACGTGTAGCGACGAAACGATACAGTGTAGCGACGTTCAGATACACATTTAGTGATGTCATGATACATTACCGAATGTCGCTGAATGCCGCTAAACTGCAAAAAAATAGAAAAAACATAAAGTAGTTTATTTTTGTCCAAAGTTTGCCTGCATTTATTCAATCACAATTTATAAAAGGTAGACCCGGAGCAAGCCTCCGTTGAATTCCCTGGGTTCGTCGATCCCTTCGGTGGAACACTCAACACCGGAAAAGTTTATATAGTGAATGCGTAAATAATAAAGTAAATACATAAATTTGCACTAAATTAAACAAATAGAAAGTCACATCAAATACTATACAATAAAAACCCAATAATGGGACATCATATACAATACATCAAATACTGTAACTAAAACTCTGAAATAAATACATGAAGACCCAAGAATGGGCCAGTACATAAACAACCAAAGACAATATGTCCAATGAAGGACTACGGCTGATTAAGAGGAGGACCACCAGAACACATCTGGGATAGCATGAACTTACATTGCTCATGTGTAAGCGTCACCGATGACGATCAATGAGGCAGTATAATCGATGGAGTCATTATCGATGTCGGTGGACCAAGAAGACATGTCTGCTCTAATGCATCCAGTCTAGCATTATATATATGCAAGACAGATACAAGTCTCGTACTGTTGTGAGCCATCACATCCTGTAGCTTCAAAACCTGATCGCCCATGGCCATCTGCGTCCCCTGTAGTGTCGCAACACTATGATTTGTTCGTTCGTCATATTCTATGATGGCGCACTCAAGCGTATCAAATCGTGCGTTGAGCGTCGCATCCTCCATCTGCGGATGAGACTGGGGTTGCTTCACAATCCTCCCCATTATCTTGTCACGCAGATCAGTAACCTATCGGGCAACACACTTCTCGACTCGGGCTGACTCCTGTAGGGCTGTGGGGAACGCATACTAGCAGAGGGGGTCCTGGATGACTGCGCATAACAAAGGCGTCGTAGGATCCCGTACCATAGTACGTACCCTTCTGAAAACCACCAGCGGCAGTCAACCAAAGCTCGTCCGCCAACGGAGCTGGAGAGGGTTGCGAGAAGTACCATCCCCTTTCTCTGCAGGTGCACTAACACTCGTCCGCTCACAGAGCATAAGATACTCATCCTAGAAAAGTATGCATCTCGATAAGCATATTTTTTTACTATCCAATTGTCATAGTTTTTCATGTATAAGGTGCTTATTACTAACTATATGGATATCTATTTGTATATTTTCTAAGTTATATTAAAGTTAATGAAACATAAAGTAATACTTACATAGCTCTACATGGCCCTCTTATTGATGAGGTTTCTATCCTTTTGATGGGTGTCCAGGAAGATGGCCACCATGTTGGCATCCTCACCCCTCTATACATGTTAAAAATATTTTTTTTGTTATTAAAATTAAACGTTTTATCCCACTTTCATTAAAATAATATATATTCAATAAAATACATACCAGACGACAACAATGTTTCATCATGGGAATCGAGCCACCACACCACTTTTCTGCCCTCATCTTAGCCGCCTTCGCCTTCTCTGACCTTTCCTTGTACCTGGGATCGTGGAATCTAGCCGTCATCACAGTCCACTACTCAAGCGTGATCCAACCTTGGATCAGTTTTTCGGAGCGAGACGAGCCTTCTGGTTGTCGATCGCGTCACGGATCAACTTAACGTCAACGGTAGGAAATGGCTTCTCGATCTGCTCAGCCCGGTGTGGTGGATAGAAATATGTTTTCTACAAGAAGTAAAATAGTAAGTTATATAATATGCATAAAAGATGATTGATATTAAAAATAAATATATTTTAATTACCTTAAAGTTGGCAAACCAGAATGCTTTCATGTCGTCCGGGGCATCCGAGTAGTTGATCCAAGGGCCACCATAGTTGTTTCTCAAAAAATGCATCAATGCTCTCTGTACCGACAAGGGATGATATCTATACGTAGATAATTAAAGGTAGTCGCTAGACGCCGCTGGACATCATCTTTCATAAAATTAAAGGTAGTCGCTAGACGTAGCTGACATCGTTGATAGTGATGTATTACGACGCATTGCTAATCTGCAAAATATTAGCAACATTTTTCTTCCGTCGTCGCCAATTTTGTCGCTGATTTGAATATTCTGGTAGTGGAAGATCTTCCAAACGAGACCCGGGGTGTTGCGAATGAGTGTCCCGATAAGTCACTTCCACGGAGGGAGGTGGATCGTTATACCAAGGTGGGCACAAGTAAGAAAAAGCAGGTTGTGGACTGCGAGGAGACAAAGTGGATTGTCTAGTGCAAGGAGTCGCTCAAGTATTATGGTGGACGTTTGGGTCGACAGAGCTGCAATCGGATTCGCATGTGCGGAGGTGTGGAGAACTATGTGACCTAAGAAATAAGGTGGATCGACGACCTGATAGCCCGCTCGAGCTTCTTTCTGTTTGAGGGCACAAATAGTAGTCAAAGTTGGTACGGCAAACCAGTTTTCTTTCGATTTTATGGAGAATGAAAGGGATGCACAAGAAGCATAAAGAATGAACGACGCACAACGATTATGCCTACGAGGTGGAAATCATTCCGAGACTTGGTGCACCCATAGACGAGGGCGTCGATGAAATGGGTGGAAAAGTTTCACGCACAAGATTTTTTTGTCCCACCGAGACGGATCTGCATAACCCTCTACGGATCGGGTTTTTACTGGAGGCTTCCAGAAGGTGGTCGAATGTGGTACAGTCTTCTTGACGATTCTCGAAGTCTCCATAGCTTTCTAGATGTTCTAGAGCCTTAAAATATCTAGGCACGAGAATATTCTCTAAAATAATTAGAATATTTTGTTTCTAGAAAGTTTATGTAAGACCTTTGAGGCACTACAGATAAGGGCGGTGTTGGCCCATACAGCCATGATCAACCTGATTTCGATAATTGACTTAAAACTTCGACTTCGTTATGAAACGAAAGAAGACTACAGAAGACGATTACAGAAGATCACAGTCGATATCGTCAAGCAAATATTTTTCTACTTTATTCTGTATTTTCTATTTCTTGAGTCTAGATAATTTGTGAGTCGTGATCACTGGCAATTTAGAAGATTATCCTCACAAACCCATTTTTGACCCAAACCAAACCAAACGTCCAAAACCCTTGCTAAACCAAAACTGGCCAGAAAACCTCTTAGTCAAACTCGGGCCGAGTTCAGCTCGAACTCGGTCCATTAGAATTACTCCTGGTCAGCAGCAAATTTCTACTCCTTTGGATCTCTAACGTTCAAAATTATGAACGTTGCCCTAGCCGAGATCTGCCCGAACTCTGCTGCAAAAATTCCTATAAATAGAGAAGAATTTGTTATTTCTAATCACTCAATCCTTCATCATCTTCTCTATCTATTCCAAAGCCTTCCTATTTACCAAGAGCTTTCAATCTTCTTATTTCCAAGACAACTCATATTCTTCTAAGTGCCGGTGGTTTCCGATTAGGAGTATTCGAGTTGTAAAAGCTTGGAGTATAAAAGCTTTCCTCAGAAAGATGTTGAAGTTTGATCGTGGGCTTCAGATTAAAACACGGCGGTATTGAAGTTGGCGTGTTCTTTGGAGTAAAGCATGCGGTGTAATCTCTATTTCAAATAGTAGATTTAATATCGAGCAGAGTTCTCGAGACTAGACTAGTCATCTCAGAGTAAAAACCAGTATAAAATCTCGGTGTCTGTGTATTGCTTTCTTGCCTCTATTTACTTACTGCTTTACTTCACTGCATCTAAGTAATTGTTTATATCTGCCTTTACCTCCTCAATTTTTTATTGGGGATATTTTTCCGTTGTACTCTATTCACTACCTCCCTAGAGGTGCCATCGATCCTATAATTGGTATCAGAGCACGGTTTCTCTCTAGTTGGATTAAATCTTCTTGAGTTATGGCATCATTATACACTAGCAATGGTGAAGGCCAATCTACAAATAGGTCACCCCTATTTGATGGCACAAACTACACATATTGGAAGATACGAATGAGCTTTTACCTCAAGTCTCTTGACTTTGATTTATGGTCGATTGTCATCAATGGTTACAAGAAACCACTACCTATTGTGGTAGATGGAAATTTAGTTAAAAAATCGCATGATAAATATACCGACAATGAAAAGAAACAAGCAAGTCTTGATGCAAAAGTTATCAATGCTTTATTTTGTGTAGTAGATAGAACCAAGTTTAATAGAGTATCAACATGTGTTACGTCTCACGAGATTTGGAAAATTCTTGAGGTAACTCATGAAGGAATTTCACAAGTGAAGGAGTCCAAAATGAAGGAGTCCAAAATCTTGCGACTAATACAAGAGTATGAGACCTTCAAAATGAAGCCTAGTGAGACTATTACAAATAT
This sequence comes from Iris pallida, assembly GCA_029216955.1. NCBI lineage: Eukaryota > Viridiplantae > Streptophyta > Magnoliopsida > Asparagales > Iridaceae > Iris > Iris pallida. Next base: position 1,646,083 of record JANAVB010037217.1, on the reverse strand, counting down.
GTTTACTTGATTTCTAGATATTGTTAACCCTTTATCTTCCCTTGGAAAAGAATACAGCAATCATGAAAAGATTCGAAAGGTACTTCGCAGGCTGACCAAGAACTAGAATCCTAAGGCGACGGTCATTATTGAAGGGAACGATCTTACTACAATGACTTTTGAAACTCTTATGGGAAAGCTTATGACACATGAGCTGGACCTTCAAGATTTCAAAGAGCCAACACCAAAGGAGAAGACTATAGCATTCAAAGCACACCATAAGACAGCCTCCGATGACGAGAGTGAGACCGACAGTTCAGACAACGAGCAAATGGCCCTCATGACAAGGAACTTCAGAAGACTCCTTAAGTATGAGAAGACATATAAGAAGAAGAAAGATTCTAGAGATGACGAAGAACCAATCTGCTACAACTGTAAGAAGATAGGTCATATCAAGAAAGATTGTCCTGTTGTAAGAAAGGGAAGTAGATACGATCAGTCAAGCAAAGGAAGGACTTCGACAAAGAATTATGCTAATACCAGCATCTAGTGTGAAAGTGAGGCGAGTGATTCTGAAGAAGAAGAAAAACCTCACAACACAGCAAATCTATGCTTCATGACTAAGGATGCTAAGGTAATTTCGAATCCTCTTTATGAAGAATTTACTTTTGATGAATTGTTTGATGCCTTCACTGATCTACTAGAAGATTAAAAGAATATGATGGATATGTACAAAAATGCCAATAAAGAGCTAAAATTTGTACAATCTGAATTGTCTAAGCAATCTCAAATACTAGAAGATAATAGAGATAAAAACTCTTCTAGTAACATGGATGAGATTTTTTTCTTTAAAGTTGAGATTACATGATACTCTTGAGAAGCTTGAGAAAGCAAATCAAAAAAATGTAAAGCTGAATGATCTCTATGAACTGGAGAAAAAGAAGTATTATATTGCTGCTCATAGAATAGATGCACTCACGGTCAAGTACAATGAAGCATGTGATGTCTCTAAAAAGTTGGAGATTAAATTGGGTAAACAGGTCGTCAAGCCTGTAACTCAAGTGAACACAAATCACAAGGCTAAGCACAACACGACCAACACTACTAGAACTGCTAGGAGTCATGCATTCATATATATACATTTCCACATAAGAAGTCACACATGTCTTCAAAAACTCGCATACATGATCTTCGAACTTCACCTAGCACTAATACTTCAGCTATATGTCATTACTGTGGTGGAAGAGGATATGTATCACATCAGTGCAAGATTAGGAAGCTTGTAGATATGCATGTATATGTTTGGGTTCCAAAAGCTAACAAATCTGTACCCTCAAGAAAGTGGGTACCAAAGGTTACATCTCAACTTGTGTTGTAGGTGGACCTTCCTCCTCCCACTAGAAGCAAATGGATCCTCGATAGTAGTTGCTCTAGACATATGATGGGTGACAACACTTTGTTTACAACTCTATCGATGAAGAAAGAAGGTTATGTCTCCTTTGGAAACAATTTGACAGGACATACAATTATAATTGGCGACATAGGTACTTCTTCCTCTCCTACTAAAAATGTATGCTTAGTAACAAAATTAAAACATAACATGCTGGGTATTAGTCAATTGACTGATCATGTTTATGGAATTAATTTTGTTAAGGATAAATGTTTCGTTTATGATAAATCTTCCGGAATAATTTCCTTTGAGAGAATAAGAGAGGACAATATATATGTATTATATCTGTCAGAAAGTACTAACAATACAGAAAAATGTCTATTAACATCTCAAGACGAAAGTTGGGTATGGTATATGCGTCTTGGACATGCGAACATTGACACTATTGCAAGATTGTCCACAAAGAAACTGGTAAGAGGCTTACCCCACAATACTTTCAAGAAAGATATAGTCTGTGCCGAGTGTGAAAATAACAAGTCATCCAGATCATCTTTCAAATCAATAAACGTTGTAAGTAACTCTAGACCACTTCAACTGTTACATATGGATTTGTTTGGACCAAGTAGAGTCGTTAGTCTTTGCAGTAAGCTATATGCTTTCGTAATAGTTGATGACTATTTACGGTATACTTGGGTTTACTTTCTTGCAAATAAAAAATAAGACCTTTTCTGAATTTGTGTCTTTTTGTAAAAAGGTACAAAATAAGAAATGATTCATGATTACTCGTATTCGAAGTGATCATGGAGGAGAATTTGATAACCATGACTTTAAAACATTTTGTGATTTGAATGGTTTATCACATAAATTCTCTTGCCCCAGAACTCCTCAAAATAATGGTGTTGTGGAGAAGAAGAATAGAATCCTTGGTGATATGGCCAGAGTTATGCTTAACCAACATAATATTCCAAAGTATTTTTGTGCAGAAGCTGTTTATACAACATACCATGTATTAAACATAGTTCTTATTAGACCAATTTTCAAAAAGACTCTGTATGAATTATGGTTCAATAGAACTCTTAACATCAGCTATTTCAAAGTGTTTGGTTACAGATGTTTTATCTTAAACACTAAAGAAAACTTAGGGAAGTTTGATGAAAAGGTTGATGAAGGTATAGTTCTAAGATATGCTGCAAAGAGAAAAGGATACAGAGTATTCAACAAAAGATCACTTGTCGTTGAAGAATCAATAAACGTCACATTCGACGAGCTGAACAGTCAACGTGACAATGACAGTGATAATGAAGATGATAGAACTCCCTTGAATAAAATACCTGAAGATACACCTACCTTGTACCTGGAAAGTTTGCCAAAGCGATTGCGGTTTACACCAAATTATCTAGAAGAACTAGTGATGTATCAAAAGGTGTAAGTACTCGTTCAAGCACTAGAAATATTGTTGCAAATGTTGCATTCATTTCTAAAATAGAACCTAAGAATGTCGTAGAAGCTTTTAATGATGAATTTTAGAATTCTGCAATGCAAGAGGAACTAAACCAATTTGAACTGAATCAAGTTTGGGAACTCGTTCCCAGACCTAGTGATCACCCGGTCATTAGTACTAAATGGGTGTTCTGAAATAAGTTAGATGAGAATGGTTCAGTCACACGCAACAAAGCACGTCTAGTAGCTCAAGACTATAATCAAGAATAAGGCATTGACTACGATGAGACATATGCTCCGGTTGCTAGACTAGAATCAATTCGTATGCTTTGTGCTTTTGCAAGTTTTCATGATTTCAAACTTTTTCAAATGATATCAAAAGTGCTTTTTTAAATGGTTTTATAAAAGAAGAAGTCTTTGTTAAACAACCTCCTAGTTTTGAAGATTTTAAAAATTCTGATCACGTATTCAAGCTTCGTAAGGCTCTCTATGGACTCAATCAAACATCTCGTGTATGGTATGAACGCCTTAGTTCCTTCTTACTTGAACACGGTTTTTCAAAAGGGAAGGTTGATTCTACTTTGTTTATAAAATCTTTGGATAAGCATATTTTATTAATGCAGATATATGTAGATGACATTATCTTTGGATCCACAAATGAGATGCTATGTACGGAGTTTGCTAAGTATATGCAGAGTGAATTTGAAATGAGCATGATTGGAGAATTGACATTCTTTCTTGGGCTACAAATAAAGCAAAGTTTACAAGGGATTTTTATTAATCAAGCCAAATATACAAAAGACCTGCTGAAGAAAATTCGACATGGATAACGTCAAACCTATCGGAACTCCTATGGCAACGTCTACAAAGCTTGATACGGATGAAAGTCGTACACCAACTGAAGTTCTTAAGTACAGAGGTATGATTGGTAGTTTACTCTATCTAACTGCTAGTCGTCCAGACATTATATTTTCAGTATGCTTATGTGCAAGATATCAAGCATGTCCTAAGGAATCATATGTGAGCGTCGTTAAGCGTATCCTCCTATACTATAAAGGTACTTTGACAACCGGTCTATGGTATCCAAAAACCAATTCGTTTGACCTGATAGGTTATTCGGACGCGGATTTTGCCGAATGCAAGGTCGATCGTAAAAATACCAGTGGCACATGTCATTTCTTAGGAAAGTCCTTAGTCTTCTGGTTTTCTAAGAAGCAAAATTATGTTGCAATATCAACAACCGAAGATGAATATATAACCGCAGGACGTTGTGCACAGATTTTGAGGATGAAGCAAACTTTGGAAGACTATCAGTTATCTTACAACCACATCCCTATTTACTGCGATAACAGTAGTTCAATAAATCTTACGAAGAATCATGTTTGTCACTCTCGCACTAAACACATAGAGATTAGACATCACATTCTTAGAGACCATGTTTTACAGGGAGATATTAGTTTAGAATATGTTGACACTAAACATCAATTAGCTGACATTTTCACTATAGCCCTAGCTGAAAATTATTTTAACTTTATACGAAGGAAATTAGAAATCTTGGACGTTGAAGTTTTATAATTAAATATTACTTGATCTAAATTTATAAATTCATAGAAAATATTTTGGTTATAAGCCGAAAGGTCCTTTTGACAAAAATACGTAAAAGTCTAAGCGACACGGTGCCAAGTGTCTTCAGACTACCGCTAGCTGGGATTCGGCCCCAACAGGTAACATGAAATATTCTATACGTTTTGTTTATTTTGTTAATTGATATTAATTATTTTCTTCAACACAAGTATTACTCATTATACTTTGCATTTATGTTAAAACATGTATCACATTTGAACAAGTCTGTCCTGACTACCAAGCGACCGAACTCGGACCGAGCTCTATCCGAACTCTGGCCGAACTCGATCTTGAGTAATCAGAACAGAAGTTGGACAGTCTGGTTCTCCTCTTTAAAAATCCTCATCAACTTCTTCTTCATCACGAAGCAGTCAAAATCCACCCGAAATCCTAACCCTAGCCACCCTATAACTCCCTCTTCCAAGCGTATCATGCCCTACAAACTTGGATTTGGAGCTATCTCGAGATTCTCTACCACTGTTTTCATTCAATTTTGGTATATCTTTACTCTGTCCTCATCTTTCAATTTTTTTGGCTCCCAAAATTCCTCATTCTTCCAAAAAAAATGAAAGTTGGAGAAGCTACTTCCTCCGATGCCCCCGAGGAAGGTTCTTTTTCACTATTTAGTCCCGCCATACCGGACGGTGGCTATTTTGATGACTTCATTTTTGTATCTCTTGAAGCATCAAATGAATGGTTCAATGACTTACACCAACAAAAAATTTGTCCAGGAAGTCCAATCAATTTTAATTTGTTTCCCGATCATGCAAACGTCTTTCAACACTTCGACCTTGGAGACCTAGTTAAATCTAGTTGTCCTATTTATTATAATGCTATTAGAGTGTTTATTGTAATCTCTCGGTCACTAACGGTACGGTTTGATCGAAAGTCAGTGGGATTGATATTGAGTTTGATGCCGATGATCTGGCAATTATGCTTCATATTTCCAATGTAAGGGAAGCATTAGTAGATATCATCTCAGTGTAATTTCCAGCCCACATGACTTTTGACTCTTTTTATGATTCATTATCTGCACCAAATTCACGTCCCAAAGGTAATCTTCGCCCCAAGCACTTGAACGACTACTTTTATTACTTACATCATATGGTGTTTTCTGCTATTCTTCCGAACCAAACCTCCACCGATGAGATCACATACTTGGAACTCTCAGCCATTTATCATCTTCACTTCCAAGTTCCTTTCAGTCTTCCGAAGACTATTATCGCTGCTATGGAAAGGTGTCGTAAGAAACCGTGATGACTTCTCTACGCGATGTATCTTCCTTACATCTTTGAGTATTTTGAGGTTATCTTGGATGATTGTCCCCAGGATGCTCCACCAGTCCATCTTCATGAGCATCGTAGAGTTGCTCATGTTCCTACAGTACGTCCTCCTCCACCTCCTCACGTTGACCCATCAGCTGGTAGTTCACATCCTTCATATCCTCCTATTGATGTCACCCTTGAGTCTCTTTAGGCCTTGATGATAGATCAATTTAGGTCCATAGATTTCTGTACCATCCTCTAATTTCATGCCTTGACCAACACCGTGAGGGACGTTACCTACAGGTTTGCTCACAAACCTGGCGGCCCTATTCCCATGGTTAGTGATCCCTCGGTGCTTGGTTATCGCATTGATAATCGAGAGGCTCAGAGATACTTTGACCCTGCTGCTGCCCGCTATGATCCTCACCGCACTGCTGAGTCCAATCCTTCTAGGGTGGCAGATGCTGATGATGACGAAGATGATGATTGAGGATGTTCCCCAGTAATACAGTGTCACTTTTTATATTCTAGTTATGTCTTTTTGTAATAGTGATAAATGCTTCTTTCAAGCATTATCAGACTTTAGTTATTATGAGACTTTCATTTCAGTTGGCATGTATTAATGTATGCACTTTTTGCTTTCCATTTATATATCAGTTTACTATTTTCAGCACTTTATTGTCACATCCCACAACCAGAATACTGGCAAGTAGGGACGGACCAGGCCAGCTACGTATTCCAAAGTACTCCAATACCCTGAAATAACGTATAAGCTGTATAGACATTGGGGTTACTACTACAATCCAACAGTCAATCCTAGGTCAAGCAATACTAGGTATCTCAATGACAGACAAATATGTAATGTACAAGAAGTATGATCATCAGACATAAAATAGAAAAGCATCCCAAACTATATATACATGGATGATCATGAAGCTAGTAATACACAGTGAAGAACTAAAAAGAGTAATAGTCATACATGATAAGCTCTAGCTATAGTCTAGAATACGCAAATCATGTTTAGGCCCGTAGGCTAAATGTCAATATCCAAAACACGAGCTAAACACGTGCTCGGAGGCTAAACGCCACAAACGAATAATGTCCATAACTAGTAGGAGAATGACATAGGAAAACCCATAAAGGTACTTTGGTATTCCAGGTGGTCACCATCGAATAGATGGTACGGAAGATCCTTCGGGCTCCTCTATCAGATCTGGCGAAGCAAAACCAGTGGGGTCCGACCCCCAATAGTAAGTACCACAAAGGAAGCCAAACTATGAACTAAAACCAGCAATAACAAACATAGCAATGGATAGAGACAGAAATAAGTAAATATGGATCGAGACTCGTGCACTACCAATGCACTTATCCCGAGAATAGAAAAGATAATATGCAAACAACATGGAGCATAAGGTAAATAATATGTAACCTAAGGTAAACTGTGGACATGTGAACTAAACGGAATCATGTGAACATATGAAATAAACTGAACAATGTAAGAGAAATGGTACATGTGAGCACGTGAGATAACTGGGACATGTGAGCATGTTACATAACTGGGACATGTGAGCATGTCAGATAACTGGAACATGTGAGTATGTAAGATAACCGGGACATGTGAGTATGTAAGAACTATATATAACGACAAATGATAAGATAACTTAGGAACTATTCTGGAACCCAAGTTACAACCCGTAAATCAAACAAGGACCGGGGTTGTAACCCTTCTCCTAAACAGAACTTCGTATCTAATCAATATACAGCATAGGGATCATGTATAGCGTGTGAGTACTGAGTAGAATGACAAATGACAAGATGACTAAGAAACTATTCCGGAACCCAAGTTACAACCCGTAAACCAAACAAGGACCGGGGTGGTAACCCTTCTCCTGAACAGAACTTAGTCTATGATCATTTACCGGCAAAAATAAAGCATAAACAATGATGTACTGAAATAAACAAATACAAATACTGCCTAGACAAAACTAAACTAGATTGAACTCCATACTGTGGACACACACAAAAAAAGAAGAAGAAAAGGATATCTTTTCTTTATTGGCACAAGGCACCACAAATCGAGTACGCCTGAGAGATCCTACGCTGAGCATCCCCGAGTACAAAAAAGAATTCTGGGGAATGGAACGATGGAGATCGAGCGGCAGTTGCTCCTTTACTCTGTTGACACTCCGATTACAAAAGTGGGAGAAAACCTAAGAAAATTGCTAACTCTCGGCTCACTGGCAAGAAGTGCAGCAATTTGGCTCTTGAAAATGCTCTTCATTCTGTGTTTTGAAGAGGGATGAGGCCCCCCTTTTATAGTCGTTCTTGAGCTGGGATGATGTTATGCGCCCACATGAGGAAACACGCTGCTTTTTATGTTGGCGCATAGTCCTGCTTTGGGTGCATAGGATGTAGGCGCATATAGGCTGCGAGATCGTGGGTTGGTCGTGGTATTGACGTGGCCGCATGCTTCGGTGCATGACTGCTCGTGGAAAGTGACGTGGTCGTGCGCTTTCGTGCACGTTTTGATCATGGCTTTGACTGAGTCGGGCTTGGGCGCATAGCCATGTCTCAGGCTATGCGCCCTCCTTTTGGAGGAGCTAGTCTTAGGCGCATGAAACTTCACTGGATGGGCGCATGGAGCGTCACTGGCTGGACGCATGGAGTTCCACTGACTGGGTGCATGGAGCTTCACTAACTGGACGCATGGAACTTCACTGGCTTGGGCGCATGGAGTTCCACTAGCTTGGGCGCATGGGGCTTCATTTGCTGAAACTTTTTCATGCTTCTACAAGACCCCCTTCAAAGTCTTCGATACTTGAACAAGTTTGAAATACATTGAAAGAAGCATGGATTGTCTTCTCGAGATGTAATAGGCGCATATCACGGCTCTCTCCTTGGGCGTATAGTATTTGGCCAGCCTGTCAGAGAGATATGACTGTTGAGATCTTCCTCAAAATCTGAACTATCAGATTCATCGGAGTAGAATTTGAAATGGTCCATCCTTCATTACGTCGTCCACGTCAGCAAGGGACAGTCGCATAGTATGCAGGAAGCTGGTTCTTCACGTAGGCACATAGGCCGTTGTGGGCGCATATAATACAATGGACGCATGGGCGCATAAAGCCAGTGGACGCATAGGAAGTGGCCCGTGCCTATAAATAGGCCCTGAAGGAGAGAGAAAGCTTATTATTCCCTTCTCTTTGAATTTTTCAGAAAACTCTTCATCTTCGTTCTTTGAGAACCATGTCTTTCAAGGTCGCCAAGAGATCCGCGAAGGGCAAGGGGGCTGCGTCGAGTGGCTCTCCTCCCGCGGCAGCATCCTCGGCTGTCCAGGACCCGATTCTGGGTGAGGACATGCTTCAAAAATAAAGTCTCGAGCGTTAATTTACGACGCTCAGACTTTTCTTCTGCCTGGGCGCTTGCGCCTAAGGCAACATACTTCTGTGAGCATCATTATGCGCCCACAGAAGTCATGTGCCAACACTGTGGTGTGCTATACGCCCACGTGTTGCCATGTTATGCACCCTCAAGCTGTGGAATGTTATGCGCCCACGTACTGTTCGTGTGTTATGTGCCCACATGTTTGTTTTGGGCGCATATCCCTTTGGGCGCATAAAAGCCTTTCAGAACTTAGTTTTTCCTGCGGTTTTCTGAGTCTGACTTTCTTTCTGCCCCTTTTCATGTTCTGTAGAGATCTGGCTAGCAAATTTCTCCAGGACCGGTATCGACGATTTTGGGCATGGTGAAGATGTAACACTTGACACACACATCAGATAGCTCAGGACTCTTCATATTTGGGAAGGGTTTTCCTCAGATGGTAGGAAGAACCTTTATACATCGAAGAGTCGGACAGTAGTTGGGCGTCATCGTGAAAGTTCTATTTTCACGGTTCTTCAAGTAGGCAAAAGCAACACTAGAGATGTTTTTTGAAGGTATGGTCTCTTAGAAAAATGGGCCCAGGACATCCGCAATATGGAGGAGAGAAGATCACCATTCGTAGATGTTTTAGCATGCTATATTTGCCCTCCTCCGTGTAGCTTCTCGAAGGTTCAACAGCTTTATTTGCTTCTCAACAGTAAAATATGACCTCCTTCGTGGGCCACAAAACTGCTTTTCAACGGAAGCGTGGTGCTGCCAAGCTAACCAAACTATGTGTTGCTGATGAGTAGCGGATTTTCTCTTCTTTTGGTCATCAATGTAATCTTTTACTTCTTATCCAGATGAAGAGATGAAGAACCTTTTGGTTTGCCCATGAGATGTAGTCCTGTGAATGTAACTGATTTTGAATAAACAGAATGCATTCACTCTATTCTTTGTTTGTGGTATTTGTGGTGCTTGTATTAGAGGGCCTAATACAGCATTTGTGTAAAGGGTATCCTGCTGGGGGAGCTCCCTCTCTTTTCTTTTTGGTTTGGACCTATTGCCCCTTTGTGCATCTGGGAATGCGAGCAAATAGATTGGAATGATACTTTCGTGGACCTATTATCCTTTGGCATACCGGTGGTGCGGGTAATAGATTTGAAACAAAATCCAACAGAGGTAACATGGTCGTGATAGGTTTTATGATCTTGACACCATGACTTTCATCCCGGGTTGGGTACAGGCGTCAAGTCGGAAGACTATCGGTATCAGAACTAATATACTACACCAAAATAGACAATTTGCGACAATTAGAATTATCCAACAATGACATACTAAAACTGTCGTTGTATTTTTGACGGATTAAAACCGTTGTTTAACATCAAAATCTATTTTACCAAAATAGTAAATTTGAATTTGACGGATTAAAATAGTTATTTAGGTTAAAAATTCATTTGAAATTTTTTCAATTGGCACACTCAATTTTCACTTTCACTATTCCCTCCTCTCACATTCACGATTCCCTCCTATTCCTGCCCCCATAGCCTCTTTCACTTCACAAAGGAACACATGGATGTGGCCGCCCGCTATGACCGGCACTCCTTCATCACCGGCGAAGCGACCAAAAGGCGAGAAGTCCTTCATCGGGTACATTTTTCTTTGAGTTTGGTTTGATTAGGGTTTTAGGGTTTGAGATTCTTCTTCTCCTTCTCTTAGATATCGATTTGATTAGGAGAACGAGGAGCAGGAAGAGGGGTAGGAGAATGAGGAAGAGGAGGAGGAGGCAGGGGCGGTAGTGGAGGAGGAGGACCCAGAGTGGCCGGTGGACGCAAACATTGGGTGGGGCGTGGGGGCGTCGGAGTACTTCAAGCGACATCCAATATGGAATGTGGTGGCGAAGAATGGAATGGAGATCGACATGGAGGGGGAGATGGAGGAAGGGTGTGTGAAGGATATCAACTGCTTGGAGTTGGATAGCTTCTCTTTCCATCCGAGCCCATTGATTGTTCTGTTCTTGGAGCGCAACAAAAGGTATAATATCCAATTTTGTTACTTCTCTTTCATAATTTGACATACCAAATGAATCAAAATCTATGGTAGAAGTTGTAATTTCTTTTTAGTTTATCCATTGAGATTTAGAGAAGAGAAGCCTATGAATTATGCTTTATTTTGGACATAAAAAAATAAAGAGAGGCTGACTTGAAATTAATTTGGAAAAGAGTTTCTAACCCTAATTTTTTTCATATTCACTCTCTTCCAAATATTATAATTTGGGATCATCACCATCAACGTTGATTTTGTCGACATCAAGTTGGATTTCAAGTGCAAAACCCCCGGACATCAAGATCCGACACAACACACCATTCTCTTCGATTATGCTTCTAGCATCATCACCATCAACATCTTTGAGATTGTCGTTGTCAACCACCATTGTCATTGTCAACCACCATTCGATCGCGATCTGTAGAAAATATAGGCTGTACTTTTTTGCCTGTCAATCGACTTAACGACCTGCTAATCGACCGACTCTTTGACCGGCTAGCGGACTAGAAATCCAAGCTTGTCTACTATGCATTAAAAAAAATGGTTAGTATTGGACTGTTAGCCATGTATCATCTATATTAGCAACTTCTAACCAATTTTTTGCTTTTTAGTGATTTTTTCTGTCCGATTCAGTCCACGTCCGTGTCTATCAGCCATAACAACATTTTCACAAGTTTTGGCCAAATTTTAGTATGTTCCTACCAAATTTGGCTAAACCTGCTCTATGTCAGCTATTTATATCAATCTATGCTGGCTATGTATCGACTAACTGCAAGTTGTACCAACTTTTTTTAATCACGTATTGGGTGTGTTCTGGAACTAGGCACATGAATGCCAACTGAAATCTTGTCAATATGTGTGTAATGTTAGATGCCTATCAGTTCTTTAAACATCCATATATGATAAAGTTGCTCAACGTATAAATGAGTTTGTAATGTTATTTTAGCATGACTTTTTGAATTATGAATTCAATAAACCAAAAGTAGAGAAGAACCATATTACCACTAGAACCACCGCAAAAAAAATGTGTACAAGCATTTATATTGTGTATTTGTGCATGCTAGGTGAGTACTTAAATAGGTTTTAGCAATGTGATGACTTTAAAATTTATAAACTCTAATTGAAAGCGTAGAATGGCAGGAAATTGACCTAAGTATGTTTAAAATCTCATTAGCAAGAAAAAAAATGCAATATTCAATTTTAAATGTATGTATTTGTGAACTCAACTTTCTTTATGATTGGTGTTAGGGCTGTGAAAATTTGAGCCGAAGCTACCGTTAATTAACCCCTTTACATTCATCTGATAGTAACTAGGTCACCATCCTCTTCTATGGTGAAAACAAAGGATTTGGCTGATTTGTCTGATTTATTATCCAGTTTCAAGTTATACCCCCTTGTCAAAGTGTATGTGGCTAATTGGATATCCAAAGTCGACATTACTACCAAAGTCCATAAACTGAATGTTGGTACTTGATACTAATGCTCCTTGTCAGTTGATTTTCCTCTCTTGATTATTTATTTCCTTTTATGGTATTTTAGGCAGTGAATTTTTTCTAGTTCTACTTAAGAGTTGGATTTAGTTATAGGAGTCAGTTTGAAACATAGGTTGAGATTTTTTGCAGAGTTGGAAGTAAGTTGTATCCTTATAATAACCAATGGCATTTTGACAAATATGATGCAATTTAAGGTCTTCAAGGACTATTCTTGCATGTATATTGGCTATTATGCTAGTCATCATTGTACAGTCAATTAAAATAGAGGATTAGAGTAATAAGAAGTATATGAACCAATATTGGATTTGCCTGGTAAACTGGAATTCAAAACCTCAATTGTGTACTTTGTTGTAATGATCTCAAACTACAGGAATGCAAACAACTTGAATGGACTTTTTTTGTGGTAGATGGAAACAAAAGCAAATAGGTATTATGGTATTTGTACTTCCCTTGTAGCAAATATCTATATGATTATAAATATCACTCAAATACTCAAGCTGATGTCCATGACTCTTTGTTACCCAAAAAGTGGAAAGAAGCGACACTATGCAGGGCACTTGCTAGTTTTTAGACTTAATAGAGTAGTCAAATAAGGTGCAAAAATGAAGTGTTTTGTTACCAGGAGTTGCATTTTCCAAGGAACTGACATTGACATTTTCTTGTTGAAGTGTTTTGTTACACCATCAGTTAATATGACTGAATTTAACAATGATATTGAAGAAGAAATGTTCCAAGCTGCAATGTTTTGTTACACCATTGTTGATACACAATATTTTAAAAATTATACTCTTGTGGGTTGGAATGTATTATGCAGTTAAACGGAGTCTTGAGCTCTACTTTGATGTTTGTTGATTCTTTGAAGATACTATACCTTTCCCCTTCATTTGGAGGTTTTGAGAAGCATAGTCGACCCGCCTGCAATTATGCCTTACTGGTAATGTTATTTCTTTTGTTGTTTTTGACTTTAACATAAATGTTAATATGAAGTTTATAATATCATTGTCGATAATTTTTTTGATAGCAATGAGATGTTGTCCGACAGAAACAGAAAGTTTGAAGATATTACGGTTGGAGAAATGATTAATTGGCCAAAATATTCAGTTCCGTTTGTGAGGTTTTAATTTTTTTTCTACTGCACTTGAGATTGTAAGCGAGCAATAACATTCTCTTTTTTTGTTCATCATGAGAACTAAGTCATTGTAAGTTAGAAACATTGGGGTTTCATTTTGTTTTTGATGGAATATTGCTATGTAAAGTTGATACATTCAAAAGTTAATACAATATTGATTGAATTTTTTTCATTGTTGATAATTGTTGATGTTTATATGAAATTATATTTTCAGATGTATTTCAGAATTATATAGAGGATGAACATGCTTAGATAACTTTGATTTAGATGAATTGAGATTTTTTTTTGAATTTTGTTTCCAGAAAAATGACAGACCTTAACTGTTGAAAATAAAAAAAACAATGACCGACCAATTCACAGATTATTTGACAGAGTGAGTATGTTGTTTTTATTTGACAGACAATAACTGTCATTTTTTTCAGTCAGGAAACGACAGTCCAAAAGTGTTGTTTATATTTTGGGACGCGCTATCAACGACGGATGTTCTGACAGATCAAAACTGTCGTTTATCGTGATATACGACGGTTTTGGTCTGTCGAAAAATGTACGTTTTGGCGTAGTGATATGGACGTGACATATGACAATCAGGAGTGGTTTTTGGTGGAATAGATTTTCTTGTCAAGTTTAGCTTTTTATCAGGTTTCCCTTCCTGAAGTGAAAGAAACTTTCCAAGCCTCCTCTCCGACGACCTCCACTGAAGATGAGGAGATGGCCCAGGAAGTCGTCAAAGCTTTCTACTATGTACTGAAAGTGAAGCTTCCTAGAGTCCTGAATCGGAATGCTGCCTTCGGTCCTGTGAGGGCTGTTGCCGAATGCTAAGTGGCGGCCCTCGAGAGCATTGCCGGCTATAAAGAGCGGGCCAATACTCTGAGAAAAGTTCTGAATGACCTGGAGGGTCAGGTGGCCAGGTTCCGGGACACCAAACAGCGGAGCCCAATGTCACTATTCCGCACAGAGGACGAGGCTTTAATGACGGCTTTTGCGGAGGAGAGGGCTACCTTCCAAGCAAGGAAAGACGCCCTTGTTCGAGAGATCGGTGAGCTGGCTGACCAGTATGGCCAGTTCAATGCTGCAAGCGAGGCTCGTGCTGCCTCGAAGAACAGGCTGGGTGCGGAGATCACTGAGAAGTATAATCACATTGCGCAGATCGAGAACGATATCGCCCAGCTGGAAGCTGACTTGAGGGCGACAACATCCAAACAGGTGGATTACTCGGACCAGGCTGCCATGACTGCCACCACTTCTGTCCGTTTAGAAGAACAGCTAGCAAAGTTGGACGGAGAGCATCAGAGTTTGTTCCTCTTTGAAGATGAAACCGCTCGTCAAGAAGAGGCACGGCGCCGAGCTACTGTGAACTCTGAAGCCGAAATTATGGCTCTAAGGGATAGCATCAATCGCCTGTGTATCCCGTAGATTTTTGTAACTCCCTTTTTTCTTTTTCTAGCCGTCACGGCTCTTGTACCTTTTTTCTGTCTCTTGATAGACGTTCAAGTACAAAATAAAGAATCTTTTCAGAAGTGAGTGTGGTTTTGTGAAATATCGATGCTAGAGGTAATGTGGACGTAGCAAGGATATTTTTGGTGGGTATTCCGCTGGAGAATTGTGATGTGGACCTATTATCCGTTTTATATTCAAGTTATTTGAATATAGATAATAAGTTGAATGAAACTGCTAGTAGAGGGAATATGGACGTAATAGCAGAGGATGTTCTGTATCTGACTATAGGTAATATGGATGTGGAAAGATATATAACATTAGGTGGGAGCGAATAATTCAGAGGTAATAGGGACGAGATTATCCTTGATGAATGCTTTTCTCAGAGGTTATGTGGAGATGGCAAAACATTTAATCATTCCGCTGGAGAAATAATTATTAGAAAACAATTCAGAGGTAATAGGGACGTGACTTGTTTTCGTCAAACCGAGTTTGGACGGAGTCAAAAACGGGAATGATTCCACTAAGAAAATATTTAGAGGACCTATTATCCAGGACGTATTCAAGACTCTTGAAATACGGATAATAGTTAGATAGGTTTTCGAATCATATAAACATCGCACTGTACATTTACATGACTGAACACATGTGAACATTATGTAAAAGAGGTTACACATAGTATTTCTTCAGGAACTTGTCGTTGATAGGCATCATGAGCAAGTCACCATCAGGCTTGGTTAGTCGACACGCAACGTTAGAATACACTGATTCTATGATGAAAGGACCTTCCCATTTAGGCTAAAAAAAATTTTGTTTTGTGCGTCATGACCATTGGTCTTCTCACTGCTAAAACCAGATCGCCGACTTGGAAGATCATTTCCTTCACTTTTTTATTGAAGGCTCTGGAAAGGCGTGCTTGGTATAGCTCAATACGCTGCTGAGCTAACAAGCATTTTTCGTCTAGCGCTTCGAGCTCCTGGAGTCGCAGACGATAGGTTTCTTCGGTAGTCAGCTCGCTGGCTAAGGCTACTCGAAGAGAAGGAATCTGGATTTCTAGGAAAAGAACTGCTTCGCTCCCATAAACCAGAGAGAATGGCGTACTGCCTGTTGGAGTCTGGACCATTGTACGATAGGCCCTTAGACATTCACCGAGCTTCTCATTCCAATCGTGCTTGTTTGAAGACACAAACTTCTTGAGAAGTTTTATGATGGTTTTGTTGAAGGCTTCTGCTAGCCTGTTAGCCGCTGGATTGTAGGTAGTAGAGGCTACGTTCTGGATTCGATTCTTATCACAGAACCTATAGAATGTATGGCTTGCGAACTGTGGACCATTATCATGAATAATCCTGCGAGGTAGGTCGAAGCGGTAGATGACGTGATGTTTGATGAAACTGATCACGTTTGACGTCTTCACTTCGGTGAGCGGTATAGCTTCCGCCCATTTGGAGAAGTAATCGGTTATAGCTAGGATGAACCGATGTCCTTTGGAGGATGGCGTGCTGATTGGTCCTATGACGTCCATGCCCCAAGCATCAAACGGCCAAGATGCTGCCATCATGTGTAGAAACTTCGAAGGTTGATGAATGAAATCAACGTAAAACTGGCAAGCTCTACACTTATTTGCATATTTAATAGCATCTGCTATCATTGTGGGCCAGTAATAACCCATTTGTTTGAGACGATCTTGTAATTTGGAGCCTGATTGACATACACGACAAACTCCATCGTGAGCCTCCCGGAGTGCATATTTGGCTTCTGTGTCTGATAAGCATCGTAACAGTAGCCCGTCGTAAGAGCGTCGGTACAGCATCTTGGTAGCCGTGTCGTAGTAAAATCTGAGGGATCGCCTTTGGATGGATACTGCTTCCTTCGGGTCCTCGGGGAGGATTCCATAGACGGTATAGTCTATGAAGGGAAATCTCCAATCTTTAGCATCGATGCTTGTTTCCGATGTGTAACTGTGATGAATATGCAAGACATCTTTCACACAGAATAGTTCTCGACCAGACACTGTGATCGACTGCTGAGTATTGGTTGGAAGGTCAAGGAAGCAACGAGACCGGCTAGAGCATATGCTTCTATATTCTGTAGTTGAGGCATGTGTTCGATGAAGAATCCAGTGAAAGTAGACGCCAGCTCGATTGTTGCTCTGTGGTAGGGGATGAGATCTTCGTGACGAACTTCATAATCCCCTCGGACCTGACTAACTATTAGCTTGGAATCGCCGTAAGCTTCTAGATAGTCAACTCCCAGTTGCTTCACCAGTTGTAAGCCGATTAATAGAGCATTATATTCGGC
This sequence comes from Iris pallida, assembly GCA_029216955.1. Lineage (NCBI taxonomy): Eukaryota > Viridiplantae > Streptophyta > Magnoliopsida > Asparagales > Iridaceae > Iris > Iris pallida. Next base: position 1,628,626 of record JANAVB010037217.1, on the reverse strand, counting down.
CACGTTGTTGGTGCATAGTTCCATGAGAGAATATGCACGGTGTATAACCAGATGATCAGGTGATACGAGCACGACACCTACTCAAGCCACGATATTTCCTTTAGGTCCTGTTCTTGATGCACCGTCAAAGCACATTCACCATGGGGATTTTTTTAGTTGCAGTGTTAGACTCCACCACTTCGTCGGGGATTTCGTCATAGAGTTTGGACGATTCTGACACCGGATGAGCTGCTAGAAAATCAGCTAATACTTGGCCTTTTACTGCCTTCTAAGGAACGAAGATCGTATCGTATGGAGTCAACAACATTGCCCATTTAGCTAAACGGGAATTGAGAAAGCTTGATTTTGTTATGAGTATTCTGAGAGGGTTGACTTTAGATATAATGTTGATAGTCTGCCCAGACACATAGTGGCGTGTCTTCTGGATGGCAAATACTAGTGCAAGATATTCCTTCTCCACCGGTGTGTATCTGTGCTCGGCACCCACCATTGTGCGGTTAAGGTAGTAGATTATCTGTTCATGGCCGCCTTCGTTCTTCTGAGCCAATAGGGCACCATGAGAATGGTCCATAGCGCGGACATATAGTAAGAAGGGCTTTTCCATTATTGGAGCTACCAATACTGGAGGGCTTGTAAGGTACGCCTTGATGTCGTCGAATGCGCGTTGACATTGCTCAGTCCAGACGAAAGATACGCCTTTCTTCATGAGCTGGGTGAATGGTTGACACCTTCCAGAGAAGTTTGAAATGAATCGTCTGATGTAGGCTAGCCTTCCTTGTAGTCCGCGTAGCTCTTTGAGGTTTCTTGGAGGGTGCATGTCGAGGATAGCCTTCACTTTCTTCGGGTCCAGATGTATACCCTTTGAAGTGATGACGAAACCAAGGAACTTGCCGCTGGAGACTCCCAGAAAAGACTTGGTTGGATTCATCTTGAGTTGGTGTGCACGCATCAGTTCGAACACCGTTCTCAAGTCTTGGAGGTGGTTGCCCTTGAGACGACTTTTGACTGCGATATTGTCTACGTAGCACTCCACAGTTTTGTACAAATGATCACAAAAATTGTGTTTATGGCTCGCTGCTATGTCGCCCCAGTATTCTTCAATCCGAAGGGCATCACCGTATAGCAGTATACCCCCAACGGTGTTCGAAAAGATGTGTGCTTCTCGTCGTCGGGGAACATCTTGATATGGTTGTAGCCTGAGAACCCATCCATGAAGGACATCCGCTCGAAGTCGCAAGTATTGTCAATCATTATGTCGGTGATCGGTAAAGGGAACTCGTCCTTCGGGCATGCAGAGTTCAAATCACGGTAGTCGATACAGACTCGAACTTTACCGTTCTTTTTCATAACTGGAACGATGTTGACAACCCAGTCTGGGTGTTGTTCCTCGTGAATGAATCCACTGGCAATGATCTTCTTGACTTCATTCTCGAAGGCTTCCATGACGTCTGGTCGGAATCGTCGTTGTTGCTGCTTCACTGGCGTAGCTTTAGACGAAATGTTCAGGCGGTGCATGACGACTGTAGAGTCCAAGCCTGGTATATCTTCATAGCTCTATGTGAAGACGTCGATATATTCTCTTATAAGCTGTATAAGAGATTGGCGTTCATCGCCAGATAAACTTTTGCTGATAAAGATTGGTTTGAAAGATGATTCATCTCCTCGATCGACTTGGATGACTTCGTCTTCGGTAGGTGGTTCCCATTGTTCGAAGCGCAGCTCACACCTAGTATCCATCTTTTGGGACCATTGTTCAAGCTCAATTGATTGGACATTGTCTGTAACTTGGTCGACGGAAACCATGTTGACGGACAGAGTTGCTTTAAACATGTCGCCGATGCTGGAGTCTGAGTCCCAGAGGAAGGAATCAGAGGAATGAGAACAACGATCTGCTTCATCATCTGATCTTTCGGAAGTTGTTGGTGGAGTGACATAGCCCAAACCAATACCGCTTCGTTGATAGTAGTTCTCGGGTTTACCTGGAGGAGCAAAGTGGCGTATTGGCAACCGTCGTCCTCGGCCGTAATTTAGCCCTTTGTCGCTTTTGATGTCATATCCCATATTCTGGATGATGTTCTTGGCCTGCCAACTATACCGAAAAAGTTACATTTTTCCAGAATCATAGTCAGCTTCTGTGTTGTGCTTCGGAGAAGTAGAGTCCGGGACGAACTGTCTCTCGCCAATTATACGACCGAAGATGATTAGTTTTTCATCCTTCTTTCTGGCTGGAACGATGAAGTAGAGGATATCTTCAGGGTAAACTTTTTTTCGCAGGTGAGGCATCGTGACTAGCATGCAGAGGTGTGGTCCTATGCCGTTCTCTAGGGCATATATCGTATTGATAGACATCGGAGTTATTCAAAGATAAACCTTTACCAAAAAAATACGCAAGCTCTTCTTCAGGGATAACATCATCTGCTAAAAGTACATTATTATGAGTATTGATGTACTCATTGAGAGGATCATCATCTGGAAGAGGAGCCACATTCTTGGCCGAGTTCACCACGTAGGGTAATTCTTCAGGATTGGGAGGATGGGCATTAGCAGGTTCCTCCCGAGGTGTCTTGCTGAGAGTGATGGTCAATGGTTTGACCTTGTCAGGGTTCTTCTTTTTCACCCAAATTGTAAGAGACTTCGGAGTACTTTTTGGAGTAGTACGTCATTTGACTCGGATAATCAGAGGACCATCATTGGAGGATGGACTTGCTTCAGCTTCATTGTCAGCTTTGTTGCCATCGTCCTAGGGGAGCTGAGATTGGCAAAGTACCAAATCTCCATAGTAAGCTTTGATGCCCTTAAAAGGATCGACATCGACAAACTCCGTCTTCACGATACCGTCGTTGTTGACGTATTTGAAGCATTGGTGAAGTGTGGAAGGAACGATCATGTTCTCATGTATCCATGGACTTCCCAACAAGACGTTGTAGGATACATTGGTATCGATCACATAGTAGGAAACCTCCGTCCGAATATCACCGATCTGGCATTTGAGACGGATCTTGCCCAGCGGATGGCTTCGACCAGCATTGAAAGCCATGAAAGTTGTGTTGGTTGCAGATAGTTTGTGTAGAGGGATTCCCAGAATTTGAAGCAGACTTCTAGGAATGATGCTGAGGGAGGATCCTGGATCGATGTGCATGCGGTCCACCTTGATCGCCCCAATATACCCTGTATAGTATAGGGGTCTATCATGACGATTATTTTTTAGTAGCATGTCCTCCTGTGAGAAGGTGATGTTGGGCACCACTTCCATGGTACTGTGGCTGTGGGGACAGGAGATAGGATCTTCAGCGGGGGCCTTGACTTCGGCGAGGTAAGAGTCGGCATGTAGTAATGGCTCACTCACTACACCAAAATGACAAATTATGAACACTAGACAATTTTATATTAGGAACATTTATTTTTCGTACCTAGGTTTTAGAACAGAGGACAAGCGTTCCGAATCTGAAAAATGTTCCTAATATATTTTATTTTAATTTTCAAGAAAAATATTTATTTTGCTACACTTCTATACCATTCCAAATATGTTCCCTTTATTCGTTCGTTCAGTAATTTCATTCTTCCCCCCAAATTCTAAGTTCCTACCTCCCAAATTCCAAATCCCTCCCAAATTTTCTTACAGGGAACCCTGACCACCCCCTCCTCTCTCATCACCACTACACCCCAGCGTGGAGACCCCTGGAGGAGGTGCCACCCAATGTCGCTTATTGCCCATTTTCACTCGCCTTTTCGAGGTCTGTAAACTCAAACCGTCGTCCCATCGCCCGCCTTGGTCGTGGCAGTCTCCGCACCACGATAATGACCCTTCTGCAATGCCTCCCTCCTGGTCCCCGCCCGTGCCGCCTTCCTCCTCAGCCTCCCCGAGAATATTTTCCATCTTACCAACAATGCCTCGGCATCTCCGCCTACGCGTGTGGTGGTCCGAGTCCCTCCACAGCGTCTCACCAATGGTCCCGACGTCACATTCGACAGCCCCATCCCCACCGTCATAGGCAACTTGGCATACATAGAAAAGTTGTAAGTATATAAGCATAAATCATTTTGTATTACTAAATCTCATTAAATATAGTAGTTGGGGGATATCAACAATAGTTTAAGATACCATTCCAAAGAACAAAAAGTTATATGATTTTTCTACTGTGTTCTCACTTGGTTTTGTGATATTGAGTTGCTCCACATTATGATAGTATCAGATTGAAGTTCCAATTCCTATACGCACTCCTAGATTCATTATCTGGTTTATCTATTCAACCGGATATCTGTTTTGATATACTTTTTGTATAATATACCAGATGATAATCTTATGATAGCATCAGTAGGAGAAAAAGTGAAAGAAAGGGAGTATTTAGCCATTTTACTGTTATCCGCTAGCTTGATAGAGGAATATTTCCTTTGGGTCTAGTGAAAGAAGTTACCAACAAAAACTTGCTGGCTCATATGTTTTAATATTGGAAATCAGGTAAAATCTTCACCCTTGTTTTGGCGTTGCTACTGAGTGATTATCATCTGTGTTGCTGGTTTTGAATTCCTTTAAATAGTGTCACATATCCTACAGTGATAGGATCTTGCTAAATTGCTTGATGATTGAACTGCACAAACTAGATTGTGATGACCTTGTTGGATACAATATTTACTGGTTTGATCTTGATGTTCTTCTCTACCGTGCTTAGGTTTGCATCTTGCATAAGATAATTATTTCATTTACAATATTTCATTTCACCCACAAAGTTTCCAAAGCTAGTTGTTAATTTGATTTGTACTCAACTCTTCTCTGAAGCATTATAAAATAGGACTATAAATATTTGATAGTAAAATCCAATATGGAATCACTTTTCAAAGTTCAAATTGTGGATTTGTTAATCCATCTTCTCCTTATTTTCCTAAAATGACCCCTCAATATTGGATTTTAATTACTAATTTTTCTTCCATTGCCTTTATTTATCTTCTCTTGATTCATTTGTATTATCCAAATTATTGTAAAATATCTAGTTTGACAAAGTTTTGAGATCATTTTCATGTCATGACAAGCTATGTTTGTCATTCACAGGTTACCAGCATCTTTGTACCCACTGTTGTCTTCCTCTTGTTGATGGCATTCTTAGGATGGTAATGGTAATCTTACTTGCTCCCTTTGGTAGAAGATTTTTTTAATCCCCAACATCTTGGTTGTTGTTTGGAGCATACCCATCCGCCTAGATCTCAGATAATGGCAATTGCTTTGTCTTCTCACTTATGTTATCAATATCAATTATCGTAATTGCTTGCCCATGTGCTTTTGGTTTAGCAACTCCAACTGTTGTCATGGTGGCAACTGGGTTTGGGGCAAGCCATGGAATCCTCATCAAAGGAGTTGATGCTCTTGAGAGAGCTCAAAATATTCAGTATGTAATATTTGATAAGACTGACACTCTTATTTAGGGTAAAGCTGCAGTCACGACTGCTAAAGTATTCTCAGGAGTGGATCTTGGTGATTTTATCACTTTGGTGGCTTGTGCAGAGGTGAGTACTAAGGAAGTAAGGATCTTCAATTTAGTACCCAATTTCTTTGATTGATATGTTCATGGATACACAGCCTAAATCATAGGAAAAGGATATTACGAATCAAGTCTTACAATAATTCTGCTTTGAAAATAAAATGATTGCCTCTGTCTTTGTGTCTCTACTAATACGTGCATAAATTTGTGTATGTACACATGTTTAATTGAGTGCTTTCAACCTTTTACAATTTATATCTTGATGTATATAGATATGTACTTTCTTTTCTTATATTTCTAGTACGCCAATCTATCATATTATATACAAAGGATATAAATATATAGTGCATGACACATAAAAGTATATAAAAAAGACTACATATATCGATTTGAAAACTATGTTAAAACATGTATATTGCCTTGTTTGGAGATTGTATGACACATAAAAGTATATAAAAAAGACTGCATATATCAATTTGACAACTATGTTAAAACATGTATATTGCCTTGTTTAGAGATTTTGAATCATTTTTTTCTTTATTACATATATAAGGTAGTATTGTACCTTTAATCCCTTTTGACCTCTCTCGACATTTAGCGTGGCCAGCTGCCAACCTTATACCCTTAGTTGAATCAGGAACAAGTATATGTTAAACCCCCCAAAGTATATTTAGCTTTTAATAGATAATAGAGAACCTGACAGCTTCTTTCCCTTATGTGACTTTCTATTGCACAACTAAAGAAGAGGTTATTGTCTATCCTAACTGGGCTTCAAGTTTTCACAAGGTCCTTTCTTGCGTTAATAGATGTCTTTGCTAGATAACTACGACCAACATAGATTTGACGTCAAGTTGACTTCGAATCTCATCCCAATATGCTTTTGTCTATCATTTGTTTATTATTCATCTGTCTTTCTGATTTTGGTCTTTAGTTTTCTTAACTGAAGTGGATAAAAAGTTTTAGGAAAGCAAAAGAAATTTGAAAGAGCATGTTGAATGTGTCTCTGGCCTATGTTGCACGAATATTGACACCAAAATGTAAGGACACGATATGAGTACAAAATGCAAAACTTTTCAGATATGTATAATAGTCACCTTTGTTACACGAGTATGAACACAGATACAGGTACGGATACGAAAACCATTTTCCAATGTCCGTGCATTTTAGTATCCTAGTGGAGCCAGATCATGCTGTGAATCTTTGCAAAGAAAGTTGGATCTCCATTTGGTTCCTATAAAACTGGTACAAATTTGATTTCTGCCAATCTCACTTCCTATTGCTTTGATAAGCTTTGATTAAATGATGGACACTTAAATTATATGTCCAGATGGTGGATCTTTATACAAATAATCTAAAACATGTATAAAAAAAGTCATCAGCTTTTATAAAAAAATGCTTGTCAAAACCAATTAATAGCTAAACCTAATAAAACATTGTCAACTTGTGATATTTTTTATATATATGCAATTTTAGACGAGTATAGAAGTTGAAAGATATTCGTTTAAAATGTCTCATCATCATAATTATCATCAGCCTTCTCTTACTAGAGCGGGGTCATCTGTAAAGAATAATAAAGCCCCACAAAAGAATCAACAATGTTTATGTGACCAACTGTCGATTGAACGTCAACCCCCTCTATTTTGGCGCTAAATTTCTAACCAAGGTAGTTATTGGCATGAGAGATCCATGCTATATAAAACCTAGAGAGCTAGTTGGTGGGTAGGTGGACCTACCCTTTGGTTATTGAGTTTAAGCTCATGCAACCAAGGAACACCCTTAGTTTAAGAGGTAAAGTGGTTTGCATTCATCTCTTTGTGAAACATTAAACCATAGAGTGAAAAGGAATGATATTCTCATATTTTCACTGAATTTCCTATTTTGTTTTTTGCTGGTTTATTTTGATTATTACATTGAGGAAATTCCTATCGAATTTATGTAAGTGTAATACTTTCTTTGGTTCATAGTTATAACATCCAGTAAGAAGAGTTTAGGCTAACTTTGGTTCATATTTATAGCTTCTTTTATCTTATGGTTAATAGTTATAACTTCATTTTATCTATTGTTGTAGTTTAGGCTAGCAGTGAACATCCACTTGGAAGAGCAATTGTGGATTATGCCTATCATTACCATTGCTTTGGAAAAGTTCAAGACTCTAAGAAGTAGAAGAAAGAGGAGATACTTTCTGCATTGCTTGCTGATGCTTCAAATTTCAGTGCTTTGCCTGGGAGAGGAGTGCATTGGTTCGTTAACGGAAGAAGTGGTCTAGTGAGTTCACTAGTTTTCGAGACCCCTTGAGAGAGGTAAAGTGGATTTTTTTTTAAAACTTGCATAGTATCTACTATATGCAAAACTTAATCATGTCTAATATCATCTAATAAACCCATTTTAGGATAGTTAATCTTTAATGCACTTGAAAAGACACAATTGAACAGAATAAAAAGGAAATTCTACCACAAGATATCCATGTCCTTTTTCTTGCATCAGGAACACTACGCCAACCGCTAGGATGTCCTCTTCATTGCATCAGGAATACTACTCCAACTGGTAGGCTTCTCTTCCATGTATTTTCTAACTGTTTGTATACTTGCCAGACTATTAGTCATTTTATTTCGGCAGTTAGTTTGAAATCATCTTTACCATTGGGTTATTTGAGGATATTTCGGCTAGGGGTCATAGTTGGTTCATGTAAAATATGCATTCTTGCGATATTTGACGAGAAATATTCTGCACTTCAGTAAAAGTAACATATACGATGTATATGCCATTTTCTATATATGTTCTCTATAGCACGTGACTACAGTCATAAAAAATATTTGAAGTTGACTGTGGTTTCTGTTGTGCTGCTTGTTTATTCCCACAAAATTCAAACATAAATATGGCAACAATAATAACAAAAGACAGTTTATTCCAAAATTTTCGGTTGACTTCATGAATTCTTCACAGTGAAAATTTTGGCATATATTGGATACAGTTAACTTGTTATAACATGAAATTGGTCAAAATGTAGACGGATTACCAAATGGGGTCAACCAAGTGGCTAAGGCCGTTGGTATGGAAAGAAAAAAGCTTAATGGCTAAAATACTAGCCCTGTAGATATATTATTTTAGCTTGTGTTGTGATCATACTTCTTTACAAGTCAAAAGTTCTTGGTTGCAGACATACATTCCACTTTCAACTACTAATAAATCTCTTGTTGCAACAAAGCGAGGTTGATTTGGTCTTCAACTGTAATTAGTACTTTTATATTGTGAATATATGTTACTTGCACAACTATACCTGACTTGAAATTGAAGATGGTGCAAATATAGGTATTTTTGTTGATGCAGGAATGCACAAAAATGATGATTCAGAGATGCCGGTCTTAATGGAGCTAAAGCCGGTCTTAAGCGTTTATTTCACAGAGATGTTTATTTTTTTGAAATGCAGAAGCTTGTTGAGCAATTTCTCAAGGGAGTTAAAGCTGGTCTTAAGCGTGAGCTTTATTATTGGCATTCATATCATGTGAGTTTATTCTCTCGTTTCTTCCCCTTGTGTGTCTGAGTTTCGGGAAGATACCACAAGAAAAAGAGGACAGAGGACTAAAACTCATAAACTGCTCTTTGACAGGGTAAGAGATTGCCCATTGGCACAAGTGCTCTACTCAAATTGGAAGGTAGCTTATGTTTTAATTTATTTTAGATTTTTACAGTTATTATCTTTCCATTGTTGTCAAATTTAGTACAGAAATACACGACAATGGGCACGTATTCTCAAGGAATTTAATAGATGTTACCTGTTCATGTTTAGAAGGAACTAGTGTCGTATAAGAGACTAGAATTCATATTAATCTCAAAAGAACTGTGGTCAAACTTGCATTACCATTCAGAAAACCTCAAAGAGGATACAATTATACTGAACTAAATTTCACCCTTCTTAACATTTTACCCATTTTTTTATTTGAAGACATAGTTGAACAGCTTCTGCTAGTTGTTTCTTATATTCCACTTTTGCCAGCTTCTACCTAGTATAATGAAAATTGTCTCCTTCATCTCTTCCTGCTTTGTTAAAGATCATAGCCATTTTGAGTGAGTTACACACATAAAGGACAGCCATTGCTCTTTATAAGGGTGGCTTTTCAAACCCTCTAAGACACACACACACACACATTTTTGCCATTTCCCCTCATGAGCATTAACTATCTAAAGATAAACTTCCCAAGTGCAAAATACGGCTAAACTCAATGTCTAAAGGTTGGTCTTGTTAAAGCTTCAGAAAATTCATTTAGGCATTTTTATGTGAGAAAGTACTCCTGAAGCAGTTCAATATATCTAGAAAGGCTTACTGATACCACTTCGTTCAGCTTTCACAAGTCAACGACTCATACAAGCTCAGTTGTAAGCAATGTTATCTAGCTCTTGATTAATTGAAAGTTATTAAAAAGAAAATCCATGCTTAAAATTTATATATCAAAGAAAAAAATTGTAAGAAAGGAAAAAACCTTTACGACCATGTCAACTTTTACTGATTGTGTCCGCAAAAAATGTTAAGGTTGTACATAATGGTTGAGGCAAGAACAAAAGGATAGTTAAATTTCCAATGCCTTCAAAACCATTTTAACAATTGCTTGAATAATGAAAGCAGTGGTACACTTGACTTTGGGAAGTATATGCAGTCTTGGTATACTGTCAATGTGAAGTAGTGGTACACTTGACTTGACTTTGTGAAGTATATGCATTCATGGTACACTGGCAATGTGAAGTAGATGGCTCTAACGCAAGCTCTAATACTCAATAAATATGTTGTATATGAAGTCCAGGCTATGATACTAAATATATATGCAGTCTACATGTATCAGTGTTTACAACAACTCCAGTTTGTCAGTGAAGAAAACAACTTCAGATTGCTCTGACACGGGCTCTAATACGCCATGTATATGCACCTCCCTTTATTTGACCTTGTCTTAATGTCAATGTGAAGTAGTAGTAAACTTGAACTTTGTGGAGTAGCCTTTAGCTCTGACACAGGCTCTAATACTCATATATGCAGTATATGAAGTCCAGGATCTGATACTAAATATATATGCAGTCAGATATCCAGACTTTGTACTTTTGTAGACTTTTGTTTAATAGTATATTTTGGTTCATCTTAGTCTCTTATTCTTCATGAATTTTTTAAGAGATTGCTAACTAAGGAACCTCTTAATATCTTCTCTTGAATTGATGATTAGTTCTAGCTTTCCTAGATTTGGAATTGACTGTCTAATATTCTATTCCTTTCAGTTAGAAACTAAATCTGACAAGAGAAAGTATCATTCCAACCTTCAATACAGAAAACCGCTATTTACACTTTCTTGCATGTCCAAGTAATCCATACTGAGATACTATGACATGAAGCTACAAAAAATCCATACCCCTGATTAACTAGAGTGAACACATCAATGTATTCAGATACAATGTAAGTCAATATTCTACAAAAATATAAACTTGCAACTGATCCATGGACAGACCCAAGTAGCTTACATTGTATGCCCGTAATCTAGGAATGGTAAGAGTACAAGAATAAGTATACCAGTGGTATAGAGAAGTCCAGTAACCAATAATCGAGAACCAAAAGCAGTGGTACTGACATGTATACTGAATATCAGAGAGTACACAGTAAGGGAAACAATCCAATTGGTGTCGAGTTGAGATAGGAAAGGAATATGATACCCAAGTTAGATCCAAAAAGGCTACATTGTGACACTATACATTACCCTTTCTAGGGTTGTGGGTTGGTAAGAGTCTAATGCATAAGGCAAGAGCATGATGGTTATCTTCAACAGTATTAGCAGCTCACACACCCATAACACTAGAACTAACAAATAATTCATACTAATGCTTAGCAAAGGAGGATCAGTCTATAGATGACAAAGAATATATCGCCATAAAAATTAGTCAAGAACTGGATTTTCACCATCCTAGAATGAATTAAGGTTGATATGATACTATGATTGGATTCATTTAGGAATTGAATTTAGCACTGAAGCAACTTCTGAATCGCATGGAGTGATAATCCATGAATATGTAAAAGATTATAAACTGTAAGTGATCCAAGTCATAGCCATAAGTGACCAAAAGTACAACTGGAACACCACATCAGTTATATTGTAAAAAATATATCAGTTATCTATAAGACTGATACCAATATAGTACACAAGGTAGGTGGATTCCAGGGGGACGGATTCATCTTACTCTCTTATTCTTCAATTTCTTGAAAAATTTGACTAAACTTCTGTAGTAAATTTATGGACTTTTTTACTTTATGTAGATTTCCATATTCTTTAATTTCCTTATAAATTTCTTTATGTAGTAATTGGAGAATAATAATAAGAGATGGCTAACTACTGAAATTTATTTATATGATTCAGTTTAAGAACATGAAAAAAATGGAGAATAAGAGATTTTGAACTTCATTAAGCACAGTTTAAAAAACTTGTTCACAATAGAAACGAGATACAAAATAGACATGTAGTTAGCATTACGTCACAATTTTAGGAATATTGATATGATTTTGTTTTAGAAGTTTATTTCCAATTGTCTCATTGCTTGGATCCGAATGAGGGTGTCACCATAACATAACCGTTTTATGGTTCATTATTTTGAGTTGTTTGTTGGCCTCGAGACTGAGACTGGACTATTTAGTCTCTTATTAACAAATTTCTTGAACATAGTAGATTTTGTTAATTTTAATCTCTTATTCTTCAATTTTCTAATTTTTTAACTTAAACTTGTTTCATAATATTGCATGCAGATGCTGCCAGTTTTCGTCGTACAAATCTCCATCATTTGGTTGGAGAATAAACTTTGGGATCATCTTTCAGAGAACTAGGATTTGTAAGCAGATTATCTTTTGTGGTCGAGCGACATTTTATATAATATTTGTAACTTTTACTTTTTGTATACTTTTGATGTCATTTTATAATGATTAACTTTTGGGATATGATATTAGTTGTTTTGTATTAAGTTGACAACTTCGATTAATTTAGTGGACATTTTTGGATGTTGATTCGGTGAATTTGTAGAAATTTTTGTACCATTTATTTTATTTTAATGGTAATTTTATGAATCATCAGACCTTGTGTTTCAAACAAAAAATTGGTTGTGAAATTGAATTAAAAAAATGGATATGAACATTAAAAAAGCGTTTCAAAACTAGCCACATGAACTTTGCAAAATGTGTTGTAAATTACATTTAGGAACGAACATAAAATGTTTCAAAATGACAGTTAGAAACGATTCAAAAACGTTCCAAAAAATACTTTTGAAATGTATTATATGTATCAAAATATAATTTTTGGAACATTTGAAAGTCGTTCCAAAATTATTTTATGAACACATTATACGTGTTTCAAAATCTAATTTAGGAACGTCTTATAACTGTTCCAAACTATATTTAGGAACGATTTATAATCGTTCCGATAACTGCAACGCCATTTTTAGGAACGGTTTTCAAGTGTTCCTAAAAATATTAGGTACATATCAAAAGTGTTCCTAAATGTCCATTTTGGTGTAGTGACTTAAGGCCTTTCGCGTTTCTTTGGAGAGTCACAATAGATCGAACAGAGACAACCTGGCAGGTGTATCGGCTAGCTGAGCTAGTATGTCAAAGTTGTAGGGCCGATCCATGCCTTCGGGAGCTGGCGCCTTCAGAGACTTGTCAAACCGTGTCTCATTTTGCTTGGCTTTGTCCGTAGTTGGAGGTTTAGACGGGCTAGCTTCTGAGCTTATGGGGGGCAGCAGGAGCTTGAGGAGGTACTGCTTCTTCTTGTACGGAATCGTACGTCCGAAGATAAGTCTTCCCTGAACGCGTCTCGCCAGATAGAACCTCGTAGATGAAAGAGGATACAATATGGCATGACTTGTACTTCTTGCCCCTTTTCGCTTTGGGAGGTACTACCCCTTGCGTCACTTCTTGCACAAGGTCCGGATGGACCCTGTCACGCCTCAGAACCAGAATACTGGAGAGCGGGGACGTACATAGCCAGCTACGTATATTAAAGTGCAACCCACCTCGCTATATGGTCACGGCTGTCTAGATATATGAGGGTTTAACTACAATCCATCAGTCTCCTATGGTCATGAGCAAGCCTATTGTCTCAATCACAAGCAAGTAGTAACAGTCACAAGATATTAGAACATCAAATATACAATAGTAAGGCGTCCCATACATTACATATTGGATGATCATGAAGCTAGTCGTACAAAATGTCAGGACTAGCAAGAGTTTTAGTCAATAAATGATCAACCCTAGCATTTGCCAATCATGTTACAGCCCGTAGGCAGACAGTAAGTAAAGGTGCAATCGAGCTAACACGTGCTCGTCGGCTAAATGCCTCAAAAGAATAATTTTACAATAAAGTGGGAGGACAAAAGAAACCCACTCGTTGCCAGGGTAACGCCTGGTGGTCACCATCTGGCTGGAAGACAGGTAGATCCTCTGCTGCTGCTCCGATATCTGGCCATGCAAAACCAGCTGGATCAGACCCCAGAAAGAGCAAGTGCCACAAAGGAGGCTTCACTTAGGAACTAAAAATAGCATATCAATAGAATATTAAAGGTGATAAATAAAGAACTGATAATAATAGAGATAACAATAGTAAACTGAGTAAGAGTAAACCATTCAAGTAGCCAGGTCACAACCCTTAAACCAAACAAGGACCGGGGTTGGAACCCTTCACCTGAATAGAAACCTGTCTCAAATACCATTGGTAAGGTCACAAGACAATAAACGAAGAGAGGACACATAACTGCTCCGGGAGCCAGGTTACAACCCTTAAACCAAACAAGGGCCGGGGTTGCAACCCTTCGTCTGAACAGAACTGGACCCCTGATCTTTATTGTTAAGGCCGGTATAAATAATCATGATATTGAAGTAAGTAAAACATGATGAGCATGGCAAGGGGTGCAACAAGACAATAAACGAAGAGATGACACAGAACTGCTCCGGAAGCCAGGTTACAATCCTTAAACCAAACAAGGACCGGGGTTGTAACCCTTCGCCTGACCAGAGCTGGACCCTTGATCGTTATTGTTAAGGCAAGCATAAGCAATCATGTCATGTCCCAATCTTGTACAGAATCAGGACGAGACTAAGCTGGACTAGACTCCATCCAATCAATCACGGCCAAGCAAGGAGTATGGCTTGATACTTTAACTAACTAGGGTTATCACAGCCCTAGTTACTAGCAAGATGCAATGAGATTATCCCAACAGCCACAAGCCCTGCAGACCATCCAGGTTATCCGGGTCGAATGTCCGTTTATGAAGAGTGCACCACTTGACGTGTGTTGGAAATGTGCCCTACTCGTCGGTAGGCTACAAGTCCGTTAGTGCGCCCAGATAACGGGATTGCCTGTAGCTGAAAAATCTCTTCATGACTACTGAATTATTCTAGTTTATTAGCCTTAGTCAATTGCAGTAGGTATTCCTGACCGTGGTACTCAGGGATCCCTATCCTAGACATGATGCATGACAGTACTGGTTTATTTGTGCAAACACAATCGTCCACGGTGTCCAGGTCATTCATACTTGTCATGTAAGGCTATTTGTCGTAACAGCTTGTCGAGATACGTCATGTCAGTTTACTTATTAAGAGTGCGCCACGGCGGGCCACTATCGTGTTCTATTCTTACATTATCATGAATGAGAGAAACTTGCATAAAATAACTATTGACATATTCTTGAAGCCAAGAAAAAGATCTACAATTTTCATGTTTCGAGTTTTTCAAGATTTTAGCTAAAAAACAACTTAAACAGACAAAAACAGTAAAATAGAGCAATTTCGGCGCATGGGATTCCTGCACAATCCTCGCATGGGAATTCTTGCACATCCGTGCGTGGGAATTCCTGTACATCCGTGCATGGGAATTCCTGCACATCGGCGGGTGAGAATTCCTGCACATCTACGCATGGGAATTCCTGCACATCGGCGCGTGGGAATTCCTGCACATCCGTGCGTGGGAATTCTTGCACATCGGCGCATGGAAATTCCTGCACATCCGTGCATGGGAATTCCTGCACATCCGTGCGTGAGAATTCTTGCACATCGGCGCGTGGGGATTCCTGCACGTCCGCGCATGGAAATTCTTGCACATCTGCGCATGGAAATTCCTGCATATCTGCGCATGGGAAACTCACGTTGCGTCTTCAGTACATGCGCGTAAGGGACCTAAGCGTATGACACGCTCGGAGTTAAGGGATACGTTGCCGGGACTTTACAGCGCATGGCCTCCCCGGGTATGGCCTCCCGGGCGCATGGGGGTCATCGTCCCCAATCAGCAAGTTCAGCCATAAAAGTTCCAAAAAATTGCCATGGCCATAACTTCCTCATCCGAAGTCGAAATCAAGTGAAACAAAAGCAAAAACTGCATGAAATTGAATTCTCTACAACATAGAACCATTAGTTTTCGAAAATAACCAAGTTTTAGCGATCAAAACCAAGAAAAACCGAAAAGTTACAAACTTAGATCTACAAGAATCCATCCATCAAATCCAAAAATGCCAAGTTCTAAAGAGGCTTAGAATCAAGTAAGGAAGAGAATGGAACAATAAAACTTGAGACCCATCATGAAGCAAGTTGCACTTGCCTAGGCTTGGTAGGTGGGAGGACTAAATGAAGAAGATGAAGAAGTAAATGTAAAATAATGGAGGAGAGAGAAGAAGTTGACTTATATAGCAACTCCTCTCATTTTAACCCAAAATAAAGCAAACAAAGCCAAGTCAAGTCAAGTTGAACCAAGTTGAACCAATCAAGTCAAGATTTAAACCAAAGCTAAGCTAAGCAAGATAAGTCAAAATACGGACCACCTGACAATTGTCAAAAATTTGTATACGTATCCTGAAAAATACGTATAATAGGAAACGGGAGTGACAGACCCACATGATCTCACCACGTTCAGTCGTGAGCAGGACCAATATTGAGTTGCGAGCTGGCGGTAGGTTGACGACTTCCATTATTGCCTTGAAAATCAGGACCACGCCGTCTGGGAC
This sequence comes from Iris pallida, assembly GCA_029216955.1. Lineage (NCBI taxonomy): Eukaryota > Viridiplantae > Streptophyta > Magnoliopsida > Asparagales > Iridaceae > Iris > Iris pallida. Next base: position 1,612,145 of record JANAVB010037217.1, on the reverse strand, counting down.
TTCTGTGGAAGGAAAGTCACCAAACTGAAGAGAGATCATGTTAGAAGATACGACCTTGTCTTCAGCTTCGAGGTTGATCACTTGGCTGTCGATAAGCTGTTGTATCTTCTTCTTCAGGATGATGCAGTCCTTGGTGGAGTGCTGCACGTACTGATAATAGAGACAGTACTTGGGATCGTTGAGTTGGCTCGCCTCTGCAGGACGTCGTGGTGGAGGCAGTGTCAGCTTATTACCCTTCGTCAATCTGTGAAAGATGGTAATGACATCATCTTCGTCAAAGGAGAAGGTCTCCTTAGGCTTGTCGGAGGCGCCCTGAGAATTAGAAGCTCCTTTGGATGTGTCGACCTTCAGGACTTCTTTCCCTTTACCCCCACGAACAGGGATAGTTTGAGGATGCTTGCCCTTATCTTCGGATTTGAGTGTTTTCAACCAGTAGTTCCAAGTTAGGAACGTCGTTTTCAGCAGCATCAGCGGCCCCAATGAAAGCGGGCCATGTATCATACTTATGTATACCCAGACAAAACTTCACTGTAGGAAGGAAGTTATGTCGATAAGTATCCATAAGTTCTGAGTCTGGTATGCCGAAGGGCATCTTCAGTGTTAGCCGCCTGAAGCGTTCGATGAAGGCGATGACAGACTCAGTCCTCCTTTACTTGGTCTCGATGAGGGTGGACATATTAACATGCATGCTGCTCTCATAAAACCTGTTGAGGAACAACCTCTCCAAGTCTTTAAATGAGTTGATACATCCGTCAGGCAGACTGCAGAACCATTCGAAGGCTACCTCCTGCAAGGTGCTAATAAACAACTTCGACAAGAACGGATCGTCTCTGGGCAAGTACAGAGTCTGCGTGTTGAAGTACATCATGTGCTGACGAGGAGAAGTCAACCCGTCAAATGAGTTCAGCGTCAGCGGCTTGTAGTTAGGAGGGCAAGTAGCGTTCTCCCACTCAGGGGGATACGATTGAGATATCCCCATCTTCTGAAGCTCGTCTTTGTGTGAGATGGTGTCAAAACGAGCGACCAGGAAATCAATTGCATCCTGTTGATTGAGCAGGTGTTGGAAAACGGCTGCTGAACGGTTGTCAGGCGTTGTTGGCGAAGGACCACCCCCAGCATTTACAAGATTTGGAGGAGGCGCAATGGAATGATACTCCTTTTGCAGTGAAGGAGGGTTGTTGCTGTGAGCCGGACTAGCGTGGGCCGAGACATTTTGTTGAGGTGGAGGAACAGCCCAGCAGCTTAAACCGCCATGATACTGGTAAGCATATCAGTGATCTTGGCGAATGCTGTTTTAAGACCCTCTAGCTGTTTGCTGGTCTGATCACTGGCTTCTTCAGGTCTTTCTTCGTCTGCCATGTATGTAGATAACATGCGAGGAAGAACAGAGGAAACAGTACAACTGGTGCTGATACTGTCTGTCTTCGAGTGGACCAGTCCTTCATCTTCAGGTAGAGGAGGCAGATAGTCGCCATCAGATTCAGAGGGATCGTTGTCCTCTGGAAGGCTACCCCCAGTGTGAGGGTCATCCGCCTCAGACTCTGAGGGAATACTACCCCCAGCTTAGGATTCTTCGTCGTCCGTACGGAACCTTGCCTTTGACCGAGTACCCATATAAACTCCTTCATATGTGACAGTCTGCTGGCCATCTGTTGGTAGACTTCTTCTTCTTCTTCTCGCGGAACTGAGAGAGAAAGTTGGGTTCGTAGTCCACCGTCTTTGATTGGGGCTTCCGTAAGGGGGACCCCATGAAGCCATGTTGGATGAAACACGTATTGGCTTCTCATCGTCAGAAAAGTACAGCCGTCGAAACACAGATTTTCTCTGAGGCACTCTTGTTGCTTTGGAGCAACAACAGTTGATAACAATACTGGTGCACGGATGTGCACTATGAATTGTTATGTCCTCCCTCGCTTTACGCTTATGATTTATCATATCGCGCAAGTCAACGGAAGAGAGTTTTGTCTTACAACCCATGTTGCATGCATTACCGAGCTTTGTATGCGGGTTCACAAGGAGAGTAGGCACATCCAGACTTAGTTCACGTGCAGGGGCAACCCCCACACCTAAGTTCTGTGATGTCCTTGAAGACAGTCCCGTGCTATACGCGTTGGGGACTGCCTCTTTGTTGTAGGCGCATAGGCCTTGGAGACTGGCCTTGGGCGCATGCTTCTTGACAGCATGTCTGAGCCTCCTTGATGTGGGCGCATAGTATGGTTCCAGAGAGCCTGGGCGCATAGCCTTGGGCGCATGGCTTTGGATGCCCAGCCTGCTGAAGACAGAAGTATTCTGGTTGGGGCTATGCGCCCAAGCACTCCCTTGGGCGCATGGCTTTGGGCGCATGCTTGGTGGAGCAGCACTATTTTCTTCCAGTTTTACCTCCTTCGTTTGTGAGCCTCGTCGGGTTTGGCCAGAGTGTCGCACATCCAGATTCTTGGCATCGTAGTGTTTTCCTTTGCCAAGTCTCGGGTGTTGAACACCCTGTTGTTGGTTGTGCAGGGAAGAAGTCACTGGGCTAGTAGAGCTCGGAACAGTGTGAGCCTTCTCCATTTAGGGAACTTCTGTGGCAGAGTCATGTACCCATGTGACAGAGTCCTCCAGTTACATATCTACAATGACACTAGCAGGGTATGCACAGCGAGCCTTCGGAAACCAAGTCTTGCGAGACTTGTTTGGCTTCGCTAATTTTGAGGGAGTAGAGCCATCCCTCGAGAGCATCTCTTCGAACGCCTGCTGATCGAACTTTATGATCAACATCTTCTGAGTGGTCCCCACTTTGTCGGTATTGGATTGCATCACCACCTTCTCGTCAGAGAAAAAGGTAGTCCCCAGCAGAGTCGCCATTTTTATGGACACACACAAAAAAGAAGAAGAAAACGCTGTCTTTTCTTTATTGGCGCAAGGCACCACAAATCGAGTACGTCTTAGAGATCCTGCGCTGAGGATCTTCGAGTACAAAAAAGAATTCTAGGGAATGGGATGATGGAGATCGAGCGGCAGTTGCTTCTTTACTCCGTTGACACTCCGATTACAAAAGTGGGAGAAAACCTAAAAAAATTGCTAACTCTCGGCAAACTGGCAAGAAGTGCAGCAATTTGGCTCTTGAAAATGCTCTTCGATCTGTGTTTTGAAGAGGGATGAGGCCCCCCTTTTATAGTCATTCTTGAGCTGGGATAATGTTATGCGCCCATATGAGGAAACATGCTGGTTTTTATGTGGGCGCATAGTCCTGCTTTGGGCGCATATGATGTAGGCGCATACAGGCTACGAGATCGTGGGTTGGTCGTGGTGTTGACGTGGCCGCATGCTTCGGTGCACGACTTCTCATGGAGACTGACGTGGCCGTGTGCTTCGGTGCACGTTTTGATCATGGCTTTGACTGAGTCAGGCTTGGGCGCATAGCCATGTCTCAGGCTATGTGCCCTCCTTTTGAAGGAGCTAGTCTTGGGCGCATGAAACTTCACTGGCTGGGCGCATGGAGCTTCACTGGCTGGACGCATGGAGTTCCACTGACTGGGCGCATGGACCTTCACTAACTGGACGCATGGACCTTCACTGGCTTGGGCGCATGGAGTTCCACTGGCTTGGGCGCATGGGGCTTCATTTGCTAAAATTTTTTCATGCTTCTTCAAATACAACAATCACGGCCAAGCAATGAGTATGACTTTATATACATAGCTAACTAGGGTTATCACAATCATAATTACTAACAAGATGCAGTTGAGATATTTTCCGCAGTCACAATCCCTGCAGACTATCCAGGTTATCCAGGCGAGGTTACAAGAGTTACAAGAGTTATCAAGAATTATTAGGTGACTTAGAGTGCAACACATGACAGTGTGCTAGAAATCTACCCTACTCGACGGCAGGCTACAAGTCCACTGGTATGGCCGGAATAACGGAATCGCCTGTAACTGGGAAATCTCTCTATATGAACTACTTGATCAATCTAGTCGTTTAACCTTGTCAGATTCATTATGAATCCCTGACCGTGGTAACCAGGAATCCATATCCTAAACATGATGCAAAACGAGACATATAGCTTGTACAATCACAATCAGAAAAATCAACCACGATGTCCAGACAAGAGTTACACTTAACAAGTCAGGATTAGTTGTCGCAACAACAATCAAATTTCACATGTCATGTCGGGTTTACTTGTCATGTCAAGAGTACTGGTCAGGAATGCGCCTCGACGGGCCACTACCAAGTAAGCAAGGAAAGACATGAACAACAGTGCACCACGACGGATCACTATCTAGTAAGCAAAGAAGGCATGTAACAAGAGTGCGCCACGACGGGCCACTATCTAGTAAGGAAGGAAAAGACATGTAACACGGGTGTGCCACGATGGACCACTATAAATATTATAAAGATGTGATCATGTTATCATGTTCAAGTTAAGTTCAATATTAACAAGTTATCAAGTCGGGTCGTCGCAAGTTAGGACAAGTACAGAAAACATACAAATAAGATCAAAGACATTCATGGGTGATTTGAAACTATCTATTACATATGAACTCCAATTAAGGTGAAACAAGAAGATTCTTGAAACCAAGACAAAGATTTACAAATTTCATGTTTTGAATTATTCAAGATTCTAGCTACAAAATAGCTTAGACAAGCAAAAACAGCCATCCACGCACGGGCACGCTGTACGTGCGGACAAAACTGCTAATAGCACGCAGATTGCGCAAGCACGGCGCCAGGTGCACGGCCAACGAATCGCATGGGCGTGCGGCAAGCGAAATGCGCAGCGCGCGGGTGCATGGCGCGCATGGCACGGAGGCACGACGTGCAGGCGCACGGCAAGCGAATCGTGCAGGTGCGCGACCGCGAATCGTACAGCGCGCGGAGCGCGAGAACACGGCGCGTGGCACTCAAATCGCGCAGGCGCACGGCCGCGAAACGCGCAGCACACGGATACAAGTCGCACAGAGCGCGAGAGCACGGCGCGCAGGCGCCTGGCCAACGAATCGCGCAGGCGTGCTGTACGCGAATGAATGACGTACGGGACGCGAGAGCACGACGCACAGGCGCACGACGCACAGGCGCACGACAAACTAATCGCGCAGTCCGCGACACGCAAAATGCGCAGCGCGTGGATGCACGACGCGCGGGGCACGAAAGCACAGCATGCACGCGCACGGCACTGTTCGTCGTCCCAGCAGCACCGAAGATGTGCGGGGACCCATGAACATGAAAAATGCCAAAACTAACTCAAAATAAATCGAAATCAAGTAGTTCAAAAGCCAAAATTGGATAGAACAAAATTTTCTACAACATAGGACCATAAGATTTCAGAAATAACAAACTTTAAGAGATCAAAACCAAGAAAAACAAGAAAAAACTTAAAACTTAGATCTAAAAAATGTAACCATCAAAACCAAAAATTTTAAATTCTAAAGAGGCTTAGAATCATGCAAGAAAGAATTTTGAACAAACAAAATGACAACAAAACAATATTGTTCAAGATTTGGAAAGATGTACTTGCCTAGGGTTGGTGGAGGAGTAAATGTAGAAGAAGATGAAAAGTAAATGAAGTTAATGGAGGAGAGAGAGAAGTTGGTTTTTATACAAAACCCTTCTCATCCAAAACCAACCCAAACCAAGCCATGCCAAGTTGAAACAAACCAAACTAAACCAAGTCAAGATTAAACCAAGGCAAGGCTAAGAAAGACAAGTCAAGACATGGGTCACCTGACAAATGTCAGAATTTCGTACACTTATACTAAAAATACGTATAACGAAAAAACGGAAGTGACAGGTATGCCGTCGATATACATTGGTATACTGGCGATATGTCGGTCAAGGAGAAAATCTATAAGTTGAAAAAAAATTAAAGCATTGCGAAAGCCAAAAAAATATGAAATACAGTACAAAAAAACGTATCTATATATAAATACCGATATTGTGAGACGAGTCTCACAACTCTCCCATCCTTAGAAAAATTTCGTCTTCGAAATTTCCTAAAGCTAAACAAGCATGATAACCAAAACAAAAGCTCAAGAAAATACAACCATCTCAATATAACAAAGTATGGCATATAAGTAAATGAAGGCAACAGTAATATAAATAAATGTGTAAACAATAACACAACCACAATCAAGAAGAGCTGGAGGTATATGAATAAATATGTCTCCTGAGTCAGTTAAGTAGGGACCTGCCCTCGCTGGCCTACGATGACTCCCAAAATAGATAGGGGTCAAGTCTCAAAGTAAGTCGATACCAATGACATAGTCTAAGACATGACTCTACCTAAGACGTATCTTCGTAGTCGAGACATGTGATAGATATCATGTATCTCAAGATACGAAGACAGAAGAGTGGGACGAGAAACTCTCATTCACTTACCGAATAAGTCAAGCTAACTGTTGTATTCCGATATCGGTGGAATACAAGGTCGCCGACAAGAACCCAAGAAATACTGCCACTACCTGCCCTGCTACTGAAGGATAAACCAAAAAGGTATAACTGAAAGAAGACCATAAAGATGGTACCTGAGACTCCCTAGGTACTACCCTCATGCCGATACTAGAGCTGCCCATGGGACTGCGCATACAACTGTGCTCTGTGCTGCCTGACCTTTTGAGCTCGCGATGGCGAAGGATACTGTGACAATGGCTGAACATCTAATATTGGCCCTAACTGCTCATCCACTAATAGAGGTGATGACAGATGCGACTGAAAGAATTGAGGTGGTACATCTGGTGTAGTTGGTCGTCCTCGAGATGTCAAATAGCGGCAAGTGCTAACTGAATGGTCCTCCGTTCCACAACGGAAGCATCGCCTATTGGCTGCCTGACAAACTGATCTGAGATGCCCTATCTTGCCACAATAGGAACATGCTTCTTGTTCCGCCCGATACTGCTGGTCTCTCTGCCTCTGAGCTCGCTTCTCCTGAACTGATGCTGGTACCCCGAACTGTGGAACTGCAGGCTGGAAGGATGAAGATCCAGCTGAACTCCTCTCGGGACAAATCCCCATCATGTGGTCTGGTGATCCTCACAACAAACATAGAAAGTTGGCCTTTCGACAAGTAAGATGAGTGTGCCCTCCCCTTCCACAGAAGGAACATATGATTAGTAACTCCGGGTGTCGGTATGGAGGTTTGTATGCAGGTACCTGTGAGGGATGTCGAGGTAGAAAGCCTGACACGGGTGCATGGTACCTCTTACGACCCTCAGTTCTGGATGTAGTCCTCCTGGCTATATGCTCGTGCTCTCGTACTGCCTCTACAGTAGGTCGGGCTCGATATGCTGACTGACTAGATGACAGGTACTGTCACGACCCGCACCCTGATTAGGGGCACGAGAAGCGGTTACGTCCAGCCTACGCCGCAATATCGGCGGTAGAACGCTGTATATAGGGTTTGTAAATAATACGATTAAACAGATAAATGTACCTGTACAGTATATACACTCCGAATGGAGGAACAAAGCAATACTGTCTCAATCACATAATCAAAACTAAGGTAGAAAAGCATGGAAAAGAGATATGATAGAATAAATAAGAACGAGTCCAGAAATACCCACAAGTCACAGCTAACACAAAATCCAGAGTCTCAGAATAATTCTAAGTATAAAGATACTACAACAGAAATAAACTGGCTGGCTCGCAGGCCAGGCAAACCTAACTAATACTAGGCTACTCTGGGTGGGCGAAGTCAAGAGGCTCTACCACTAAGCCCCTGTCGAGGTCAAGTCCATCAGACTCTATCCCGTAGTAAGTCGGGCAATCAGCCTCTAAGTCATCTGTAAAATTTGTCAACGGTATCCTGTCAGAAAAATGAGCAAGTACAAACACCAACAGCAGTTCCATATGAATTGAGAAATACTATAAGAAACAGCATAATGGAATACACGACAAAGATATAAGTGACATGGGAACCATTTGAAAGTCGAGTTACAACCCTTAAACCAAACAAGGACCGGGATTGTAACCCTTCTTTCAAATAGAACTTAGTCAAAATATGGTACAGTAAAAGCAGGTAGAGCATGTGAGAAATGAATCAAAGCATGGTGAAAAGTACAGTAAGTAAAACTGAACTGGAACATAAGATATAGCAATAATGTAAAAATGTGATTTGAATTATTAGAGCGATATGTGATCGGCTAGGGAATCATGGTAGGGTTATCCACTTGGCCCGACAATCACATAAAAATCTGGAAAGGGTCATGCCGGCCAACTTGGATAACATGGACATGGAGTATCTGCTACACCCTACGTGAGGTGAGGGTGGCGCTAGCAAAATAGTGACATGGGGCTTTGATCACATAACCCCTAATAATTCCTCCATCCCCGAATAGTATCACGGATCCGGACATAACACGTCATGACACGGGACTTAAAAGCAGGTGATCAACCCACTCCCAAGTCCATGTCTATACAAGTACAAGAACACTGAAATATCACATACTCATATACCAAGGGAGACAAGGAATAACATCTCATGACTGGATCCGACGTATACTAGTCCGTGAACCGTCGTGTCGGAAATCATGTAAAACACTACAACTGAATCGGATATAGTAGATATCAAGACAATGAAAACTATCAGTGAATGTACTCACCTGTGGTCCTGAGCTGATAGGTGAACAGACGCTCAGAGCGATCACAGACCTAAGATAAGATACTATGAGTCAAACAGGACTAAATACTGAAAAAGAAAACTAATACAAGCCATGAATGCAAGTCTAAGTCAATACTAGGTCAATCTAGGTCAAACTGAGTCATACTAGGTCATACTGGTTCATACTAGGTCATACTAGGTCACTGGAAGTCATTCCAAGTCAAACTAGGTCAATCGGGATCAACGGTTGACTTACAGTTGACTTTTGGTCAAAAAGTCAACTCTGGTCAACCCTGGTCAACTCTAGTCAACTCTAGGTCAACCCTAGGTCAAACTGGTCTAATGTTGACCAACTATTGACTTTCAGTCAACTGGTCAACTCTGGGTTGGTTTCGGTCAAATCGGGTCGCTTAAAGGCTAAGTTTGACCTTCGGTTGACTTTTGTTGACTTTTGGTCAAAACGGTCAACCGACGTCAAAACTAGTCTTAGAGTACCATATTTGATCATTACCAACCACGGGGATCAAGTTCTAACACCATCTTAGACTTCTAACACTAATATCCTATTTCTAGGCAAAACTAGCATTTACCCTTCTAAGGTAAATCCCGATACCTTACCCAATTCCAAGGAAACCCCGCCAATACCCAAGGCACTAGCCTAGGCTCCTTAGGGTAGCTAGATATCAACCTATCTAAGGTTTACCTACCAAAAAATTGGGATATCTTAAGCATCTAGACCATCTTACGACACATGTTAGCCCTTTACCCATTACCTTGCCTATATCATGAATTTACCCTTTTCATTACCCCACTCACTAACACCACTCACCCTCACAACACTCACAACTACACTTCTCCCTCTCATAGGCTCCTCTATAAGTTTTCTAATAGGTTTCCTACTAGTTTAGACAATAGGCTACCTATAGGTTACTAAACTATGCACTCTAGACTCTCACACACCCACACAAACTCACAACTACACACACACACACATAGGTAATATATGGACAGATTTGTAGTGTTTTTAGGACTGATTTTAGGTGGTTTCTAGGGGTTAAAACAATGGGCAAATAGTGGGATATATAGTGGTATATATGGGGGATAGATAGTGGGTTATATAGGGCTAAATAGTATGTGAAAATGGGGGGGTTTTGAGGCCAAAAACTGTTGTTGTGCTGCCCATTCTTGGGCTAGCTGCTGCTGTCCAAAAATGGCAGCAAAGCTGCTGTTTTGGTGTCCAAAACACCCCCACCACAGCCACCATACACCACCACAACCACCACTTAATACACCACCACAACAACCACTTAATACACCACCAATTCCACCACTTACATCACTCTAAAACACCCACAACCACACAAACACTCAAGTCAACTCTCCCCCCCCCCCCCCCCTGGCTGAACCTATTTCTCTCCCCCAAGCCCACAACAACATCACAACAACACATTAATATCTACAATATATATATTCCTCCATATATATATATATACATATATATATATATAAAATATATATCATTATCTATATATATATATATATATATATATATATATATATATATATATATATATATATATATATATATAGATAATGATATATATTTTTATATATATATAAAAATATATATATATATATATATATATATATATATATATATATATATATATATATATATATAGATCCAAGGAGAATAATACATGGAAAACATTCTAAAAACTTGTAAAAATCTGGAATAAAAGTTTGGACACACAAAAACCCAAGCACAACATTATCCATGTGTCCACAAAGAGGGTTTTTCCTATTAGGACACAAACCTACATGTGGACACCTCTAAAAATGTCCAAAAGGACACAAAATGGTTCCTAATGAAGACACAACCATGGGGCACTCTCCTATGGGGGTTCCTAACCATTCTACATGAGAGAAAAAAACTATTTGGAGAAGGGATTACCTATTCTTGGAGAGAATGAACAATGGTGGAGCTCCCAAAATGGAAAAATTCCTTTGGAGAAGAAGATGAAAAAGTGGATGGGAATAAAGAGAATGGGGTTTCTCTCTCCTCCCCACCCCTCTAAAGTGGCCGGCCACAAGGTGGTTTTCCCCCCTTTTGTCCTATATGGATAATTACAAGTTTGCCCTCCAATGGTTAAAATAGCTAAAAAAATAGGAAATGGTTAAACCGGGGGTAGTTTAGTCAAACCGAAACCACTAATCTCTAACTAAATATTAACTAAAATAACTAGTCTAGTCTCTAACCAAAATATCTAACATGTGGGCCATGTCTAACTAGTGTGTGGGCCAGCTAAGGTCAAAATACCCCGGGTCCCCGAAACAAGTCAAAACAACTCGGAATGAGTTGAAATTCGAACCCGATTCAAATATCCCCAAAATAATACAATAAATAAATAAATAAAATCAAAATAATTTTAAAAGTGGAAAATGACAAAAATATCCCTGTTTCTGGAAACTGGGAGTGACAAATCTATCCACCTTAAAAAATTTCGTCCTCGAAATTAAAACCAAACAATAGTAAAATTTCAAATTCACAAGTCATGGCTAAAATTTTAAAATGATTAGATTCTCAAAATCAAAATAGAAATTAAATGACTAAGTTTATAAAATTTAGAAATACTCTCAAACATGAGTCTATCCACCTTAGAAAGAATCAACCAAAAACTTAAAACGAAGCAAACACACAAAACAACAAAAAAATCATGTAATTTTCGATGATCGTACGCGTCTGTCCAATCATCATGATACCCAGAATCTCCGTCATACCAGTGAGCAAGGCTACGATAATCACAGAGTCCTCAACTACGGTACAAACCTCTAGAATCATGGTATTTAAAATTTTTGCATGCCGCTAGCTTGGCAGCGAAAACCTTAAATTCCTACGCCCTAGAAATACGTCCATAGTCCGACTATATGTCCTCACTCTGCCTGCTAGCATGACCCTAGAGGATTCTAAAATCTCATAATCGAGGCGACCTAGCCCATACGACTTATCTCAAAATATCACATCACAAGAATAAACTTTTATCAAACAGACAAGGAACAGATGGAATCGAAATTCAAGACAGTTTATAAGGAAGCAAATGCGGAATGAGATTGAAAGATTGGAACCTGCTATCTGCTCCGCCACTGCCTGAGTGGGCTCAACTGTCATGGCGAATGCACGCCCCTGCTGGCCTCCTCTAGCCTGCTGTACGCCGTCCTGGTCTCTTCGGATTCCACTAGCGTGGCAATCCCTCAGCTGGTGGTCAGGCGCCCCACAGTACAAGCAGACGCCCAATCTCTTCCTACAAACCTCTCGAGTGTGCCCTGGCTTCCCGCAGAAGGTGCACTGTGTAGATGGCCTCTGACCCCGACCCTGGTGCTGCTGGACACGCGCCGGTGCCTGCTGGAACTGCATCTGAGGCTGCTGCTGCTGGAACTGCCTCTGCTGGGGATGTGGGCGCTTCGCTGGCCCCGCACTCGAACTGGCTCCCAAAACATCACTGCTCCTCTTCGGCTTAAGGCCGAAGTCCTCCTCAGCAATCTGGGCCTCCATCAAAATCTGCTCAAAGGTAGCGTCTCGTCGCCCGGACGTGCGAGTGCGCACTGCGTGAATGAGACCCCTCCTGAACTTCCGGGCCTTGCACCCCTCGTCCTGAACCAAACTCGGTGCAAACCTGCTCAGGCGAAAAAACTCAACTGCGTACTCGTCGACCGACGAGCTCCCCTGCTCCAGACTGGCAAACTGCCCCTCCAAAGCTGTCAAGGCTACATCTGGGTAGAACTTCTCCTTAAAGAGTTTCCTGAAGTCCTCCCAAGATATACCTCTAACCGACGCACGCGGATCCGTGCGGTACCATGTCAGCGCTATGTCGAAGAACTGGCTCGCTGCAGAAGTCACCCACAGACCTCTCGGAACCTCTGCCAACTCCAGACTCCGCTGGACATCCTCTAGCCAGTCGTCCGCGTATAGGATACCCTCGGTACCCTTGAACTCCCGCGGGTTCATCTTCCTGAAGTGGAGGTGTGTACCGGGCCTCCCCTGACCCTGCTGCAGATCTGGTGCTCCCTGAACTGTAGCTGGTACATCTCTCTCTACTGCTGCCATGGCTAACTGATGGGAGTTCTCCATCGTCTGTCTCAGCACCTCTGTCTGGCGTTGCTGCGTCTGCAACATCTGCTACAGGAGGGCCATCATCCCCTGGGTGTCTGCCGGTAGCTGAGGCGGCAGTGGAAGAATGTCTGGAATGACCATGGACGGTCTCGCTGCTGGAGGTGGAAGACCTCCTGAAACCGCCGCTGCTGGTGCTTCCGCCGGAAGGACAGGAACTGACGTGGCTGCTCCCTGAACTGCAGCTCCCCCAGCTGGAGGTGGAAGACCTCCGGGAACTGCCGCTGCTACTCCTGCCTGAAGGGCAGGAACTGATGCTACTGCACTCTCGACTGTCAGTCCCGTAGCCGGAGGTGGAGGACCTCCCTGATCTGACCTCTCTGGAACTGCACTAGGACCCGCTGCCTGAGAACGAGTGACTGTCATCCTGAAGATGAATTGAACCCAAGAGATCAATATGGCACATGATAGGAATATCAAAGACGGACAATTAAATTCAATGCAAAAGAATTTGTCATGGTAATCAAAAGATCAGAGATTTTCTAGCATGTGATTGAGTAACTCCTATCATACCCTAATCCTATATCCTAATCGCAGGCTCGTAATTAGCACTCTAAGTCGAGCACCATTACGAGTTCGCACTAGTTGCGACACTGACCTGCGTGGGCCACCACAAAAACGTGTCACGACCCGCACCCTGATTAGGGGCACGAGAAGCGGTTACGTCCAGCCTACGCCGCAGTATCGGCGGTAGAATGCTGTATATAGGATCTGTAAATACTACGACTAAATAGATAAATGTACTTGTACAGTATATACACTCCGAACGGAGGAACAAAGCAATGTTGTCTCAATCACATAATCAAAACTAAGGTAGAAAAGCATGGAAAAGAGATATGATAGAATAAACAAGAACGAGTCCAGAAATACCCACAAGTCACAGCTAACACAAAATCCAGAGTCTCAGAATAATACTAAGTATAAAGATACTACAACAGAAATAAACTGGCTGGCTCGCAGGCCAGGCAAACCTAACTAATACTAGGCTACTCTAGGTGGGCGAAGTCAAGAGACTCTACCACTAAGCCCCTATCTAGGTCAAGTCCATCAGACTCTATCCCGTAGTAAGTCGGACAATCAGCCTCTAAGTCATCTGTAAAATTTGTCAACGGTATCCTGTCAGGAAAATGAGCAAGTACAAACACCAACAGCAGTTCCATATGAATTGAGAAATACTATAAGAAACAGCATAATGGAATACACGACAAAGATATAAGTAACATGGGAACCATTTGAAAGTCGAGTTACAACCCTTAAACCAAACAAGGACCGGGGTTGTAACCCTTCTTTCAAACAGAACTTAGTCAAAATATGGTACAGTAAAAGCAGGTAGAGCATGTGAGAAATGAATCAAAGCATGGTAAAAAGTACAGTAAGTAAAGCTGAACTGGAACATAAGATATAGCAATAATGTAAAAATATGATTTGAATTATTAGAGCGATATGTGATCGGCTAGGGAATCATGGTAGGGTTATCCACTTGGCCCGACAATCACATAAAAATCTGGAAAGGGTCATGCCGGCCAACCTGGATAACATAGACATGGAGTATCTGCTACACCCTACGTGAGGTGAGGGTGGCGCTAGCAAAATAGTGACATGGGACTTTGATCACATAACCCCTAATAATTCCCCCATCCCCGAATAGTATCACGGATCCGGACATAACACGTCATGATACGGGACTTAAAAGCAGGTGATCAGCCCACTCCCAAGTCCATGTCTATACAAGTACAAGAACACTGAAATATCACATACTCATATACCAAGGGAGACAAGGAATAACATCTCATGACTGGATCCGACGTATACTAGTCCGTGAACCGTCGTGTCGGGAATCATGTAAAATACTACAACTGAATCGGATATAGTAGATATCAAGACAATGAAAACTATCAGTGAATGTACTCGCCTGTGGTCCTGAGCTGATAGGTGAACAGACGCTCAGAGCGATCACAGACCTAAGATAAGATACTATGAGTCAAACAGGACTAAATACTGAAAAAGGAAACTAATACAAGCCATGAATGCAAGTCTAAGTCAATACTAGGTCAATCTAGGTCAAACTGAGTCATACTAGGTCATACTGGTTCATACTAGGTCATAATAGGTCACTGGGAGTCATTCCAAGTCAAACTAGGTCAATCGGGATCAACGGTTGACTTACAGTTGACTTTTGGTCAAAAAGTCAACTCTGGTCAACCCTGGTCAACTCTAGTCAACTCTAGGTCAACCCTAGGTCAAACTGGTCTAATGTTGACCAACTATTGACTTTCAGTCAACTGGTCAACTCTGGGTTGGTTTCGGTCAAATCGGGTCGCTTAAAGGCTAAGTTTGACCTTCGGTTGACTTTTGTTGACTTTTGGTCAAAACGGTCAACCGACGTCAAAACTAGTCTTAGAGTACCATATTTGATCATTACCAACCACGGGGATCAAGTTCTAACACCATCTTAGACTTCTAACACTAATATCCTATTTCTAGGCAAAACTAGCATTTATCCTTCTAAGGTAAATTCCGATACCTTACCCAATCCCAAGGAAACCACGCCAATACCCAAGGCACTAGCCTAGGCTCCTTAGGGTAGCTAGATATAAACCTATCTAAGGTTTACCTACCAAGAAATTGGGGTATCTTAAGCATCTAGACCATCTTATGACACATGTTAGCCCTTTACCCATTACCTTGCCTATATCATGAATTTACCCTTTTCATTACCCCACTCACTAACACCACTCACCCTCACAACACTCACAACTACACTTCTCCCTCTCATAGGCTCCTCTATAAGTTTTCTAATAGGTTTTCTACTAGTTTAGACAATAGGCTACCTATAGGTTACTAAACTATGCACTCTAGACTCTCACACACCCACACAAACTCACAACTACACACACACACACATAGGTAATATATAGACAGATTTGTAGTGTTTTTAGGACTGATTTTAGGTGGTTTCTAGGGGTTAAAACAATGGGCAAATAGTGGGATATATAGTGGTATATATGGGGGATAGATAGTGGGTTATATAGGGCTAAATAGTATGTGAAAATGGGGGGGTTTTGAGGCCAAAAACTGTTGTTGTGCTGCCCATTCTTGGGCTAGCTGCTGCTGTCCAAAAATGGCAGCAAAGCTGCTGTTTTGGTGTCCAAAACACCCCCACCACAGCCACCATACACCACCACAACCACCACTTAATACACCACCACAACAACCACTTAATACACCACCAATTCCACCACTTACATCACTCTAAAACACCCACAACCACACAAACACTCAAGTCAACTCTCCCCCCCCCCCCCCTTGGCCGAACCTATTTCTCTCCCCCAAGCCCACAACAACATCACAACAACACATTAATATCTACAATATATATATTCCTCCATATATATATATATATATATATATATATATATATATATATATATATATATATATATATATATATATATATATATATAAAATATATATATATATATATATAAAATATATATATATATATATATATATAACCATATATATATATATAGATCCAAGGAGAATAATACATGGAAAACATTCTAAAAACTTGTAAAAATCTGGAATAAAAGTTTGGACACACAAAAACCCAAGCACAACATTATCCATGTGTCCACAAAGAGGGTTTTTCCTATTAGGACACAAACCTACATCTGGACACCTCTAAAAATGCCCAAAAGGACACAAAATGGTTCCTAATGAAGACAACCATGGGGCACTCTCCTATGGGGTTCCTAACCATTCTACATGAGAGGAAAAAACTATTTGGAGAAGGGATTACCTATTCTTGGAGAGAATGAACAATGGTGGAGCTCCCAAAATGGAAAAATCCCTTTGGAGAAGAAGATGAAAAAGTGGATGGGAATAAAGAGAATGGGGTTTCTCTCTCCTCCCCACCCCTCTAAAGTGGCCGGCCACAAGGTGGTTTTCCCCCCTTTTGTCCTATATGGATAATTACAAGTTTGCCCTCCAATGGTTAAAATAGCTAAAAAATAGGAAATGGTTAAACCGGGGGTAGTTTAGTCAAACCGAAACCACTAATCTCTAACTAAATATTAACTAAAATAATTAGTCTAGTCTCTAACCAAAATATCTAACATGTGGGCCATGTCTAACTAGTGTGTGGGCCCGCTAAGGTCAAAATATCCCGGGTCCCCGAAACAAGTCAAAACAACTCGGAATGAGTTGAAATTCGAACCCGATTCAAATATCCCCAAAATAATACAATAAATAAATAAATAAAAATAATTTTAAAAGTGGAAAATGACAAAAATACTCCTGTTTCTGGAAACTGGGAGTGACAGGTACTGTATGGCTCCAATCTGTACTCCTTCAGGATGCAAGTCCTCGGGTTGAAATACCTCTCGTATTCCTTGCCCACTACGGTCTATCAATATCTAAATACTCTGCTGGAGAATGAGATCTCATTATTGTTGTGACTCCATCATATCCTTCATGATCCCTAGGAATGCATGCACATCGGGATGATCTGATACTACCTCTGCTCGGACTGTTGACTGTACCGGTGATACAGGATGCCCTGACTCTGGCGATGCCTCGTCTGGATGATGATCTATCACTGGTACTGACTGATGAGACTCTGGCTGAACTGGAAATACTGACTGTACGAGCACAGCTGGCTGATCGAGATGGACGGACATCACTATCCTCAGGTCGACTCTCGATTCTACTCCTGAATGCTGAGACTGATTCTCCAAAACTGGCCTAATCGAAGATTGCTGACTTGCCATCGGCAGAACCCAAACAAGATGATCGAAAGGATTAAGAACAGTGCCCCTGGAAGTTAAAGGACACATGGATCAAATCGAGGGAACAGAAAAGATCAACAATCAAGGCAGATATCATGTCAAAGGATCAGAGGTATAGAATAATACGAAGGATATCAATAAAGGAGAATTGTGACTGAGATATCTAAATATCAGTAACCCCACATATCTGATAAATCAGACCTGCATGGGCCACCACTAAAACCTATGTCACGCTCCACAACTAGAATACTGGCAAGCAGGGACGGACCAGGCCAGCTACGTATTCCAAAGTACTCTAGTACCCCAAAATAACGTATAAATTGTATAGACATGGGGGTTACTACTACAATCCAACAGTCAATTCTAGGTCAAGCAATGCTAGGTATCTCAATCACAGGCAAATATGCAAGGTACAAGAAGTATAATCATCAGACATAAAATAGTAAAGCGTCATAAACTATATATACATGGATGATCATGAAGCTAGTAATACAAAGTGAAGAACTAGCAAGAGTAATAGTCATACATGATAAGCTCTAGCTATAGTCTAGAATACGCAAATCATGTTTAGGCCGTAGGCTAAATGTCAAGATCCAAAACACGAGCTAAACACGTGCTCGAAGGCTAAAGGCCACAAAAAAATAACGTACATAACTAGTGGGAGAATGATATAGGAAAACCCACTAAGGTACTCTGGTGTTCCGGGTGGTCACCGCCGAGTAGATGGTACGGAAGATCCTTCGGGCTCCTCTATCAGATCTGGCCAAGCAAAACCAGTGGGGGTCCGAACCCCAATAGCAAGTACCACAAAGGAAGCCAAACTATGAACTAAAACCAGCAATAACTAACATAGCAATTAATAGAGACAGAAATAAGTAAATATAGATTGAGACTCGTGCACTACCAATGCACTTATCCCGAGAATAGAAAAGACAATATGCAAACAACATGGCGCATAAGGTAAATAATATGTGACCTAAGGTAAACTGTAGACATGTGGACTAAACAGAAGCATGTGAATATGTGAAATAAACTGAACAATGTAAGAGAAATGGTACATGTGAGCACGTGAGATAACTGGAACATGTGAGCATGTTAGATAACTGGGACATGTGAGCATGTTAGATAACTGGAACATGTGAGTATGTAAGATAACTGGGACATGTGAGTATGTAAGAACTATATAGAATGACAAATGATAAGATAACTTAGAAACTATTCCGGAACCCAAGTTACAACCCGTAAACCAAATAAGGACCGGGGTTGTAACCCTTCTCCTGAACAGAACTTCGTCTCTAATCAATGTACAGCATCGGGATGATGTATAGCGTGTGAATACTGAGTAGGACGACAAATGATAATATGACTAAGAAACTATTTCGAAACCCAAGTTACAACCCGTAGACCAAACAAGGACCGGGGTTATAACCATTCTCCTGAACAGAACTTAGTCTCTAATCATTTACCGGCAAAAATAAAGCATAATCAATGATGTACTGAAATAAACAAATACGGACACTGCCTAGACAAAACTAAACTAGACTGGACTCCATACAACAATTACGGCAAAGCAATGAGTACGGCTTTATACATTAGCTAACTAGGGTTATCACAATCCTAATTACTCACAAGATACAGTTGAGATATTTTTCGCAGTCACAAGCCATGCAGACTATCCAAGTTATCCAGGCTAGGTTACAAGAGTTACAAGAGTTATCAAGAATTATTAGGTGACTTAGAGTGCAACACATGACAGTGTACTGGAAATGCACCCTACTCGATGGCATGCTACAAGTCCACTGGTGTGGCCGGGATAACGGGATCACCTATAACTGGGAAATCTCTCTATATGAACAACTTGATCAATCTAGTCGTTTAACCTAGTCAGATTCATTATGAATCCCTGACCATGGTAACCAGGAATCCATATCCTAAACATAATGCAAGACGATACATATAGCTTGTACAATCACAATCAGAAAAATCAACCACGGTGTCCAGACAAGAGTTACACTTAACAAGTCAAGATTGGTTGTCGCAACAGCAATCAAATTTTACATGTCATGTCGGGTTTACTTGTCATGTCAAGAGTACTAGTCAAAAGTGCACCTCGATGGGCTACTATCATATAAGCAAAAAAGACAAGTACAAGAGTGCACCACGACAGGTCGCCATCTAGTAAGCAAAGAAGGCATGTAACAAGACTGCGCCATAACGGGCCACTATCTAGTAAGGAAGAAAAAGACATGTAACATGGGTGTCATAACCTACACCCAGTGTAAGGGTACAAGTGCGTAACTATACCCAGCCTACGTCGCAGAATCGGCGGTAGAACGTTGTACTAGGTTAGTATCTAACAACTCACACAAATATATAATACACCTGTCATAATCTCAACTCCGAACGGAGGACAAGTATAGATATAGTAAAACTCAATCACAATCTAAGCACGATAAGATAACACAGAAGTCTATAATTAAAAGATTAAACAACAACAAAATATAAACTACTAAATAATAATATCTCCAACAAATCTCAAACAAGTCAATATCTCAAGTTATTACAATTCAAGTTCTAAACATGAAAACTAAACCAAGTCTACTAACTAGTCTCCCGATCACTCCTGAGAGTCGGGGCCCAAAGTAGCTAAGCTATCTCCTGGTCCATAGTAAGTAGGGCAGGTATCCTCGGGGCAAAGATCTATAATATTTTGTTAACGATCCAGTCAGAAAAGGAACGAGCACATCTCATCTAGAAATCTCAAGTAAGTGACAAAGACTATAAAGCAGTTATAGATAGTTATATTGATGAACATGGTAAGTTTGGACAGGTAGTAGAGTAGAACAACAGTTTAAACAAGTCAGGAGAGCATGACAATGGAGACTGTAAAAGTAAAACTAACTGAACTCGAATAGAGGTGATATAAGTCCAGATAATATAGCATAGACAAGTGTGATGCAGCGTGAGTCCCAAATGATACTAACCAGTGTGTTTGGAAATACCGAGATCGACATGTAACCGATAGGGGTAAATACAGCTCATTGTACACTTGGCAAGTGTATGACTACTATCATTCCAGATTAGACCAGATGAAATGATTCCAGCATTTTTGGAACTGTTTACATGTCTATTCGAATATTTTCCCGTCCAACAAGTACAAGTGAATCCAGAAAATGACACGAAAATAAAGTACAAGTCCAGCCAGAATATGATGATGCCAGTAGTGAGTCCAGTAGGGTGATTCCAGAAATAGAGGCCAGACATGTAAAAGGTGAGTGTCGCATGCAGTGGATCCAGAAATATGAATCCGTGTTGACAGAGAATCAATAGAACTAACTAGAACTGAAATACAATAATCATCAAATAAATGAAAGAACTATCAGAGAATGTACTCGCCTGATACCCTATGCGTCTGATTAATACATATGTCTGAATTGGAGTAACTGAGTCCTATTTAGAGCAATATAGGTTTAAATGTGTCTAATATGAAATAAGAGAAATTTACAATACATTCTAAATGATTCTAGGTCATTCTAGGTCAAAGTCAACTCTTTGTCAACTCTTGTCAACCATTCTAGTCAAACTAGGTCAAACCTAAGTCAACTAGTCAATTAATCTAGGGTTTGGTCAAACTTAAGTTAACATGTCAATTTAGGCCTATTAGAGTCAATTCTAGGTCAAGTTTGACCCACAATTGACTTTGGTCAACTTGGCCAACAATTTGGTCAACTATGCCTAGTTAGGCCTATAGGGTCAATTCTAAACTAACTCACTAAGCGTAGGCTAATATCTTATACCAACAACAATTATATATATATATATATATATATATATATATATATATATATATATATATATATATATATATATATATATATATATATATATATAAGGAAAGGAAATGAAAAGCATGTGTGTATAAAGTGCTGGTGTGAGAAGATAGAGGGGCTGTTGTTGAGTGATGGGAACAGATTCAAGCCTGGACATAACTCAGGAAACCCAACATAATATATATATATATATATATATATATATATATATATATATATATATATATATATATATATATATATATATATCAAGGCTATATATATAACTAACTATATATGTATAGAGGATATATATTAAGGAAACAACAACTAGACTAACACAATACAAAGTTCATGTTCCCAGGAACCTGGGAACACAACCAAAACAACTCACACAAGCCTAAGAAACTGAGTACAAAGTAAACATCAATATATAAGAAATATATATATACACTACTAAGTATACATAGACAATATATATATAGGAAGTATATACACATATAGGTTGTACATGAAGGAGGAAATGAATCACAGTCATCTAGTGTAAACCACAACCCAAACCTTTTAAAAATTAGGAATAATATAATTCAAAATCTCAAATTCATCAAACTCCCAAAACCTGAGAACACATTGTTCATATATAAAACATCAACTTGAAAACCTAATTAATGCAACAAAACTCAAAATAATTTAGTGAAACAAGTGCATAGTGGTAGGGACAAACCCCACGTGTCCCAACGAACCTAAACATGTCCAATAACTGGACACAAAGGTGTCAAAAACTCGAAATATACAATGTATCAGAAAACAGTGTAAACATGCTCGTGCACGTGTGTCGAACATTGTAGGACTCGTTGTGTCCAACGAGAAGCCTCGTGCTCGTGTCCAGAGTTAGGGTAGGTCTAGATCTAGGTGTCCAAAGGCCAGCATCGTGTCCAAAAGTCGTCGTGTCAACGTCCATGTGTCACGTGCTCGTGCACGCGTGTCGGCCCACCTAGGACACGACACACACGTCCACGTGTCACGTGCTCGTGTCCATGGGTAGCCTAAGTATAGGGCTAGGTGTAGGACACCCTGCCTCGAGTCCACGTGTCCTCGTGTCCGAGTTATGAGTGCGTGTTAGGGCCGATTTTCGCACGTGTGCACAGCAGACCGAGATCCATGCGGCCTCGATAACTTTGTGCACACTCAACAAAACCTCGTAAAATTTACGAGCACGTGGGCAGAGGATGCCCCCATGTGTCCACCAAATTTCACCACAAACCGTGTAGTGTCCATCGAGTTATGACACTCAGGCAGCAGGATAGTGCACGGGACAGTGCACGGGGCCTCGTGCTACATCTCCGTGTCCGATTTGGACACGAAAATCGTGTCAAATCACAATCTGTCTTCACAAAACTTGACCCATATATAACATCAATAAATTTGTGAAATTTGTTTTGAAAATCAGCAACTTTTAATTCTATGAGACGTTTCATCGAACACGTGTTCCAATACACCGACACGCATCTGATACGCCTATCAAACGGACATAAAATCCTACCAAACTACATCTACAGGTCCAGGGTACCTAGATGCATGTATCTATGAAAAAAAATCAGGATTTAAAGGAGTTTAAAAGCGTTTACCTATTGAGAGTCGAAATCTCAATGCAAAAAAGCCTTCAAATGTTCCGACGCCAATTTCCTACGATCCAAAGCCCCAGATTCCTTGATAGCTACTTCTCCTCCCAAGGATCGCAACGAAGCTTGTTTGGTGCAAATCAGATGAGAGATGGAGAAATGGGGCTACTTTGAGGAAGGTGGCAATTTCTAGGGTTTATAAAGGCTTGGTAGCTACAAAATATGAACATATAGAGGGGGGACTGTTTGGCCGGCCATGGGCTGTTGCTAGGGTTAGGTTAGGGTTAGGTATGGGTCACAACTCATCTTAAGTCCAATAAGAAGCACTTTTAGCAAAAGCCCAAAAAGTTATATATTAAAGAGGCTAAAAATGAATTTAAAAGTTTCCTAATTAGGACTAAACCTTAAATTCAAATCTAAAATGCTAATTAGGTCTCTAATCACATGGTTAGTCTATAATCATGTTTAGCTAAGGTTAAACCAACTATAACACCAAAAGCACCAATTAAAATATAAAAAAATAATTCAAAAAAATTACACAATTACCAAAATACCCTTATCCTAGAAAAGTGGTAGTGACAAATCTACCCCCTTAGAAAAATTTCGTCATCGAAATTTAAGATGGTTGTACTCCTTCTAGGTCAAACCCCCGACAATCAAGGTCAAGAAAATTATATCTAAAACATGCAAAACATGGTCCTGCTGGCGTGATTTCTCAGTCTTGGACAGGGTCACTACTCTATTTAGCACATCACAAAAATATCATGACGGGTAATAATGAAATCATACATCAAGAAGGGAAAGAAGAACAGGAAAGACAGACCTGCTAACCCATCACCTGCAGCGTTGGTCTCCTCGACCATCAATGCAAAAGCCTCACCCCTCTGGTGCTAGACATGGTGTTGTATGGCAGGTGGCCTAGCTCCCTCTCTCTGACCCTGTGCTCCACCATATGGAGGTGTAGTGGGGCAGTCTCGCATCTGGTGAGCAGAGGATCCACAGAACAGACAAACCTTCAGCCTCTTCCTACAAGCATCCCAAACATGCTCCGGCTTCCTGCAGTAGGCACAAGTGGGCATCCTCTGATCATGTCCCCGAGGCTGATGTTGTGCCTGCTGAACTCTAGCTGGTGCCTGCATCTGTTGCGGCTGGTGTTCTACCTTCTGCACACAGGGGCGTTTCGCACTACTACTAGCTCTTCCTGAATCCTCCCGGTCCCTCTTGGACTTGAGCTCCAAGTCATGCTCTGCCGCCATGGCTCCCGACAGAATCTCCTCAAAGGTAGCATCTCTGTCACTCTTGGTCAAGGACTTAACTTCCTTGACCAAGTCCTTCCTGAACCTCCTAGCCTTTGTCGTCTCTCTAAGGCCCTCAATGAATCTTCCCAAATGGCAGAACTCTCTCGCATACTTCTCGACGGTCCGGTTCCCCTGAACCAGACTCTCAAACTACATCTCCAGCGTGCCAAGTGATGTGTCGGGAAAGAAATTCTCCTTGAAGAGCTTCTTGAAAGCCTCCCAAGTTTGCTCCTTTGTACCAACCCTGGGGTCGATCCGGTACCATGTGCGGGCAAGGTCCTGCATCTGGCTGCCCGCTGCCTCTATCTGAATTCCAGCTGGTATCAGTGGGAGGTGAAAGATCTCCTATATATGTTCGATCCAGTCGTCGGCATATAGGATACCCTCAGTACCCTTGAAGTCTTGCGGTCGCATCTTCTGAAAGTCCTGAATGCCCGGGGTCCTCAGCTGGTACTGCTGCTGTATCTGACCTCCCTGCGGCTGAGCAGTCATCTTCTCTACTGCTACCATGGCCAGCTGATGGGCATTGTTGATGCCCTGCCTCATATCTGCCGACTGGCGCTGCTGACCCTCCATCATTTGCTAGAAGAGGGCAAGGAAATGCGCCACGTCAACTGTCCTTTGAGGTGGTGGTGGAAGAACACCTGAGATCTCCGGGGTAGTCCTCGGAACAAGTGGAGGAACACCCCCAGAAGCTCCTACACGAGCAAGAACGGAAGGAGCTGTGGTCCCAGGTTCCTGCTGAGTCGGCCGAGAAGTAGCAGACCTCTCAGTGGTATCCCTTGGGCTAGAGCGATGCGATCGTGTCTCCACCATCCTGAAGACAGATTAAACAAATAAGTCAATTCTGAGCGGGAAACGGTATAATCAAAGGAGGACAGTTTTATTTCAAGGAAGAAAATTATCAGCAAGAATTAGATGGTAGGAATTAGATAAGAGTTTTTTCTAACTGTGATTGAGTACCTCTCCGCTAAAGCCTATTCCTTAAATCCTATCGCAGGCTCGCAGCAATACAACTAAGTCATCGTACTACCACGATATCGTACTAATGCAACTCTTGACCTGCATGGGCCACCACTAAAAACGTGTCACGACCCGCACCCAGTGTAAGGGTACAAGTGCGTAACAACGCCCAGCCTACGCCGCAGAATGGACAGTAGAATGTTGTACTAGGTCACAATCTAACAACTCACACAAATATATAATATACATGTCATAATCTCAACTCCGAACGGAGAACAAATATAGATATAGTAAAACTCAATCACAGTCTAAGCACGATAAGATAACACAGAAGTCTATAACTAAAAAATTAAACAACAACAAAATATAAACTACTAAATAATAATATCTCCAACAAATCTCAAACAAGTCAATATCTCAAGTTATTACAATTCAAGTTCTAAACATGAAAACTAAACCAAGTCTACTAACTAGTCTCCCGATCACTCCTGAGAGTCGGGGCCCAAAGTAGCTAAGTCATCTCCTGGTCCATAGAAAGTAGGACAAGTGTCCTCGAGGCAAACATGATCTATAATATTTTGTCAACGATCTAATCAGGAAAGGAACGAACACATCTCATCTAGAAATCTCAAGTAAGTGACAAAGACTATAAAGCAGTTATAGACAGTTATATTGATGAACATGGTAAGTTTTGACAGGTAGTAAAGTAGAACAACAGTTTAAACAAATCAGAAGAGCATGGCAATGGAGACTGTAAAAGTAAAAGTAACTGAACTCGAATAGAGGTAATATAAGTCCAGATAATATAGCATAGACAAGTGTGATCCAGTGTGAGTCCCAAACATGATACTGACCAGTGAGTTTTGAAATACCGAGATCGACATGTAATGATAGGGGGTAAATACAGTTCATCGTACACTTGGCAAGTGTACAACTGCTATCATTCCAGATTATACCAGATGGAATGATTCTAGCATTTTTGGGCCTATTTACATGTCTACTCGAATATTTTCCCGTCCAACAAGTACAAGTGAATCCAGAAAATAACACGAAAATAAAGTAAAAGTCCAGCCAGAACATGATAATGCCAGTAGTGAGTCCAGTGGGATGATTACAGAAATAGAGGCCAAACATGTAAAAAGGTGAGTGTCGCATGCAGTGGATCCAGAAATATCAATCCGTGTTAAAAGAGAATCAATAGAACTAATTAAAACTGAAATACAATAATCATCAAATAAATGAAAGAACCATCAGAGAATGTACTCGCCTGATACCCTGTGCGACTGATGAATACAAATGTCTGAACTGGAGTAACTGAGTCATATTTAGAGCAATATAGGTTAAAATGTGTCTAATATGAAATAAGAGAAATTTACATTGCATTCTAAATGATTTTAGGTCATTCTAGGTCAAAGTCAACTCTTGGTCAACTCTGGTCAACCATTCTAGTCAAACTATGTCAAACATAAGTTAACTAGTCAATTAATCTAGGGTTTGGTCAAACTTAAATTAACATGTCAATTTAGGCCTATTAGAATCAATTCTATGTCAAGTTTGACCCACAGTTGACTTTGGTCAACTTGGCCAACAATTTGGTCAACTATGCCTAGTTAGACCTATAGGGTCAATTCTAAACTAACTCACTAACTGTAGGCTAATATCTTATACCAACAACAATTTTATATATATATATATATATATATATATATATATATATATATATATATATATATATATATATATATATATATATATATATATATATACGCTCCGCTCCCGTAGGAGCGATCGTCCTCGCTAAGGCGTGATGCCGCACGAGCCTAAATTGCGCTCGTGCAAGGCAGTTCCATAATGGCCGATTACAGTAGCGGCGACGGGGTCGTCGCACAGAAGTCCCAAGCAGAAACATTGAATATGCAGCGGAAATTTGAAATAAGAACACATGAACACAAGTCATTCAAAAGGAACTCTTTTATTGATATTGAATACATGATTACATTTGTGGGCGCAAGGCCGACTTACAAGTCTCTCGTACTCACTTTTCTCTCATTTACAATTCACTCTGCTCTCTCTCATCTCTCGATACAATTGCTTGAGCCAGCGGAAACTCCGGAAGACGATGTCCATACATTATGTCCTGTATAAGTCTTCAATCAACACGGCCGCACGCTTCGAATCGCCAAGGAACTCCATGCCTCGACGCATCCAAGCGAGCTCCGCGCCACGAGCTTCTACCTGTGCCTGCACATGAACACTGTGTGGGTGTCAGTACTCAACTGTACTGGTGGAGTGAGCTTCTTGCCCACCCATACATAACCGACACGTTCATTTACTTTGTGCGGCTTAAACCCTTTCGATTGTCTTTCCAGTCTTGCCTTAGGATCAGTTTTAAGACTTGACGTCTGACTAACTCGACGTGCAACGACATGGTCTTGCTATAATTCCAACGTGTGATTCGATCGAGGCAGTGCCTCATCGTGCATGTACTTGACCAAACTTGAACTCGGGCCGGCAGGGTCGTGCCGTATTCTATTCGTAACTTAACATGTTCGGGACAGCGCTTCGCCGAGGAGCAACTTATGCACCCTCGACCGTGCCAAGACTTTTACTTAAACTCAAGCCTACTAGACCAATTCTCGTGCTAGCGACGTCAAGGGGGAACGACTCGTGCAGGTCGTGCCTCTAGACTTTGCTTAGACTTGTCCGTGCTTCAAGATTGAGGCCGCACCTCGCAACATATCAAGACTTATCATGCTACCGCCTTGCGGCCTTCCTGATCGACTCATTTGTTAACTTAGACAAGACTTATGAACCATAGTGACGAATCCATGAATATTTCGACGCCATCTAACGTGCCAAGCACGGTGCCTATGCTGCAGCCCAGTCTTAGGCCCAGACCTTGTGTTACCGACTAGACCTGCATTCAAGCTCTAGACCCAAATCCAAAGGCATACACGCTGTGTGCCGCTATCTGCCGACACATCTACATGAGTGGTCACTAGAAATTTCAAGCTATCTTGGACATGGCTCGTGGGATATCGGCCTGTACCTACACGGGTAGCAAGCCCGGTGGGGCCGAACTCTCCCATGCGGTCATCCAGCATCCTACTTTGAGCCACACTCGCTTCTCCCGGGCCGAATGATCCCGGCGCCCCGGTGATCACTCGAGAAGACTACACCTTGTCGACAAGTTGCCCAATGACCATGCATACTCGATCTATCCAGTCTATCTAGTCCTTTTTCAACATAACTATGCATTCCTTCTTTCTATCGAGACTTAACGAGACTCCCAAGCCGCGGGACCGATCTCGTGTGCGGGACATATCAAGACTTAGCGAGACTCCCAAGCCAGGGGACCGATCTCGTGTGCGGGACATATCATGACTTAGCGAGACTCCCAAGTAGCGGAACCGATCTCGGCGACAACTAGTCGCGTGGACTTCCTTTGTTTGTGGCAAGCTTTTTACTAAACCAACCGTAACTCGTGCCTTAGACAGGCCTGTTTCTATAGGCGACGCTAACGCTCAAGTCATATACTTATACGACGAGCCTTGTTCTCAAGGGACTACGCGACTTGAAAACCGCAAATAGGGCGGGACAGTGCTAGAAATGGCTTCGATAGCCCAGCACAACACTTGTCTAACTTATTCGGGCAACGACTCGACGAGCGAAGGCTACGCCGAGCCACGCATCGAGGGAACGTGTTATGCACGGGTCGACTTGAACAACCAAGTTCGTGCCTAGACTTAAGCCAACAGCCGTGCAAGACGACTTAACTTGCGGGACGTGCGAAGGCTATGCCAAGCCTTGCGGGACAGGACCGTGCATGCTTTATTAAGCGTTTATGCGGGCGACGCCTATGACTTAGGCTGATTCGGGTGTTGGGGCAAACGACGGGACCGTACATGCTTTACCAAGCATTCACGCAGGCGACGCCTATGACTTAGGCTATTTCAAGTGTCGGGGCAACTTAACAACTTAAGCCAACGTCCTTCTCCCAAGCCACGGGATCGAAGGATCGAGTGTCATTTGAAAGCACGCTGAGCCGACTTCAATGTTGACCGTGGGACCATGGATATATATGTTTTGAGTTAGGGTATATATATATATATATATATATATATATATATATATATATAATATATATATATATATATATATATATGTTTTGAGTTAGGGTATATATATATATATATATATATATATATATATATATATATATATATATATATATATATATATATATATATATATATATATATATATATATATGTATGTTTTGAGTTAGGGTATATATATATATATTTTTTTTTTTTTTTTTTTTTTTTGAGTTAGGGTATATATATATATATATATATATATATATATATATATATATATATATATATATATATATATATATATATACTAGCATATGTGCACGTGCCTTGCACGTATTTTAATATTTCTTAATTAGTTTAGGAAGACTCTTTAGGAAGACCAAAGGATAGTCTTCATAATTACTAAGTTGTCCTTATTAAAATTAATGAACTATTTTTAATTAGTATAAGTATGTAAGGATATTTTCGGAATTTAAAAGTTTCACCATCTAAGTTTTCCTATTATATAGTAGAATAGATGTTTTGAGTTAGGGTATATATATATATATTTTTTATTTTATTTTTTTTGGGTATATATATATATATATATATATATATATATATATATATATATATATATATATATATATATATATATAAGGAAAGGAATTGAAAAACATGTGTGTGTGTGTGTGTGTGTGTGTATAAAGTGCTGGTTTGAGAGGACAGACGGGCTGCTGTTGAGTGAAGGGAACATATTCAAGCCTAGACATAACTCAGGAAACCCAACATAAAATATATATATATATATATATATATATATATATATATATATATATATATATATATATATATATATATATATATATATATATATATATGTATAGAGGATAAAAAAAAAAAAAAAAAAAAAAAAAAAAATATATATGTATAGAGGATATATATTAAGGTAACAACAACTAGACTAACACATTACAAAGTTCATGTTCCCAGGAACCTGGGAACACAACAAAACAACCCACACAAGCCTAAGAAACTGAGTACAAAGTAAACATATATATATATATATATATATATATATATATATATATATATATATATATATATATATATATATATATATATCCTGCGTGGGGCAGAATGAGGCGTCCGTGTAGCAAACTCAGTGCACGGTCGTCGTGCGACGGATCGGGAAATCGGCACCATTCGCCCACGGGTATAAGCGACATGCCGACCACGCGGCCCGTCGTGCGGCGCTGCTGAGGGCGACGAGAAGACGTCCGCCATACACGATCGCATGCTCGATCGTTAGGGCGTCGGCGATCGTCGCCAATATGCACGTCGTGCGCATAGAACGGGCGGCTGGGCGGAATCGGTAGTCGCAGGCGACAAGGAATCAGTGGCCGTCGTACGGGCGGTCACCCTTGGTCGTCGAGGGCGTCTCTTCGGCGTCGTGGGCAAAGCGAGGTATTGAGTAACTGTCGTCGAAAGACGGTGTGCTGCTGAGCGGAGCTCTGGAGCGCGCGGAGTATACGGGGTGAGTGTGCACGGCGATGATGACAAGGCCAACGGACAACGTCCGCACTCCAAAAGTCGTTCCATACGACAGGCCAAGAATCGTGTGCGTGGGACACACGATTATACTGAGCCCGCACGCGTTGGAAAAAAATCGTGTGCGTGGAATATATATATATATATATATATATATATATATATATATATATATATATATATATATATATATATATATACTACTAAAAAAAAAAATATATATATATATATACTACTAAGTATACATAGAGAATATATATATAAAGGAAGTATATATACATATAGGCTGTATATGAAGGAGAAAATGAATCACAGTCATGTAGTGTAAACCACAACCCAAACCTTTTAAAAACCAGAAATAATATAGCTCAAAATCTCAAATTCATCAAACCCTCAAAACCTAAGAACACATTGTTCATATATAAAACATCAACTTAAAAACCTAATTAATGCAACAAAACTCGAAATAAATTAGTGAAACAAGTGCACATTGGTAGGGACAAACCCCACGGTGTCCCAAGGAACCTAAACGTGTCCAATAACTGGACACAAAGGTGTCAAAAACTCGAAATATACAATGTATCAGAAAATAGTGTAAACATGCTCGTGTACGTGTGTCGAACACTGTAGCACTCGTTGTGTCCAACGAGAAGCCTCGTGCTCGTGTCCAGAGTAAGGGTAGGTCTAGATCTAGGTGTCCAAAGGCCTGCATCGTGTCCAAAAGTCGTTGTGTCAATGTTTGGACTCCGTATCGGAGCGGGCTTCACGCGCGCGTGCCACGGCCTCGTGCACGCGTGTCGGCCCACCTAGGACACGACGCACGTCCACGTGTCACGTGCTCGTGTCCATGGGTAGCCTAGGTGTAGGACACCCTGCCTCGAGTCTACGTGTCCTCGTGTCCGAGTTATGAGTGCGTGTCATGGCCGATTTCCGCGCGTGTGCACAGCAGGCCGAGATCCATGCGGCCTCGATATCTTTGTGCACACTCAACGAAACCTCGTAAAATTTTACGAGCACATGGGCAGAGGTTGCTCTCGCGTGTCCACCAAATTTTATCCCAAATCATGTTGTATCCATCGAGTTATGACACTCAGACAGCAAGACAGTGCACGGGACCTCGTGCTACGTCCCCGTGTCTGATTTGGACACAAAAATCGTGTCAAATCACAATATGTCTTCACAAAACTTGATCCACATATAAACAACAATAAATTTGTGAAATTAGTTTTGAAAATCAGCAACTTTTAATTCTATGAGATATTTCATCGAACACATGTTCCAATACACCAACACGCATCCGATACGCCTATCAAACGGACATGAAATCCTACCAAACTACATCTACAGGTCCAAGGTACCTAGATGCATGCATCTATGAAGAAAAATCAGTATTTAAAGGAGTTTAAAAGCGTTTACCTATTGAGAGTCGAAATCTCAATGTAAAAAGCCTCCAAACGTCCCGACGCCGATTTTCTACGGTTCAAAGCCCCTGATTCCTTGCTACCTAGTCTCCAGCAACTTATTCTCCTCCCAAGGATTGCAACGAAGATTGTTTGGTGCAAATCGAATGAGAGATGGAGAAAGGGGGCTACTTTGAGGAAGGAGGCAATTTTTAGGGTTTGTAAAGGCTCGGTGGCTACAAAATATGAACATATAGAGAGGGAGGGGGACTGTTTGGCCGGCCATGGGCTGCTGCTAGGGTTAGGTAAGGGTTTAGATATGGGCCACAACTCATCTTAAGTCCAATAGGAAGCTCTTTTAGCAAAAGCCCAAAAAGCTATATATTAAAGGGGCTAAAAATGAATTTAAAAGTTTTCTAATTAGGACTAAACCTTAAATTCAAATCTAAAATGCTAATTAGGTCTCTAATCACATGGTTAGTCTATAATCATGGTTAGCTAAGGTTAAACCAACTACTAACACCAAAAGCACCAATTAAAATATAATAAAATAATTTAAAAAATTATACAATTACCAAAATACCCTTATCCTAGAAAAGTGGTAGTGACAATGGGTGCGCCACGACGGGCCACTATCAAGATTATCAAGATGAGATCATGTTGTCATGTTCAAGTTAAGTTCAATATTAACAAGTTATCAAGTCGGGTCGTCGCAAGTTAGGCCAAGTACAGAAAACATACAAAGAAGATCAAAGACATTCATGGGTGATTTGAAACTATTAATTACATATGAAATCCAATTAAGGTGAAACAAGAAGATTCTTGAAGCCAAGACAAAGATCTACAACTTTTATTTTGAGTTTTTCAAGATTCTAGCTACAAAACAGCTTAAACAAGCAAAAACAGCCATTCGCGCACGGGCACGCTGCACGTGCGGACAAAACATCCCAAGGCGCACGAATCGTGCAAGCACGGCGCCTAGCGCGCGGCCAACGTATCACGCGGTAAGCGAAACGCGTAGAGCGTAACGCGCGGGTGCACGACACGCATGGCGCGAAGGCACGGTGCGCAGCCCGAATCGCGCAACGGGCGGATGCACCGCACGCGGAGCGCGAGAGCACGGCGCGTAGGCGCGCGGCTCTCAAATCGCGCAGGCGTACGACCGCGAAACGTGCAGCGTGCGGATGCATTGTGCACGAAGATTTCAGAAATAACAAACTTTATGAGATCAAGTGGTTCAAAAGCCAAAATTGGATAGAACGAAATTTCCCACAACATAGGACCATAAGATTTCAGAAATAACAAACTTTAAGAGATCAAAACTAAGAAAAACAAAAAAAAATCTTAAAACTTAGATCTACAAAATGAAAATGTAACCATCAAAACCAAAAACTTCAAGTTCTAAAGAGGCGTAGAATCATGCAAGGAAGAATTTAGAACAAACAAAATGACAAGAAAACAATATTGTTCAAGATTTGGCAAGATGTACTTGCCTAGGGTTGGTGGAGGAGTAAATGTAGAAGAAGATGAAAAGTAAATGAAGTTAATGGAGGAGAGAGAGAGAGAGAAGTTGATTTTTATACAAAATCCTTCTCATCTAAAACCAACCCAAACCAAGCCATGCCAAGTTGAAACAAACCAAACTAAACCAAGTCAAGATTAAACCAAGGTAGGCTAAGAAAGACATGTCAAGACACGGGTCACCTGACAAATGTCAGAATTTCGTACACGTATACTAAAAATACGTATAACGGAAAAACAGGAGTGACAAGTATGCCATCGGTATACACTAGTATACTGGCGGTATGCCGGTCAAGGAGAAAATCTATAAGTTGAAAAAAAAAATTAAAGCGTTCCGAAAGCCAAGAAAATATGAAATACGGTACAAAAATACGTATCTGTATATAAATACCGATACTGTGAGACGTCTCACATTTATGCATTTTCGTTTATGCATTTCATATGAGTTTATGCAATCTTCCTATCTGTGCTGAGTACGGTTCTTTTATTTCAGTCATTTTGCTTACATGACAAACGGGAGAGAAAATTCTATGATACTTTTTACGTTGTTGATTATCAAGGCTACACTTACAAGTTTGCTCTAAAGGTTTTTGGTTTGAGATTTTTTTTTCTAGACTTCACAGATGTTCAGACAAACTCGATTTGTTGCAAGGGAGCATGTCATTTAGACAAGACTTGACTATTTATTACGGGGGAGCAAGTCTAGTAGCAAGTATTGTACCAATGAACAAAGCTACTTCCGTACCGCACCAATCTTCTTCCCAACAAAGCTGAATAGTGATAAAGTATCAATTGTAGTTTTTGTCAAATTACCAAAATATGAGAGATTGTTGGCCCATGCAGCCATGATCAACCTGATTTCGATAATTGACTTAAAACTCCTATTTCGATATGAGACGACAAAAGACTACAGAAGACAATTACAGAAGATCACAGCCGATATCGTCAAGCAAATATTTTTCTACTTTATTATGTATTTTCTATTTCTTGAGTCTAGATAATTTGTGAGTCGGGATCATTGCCAATTTAGAAAACTACCCTCACAAACCCATTTTTGACCAAAACCAAACCAAATATCCAAAATCCTTGCTAAACCAAAACTGGCCAGAAAATCTCTTAGCCGAACTCGGACCGAGTTCAGGCCGAACTCGGACCGAACTCGGTCCACCAGAATTACTCCTGGTCGGCAGCAAATTCTTACTCATTTGGATCTCTAACGTTCAAAATTATGAACGTTCCCCTAGCCGAGTTCTGTCCGAACTCTGCTTCAAAAATTCCTATAAATAGAGAAGAATTTGTCATTTCTAATCACTCAATCCTTCTTCATCTTCTCTATCTATTCTAAAGCCTTCCTATTTACAAAGATCTTTCAATCTTCATATTTCCAAGACAACTCCTATTCTTCTAAGTGTAGGTAGTTTCCGATTAGGAGTATTCGAGTTGTACAAGCTTGGAGTATAAAAGCTTTCCTCAGAAAGAAGTTTGATCGTGGGCTTCGGATTAAAACACGACGGTGTTGAAGTTGGCGTGTTCTTCGGAGTAAAGCATGCGGTGTAATCTCTATTTCAAATACTGGATTTAACATCGAACAGAGTTCTCGAGACTAGACTAGTCCTCTCAGAGGAAAACCAGTATAAAATCTCGGTGTCTGCGTATTGCTTTCTTGTCTCTATTTACTTACTGCTTTACTTCACTGCATCTAAGTAATTGTTTATATCTGCCTTTACCTGCTCAATTTTTTATTGGGAATATTTTTTTTGTTGCACTCTATTCACCCCCTCTAGACGTGCCATCGATTCTACAAGGGGGCTAATTTATTCCTCACCACCTAAGAAGTTGTAAACTCTCTAGTATAGTAAAGTTTTCAATCTTCAAATCTCTCTTTTTTGCTCCATATTGTACTCATTTTTGCCTTAGTGATCGAGCTAAGCGTTTGAGGAATGGTAGTACAAGTCTATGCGTAGGGAGCTTGTACGCCACACAGGTCGAAGTGTAGGAAAAAAAACACTAAGTACGTGTCAGGCGGCTGGATTAGGGTTAGGGTTTTTCCATCTCCCTATATATAGTCTCTACGTTGCTCTTTTAAAAAGGAAGAGATACAACAGAAGTTTAACGAAAGAGAGAGAGAGAGAGAGAGAGAGAACGGAAGGGAGAGAGATTTCCTGCTAACTCAGGACTTGTAGCCCCGCTTATCCACGAAGTTTTGTCTGAAGTGTTCGTTTATTCGAGTTCATCACAGAGGTGACAAGGGAGCTTTCTAGAAGTTCATCAATTGAACTTGCTAGTTTCTGGGAGTAGATCGTCGATAGAGGATAAATCTTGCTTTGAGCAACATTGATCTTCATCGTCCAGTAAGAGTTTTGTTCTACAACTTCTTCTACTAGATCTTGTAACAGTTCTATCTCATTATAGAAACTATGATTGCAGAGAGAAGAACTTATTTAATTTTAATAACCTTCTAAATTGTAAGCATCAAGTCAGTTTGGAATCCTTTGTTTTGCAGCATCAATGGATTCAGGTTCAAACTATGATTTTCAATATTTCACAGTTTAGAGGTTAAATATGTGATTTTCAATATCTCACAGTTTTGAGTACATCTTTGCAACCTCGACAATAACAATCTCAAAGCAAAATCTAGCAATAAAGATATAGAACCATGCAAGTCATCTCAATACAAGTTTTCATAAATTTGAAAAGTTTGATGGGGGTAGGGGTGTGCATATTTGAACCAAACCGACCAAATCGAACCAAACCAAACCGAATCGGTCGGTTTCTAACCGAACCGATGGTCCGGTCGGATTGGTTCGACTTGACCATTTAAAAAACCGACCGATTTGGTTCGGTTCACGGTTTGGTCATTCCAAAAACCGCTTAAACCGAACCAAACCGAACCTAATTAGAAACAACCTAAAGTTAGGTTTATATCCGGTTCAACCTATCCATCTCATTGTTTGTTTATTTTCCATCTTCAATTTATAGATCGATTAGAATTATAGTTTATTTTCGAAAATCATTTTAGATTTGTGCAAGAAATTCATTATACAAGTGATCTACTTAGAAGATTATTGTCCATTTTGGAATCTCATACCAACATCTTCCAAACAAAAGATGGTTAGAATTTATTTTTGTGTGAATTTACTTTGTGAAACACTTTTATATACTTGAAATTTTTGGTCTGATAAAAACCGATCAGTCGAACCGATCCAAACCGAACCAAGTCGGTCGGTTTCAAAACCGAACCGACCAATTGGTTGGTTTGGTTCGGCTGTGATTATTTTCAAACCGATTAACTTCGGTTCGACTTCGGTTGTGACCAAATAGGTCGACCATCGATCGATGCACACCCCTAGATGGGGGAACACTACAACATTTGGAAGAGAAAGTGTTCTCTAAATCTTCAAGTGTCAATGTTGGATATGTGTTGACAGATCTTGAACCGACGATTCCAGAAACTGAAGATGTGCTTGCGATTGCTAGCACGATTGATAAGCAATACAAGTGGAAAAAAGACGACAACCTTTGCAAGCTATTGATCATGAACGTGTGGATGATTCAATAGCTAAATCATACAACAAGAAGGTCATTCGGAGTCTCTAGAGAAGCACTACAAGTCAGATGAGAAAATTACCAAGGTCCATCTCATCGAAAAGTTCTTTACAATACAATTTGAAGGTCATGCTGCCTCAAGTCAAAGAGCTACTGAAGTTGCAACAAAAACTTGAGGAGGAATGCATGAAATAAGAAGACAAGTTCATGGTGGGTGCTATCATCACCAAA
Organism: Iris pallida; assembly: GCA_029216955.1. NCBI lineage: Eukaryota > Viridiplantae > Streptophyta > Magnoliopsida > Asparagales > Iridaceae > Iris > Iris pallida. The sequence continues at coordinate 1,574,595 of JANAVB010037217.1, read as the reverse complement.
CTTCTTCTGGATTGGATCAAGTTCAAAACAGACATATACCGCAAAATGATAGAAATCCAGCTGAGGATCTTATGCACTGAGGATCTTATGCACTGGATCCACATCGAAGACGAAGCCAGAGGTTAAATCAAAGTTAAAACTTTGTCTACACAGTATCCTAAGGCAAACATTGTGCTTTCTGGAGACTAAGGGAAGCAGAAAGTTCCAAAAAACAAAAAAGAACGACTTCAACAATCTGAAGATAAAGTCTTCTTTCAAGCCAAAGTCCGACAACTAAGGACATGCTTCAACTGTGACAAAAGGAGCCACTTCAAAAAGGACTAGAAGTCCAAGCCAAGCTAAACCAAAACCAAAAGAGCAAAATGAGCTTAACTTGGTTTCTATGATTACATAGGTTGACTTATCTAGAGTGGACAGTGAATGGTGTACTCAAAGAAAGTGCTTTCTCTAAAGCAATAGAAACCACAACTAAATCTCTATTTTTCTTGAAATATTTCCATTAATATTCCTAGTAAATGGCCTCCATAGTTGGTCCACTTAAACCAGATAGTGGTCCATTTAAAACGAATGGGTTGACTCATGTATGTAACCCATTAAACTCAACATAACAGTGAGAGCAAAATTGAATGACATTTCGGATCACTCCGAAGATGAACCCCAAAAATCTTAAGGAATTCATCTTTACAAACGAAAATTGTATCTACGCATTCTGTCATGGATCCCATATAGCGTCATCTAAAACTTATGATGATTCAAGGGATTTCTAGGTGAATAACAATATTTGGGGTTCTTACGGAAAAAAAAAAGTAGATTTAAGGGGACTTCTATGCAAGAAAAAAAAGCCTTTTTAATGATGGAATTTATTCTCGACGGTATATAATTTGTTCATGGTCATTGCAAGTAATAAGTGCATCTCAAACTCAGTAACAATTTGAAGACTTCGTGGGTATATTCAGACTGCAGAATTCTCCTTGTGTGCAGATACAATTGTAAGCAGTAGAAACAAAATCATGGTCATTGAAGTTCAGAAGCACACAACTCACATGGCTCACCAGCAGAGAAACCATCCCCAAACTTCAGCAATCCTAGTGACAAGCAATCTCAACAATTGACTTCATTTTATGAATGCTGTATGTAGCTAATGAATGATACAGATCTTTTTCAAGCTCCCGAGCTATGTATATCTGAATTATGCGTTAAGACATACTCTTTCGAGCTTGATAATGTTTGACCTCCATCTGTGCCGTACCCATAGTCATTGATACAAGAAAGTTCAGCTGAAACTTAAAATGCGATGGTCATTAGAATAGCAGAAGGGATACAAGCTTGAACTTCGCATTAGCCGCAGGGAATGGCGATCGATGAGCTCATTTAAGCCATAAAAGGCAAATGATTGGTACATTCAATACAATCGAATCAGTTAAGAGGCTGAATATCTCTACTTTGCATATAGGTCATAAATTGTCCAGGTAGTTCTGCTAGTAGGGATTGAACCACTGATGCCTCACTGCCACCTGAAAGAAATCTAGCCATCATGATCTTGCAGAAATATGGATGATGTTAATAATATTAATTAGATTTAGGATTAGATTCCTTCTCCCTTCTCCTATACAGATATGTATCCGTTCTCTATCTATATATATTCATGGTTGTATTGCTTTTTATATTATATATCAATAAAATCAATAATTCAGATGATATCGAGTACATAGGAAAGAGAACATTGAACAAAAGATGAGAATGTAAATATAAATTCCTGGTCAATTTGAAACTGATATATAAGGAATGAACCCATGCCAGCATAGAAAGCAAGGAAATATGAAGGTATACTATGTGGTTACAGTCTCTCAAGGGTTCTATGGTCTTATTTGTGTGCCCAGAACACTAGAAGCAAGAGGATTCAAGTAACCTAATAGTACTTTTGAGAATCTACACTGTTGACCTTGGTCTTATACAATAAACAAAGAGAAATCTGAAATGATGGTCTTTGTGCGTTGTGCAACTCAGCAGATGAGACTCACCAACACTTATCCTTATCATGTGATTTTTCACGCTATTGCATGAAAGATTTGTTTGGTCTCCCCACTGCTATCTATGTTAGCTTGAAGGGTAATGGCTACTCTCATGTTTCCTGCAGAACCTCCTTCCCAATACAGGCGTAGCTGCCATCCCTGCTTGCATTTTATTCTTTTTTCAGTGTGGTCCGTCCAGTCCACTTCACAAAAAATATGGCAGATTCCTTACATGCATCATGAGGACTGGATAACGCAATATATCAAGTTTGTTGAATCATTAGCGTCGTCCGTAATATATACTAAAGAATTTCCGACAACTTCAGGCAACTTAAAACACGGTGAGAATCTAAGCAGGTTTGAGATTTAAAACCAGATGTAAGAAACTTTATCCACCAGTGCATCAAGATTAAAAACGAGACATGACAAATGCAAGCAAGTTTTGAGATTTAAAACCAGAAGAAATTTAAGCAGGTTTTGACATGTAAAATTTCTCATATGAAAAGAAAAGTTCCATTTCAATGATACAAAATATGCCAAAAATGATGCTAAAATTCTTTAGTATGATATTTCTTTTGTTGTATGATATATTTCTAATAGAGTTTAGCAATATGACTATAACCTAAGTAACAAAATGCAAAAATGAAATACAAGGAAAATGGAGCAAAAATCGAGACCAAGTAGCAAGATAAGCAAAATTCAGCTCCAAAATAAATGACATACTTTGCACGTCCCGCATAGGAACAAACTGCACAATGTCCCTAGAAGCCAGTCGACCAGTTGTGCTCTCTAGCCTCTCTCCTTTATCCGCATCTAAGATCTGCTTCAGCAAAATTTGCAAATTAAACAAATTAGATAAAAGAAAGAGAATCACTTCTTACGTGCTAATGTATCATCTTGACAACCTACTTCTCTCATGACAAATTAGAATCTAGGCAAATGAAGTGAAATTTAAATTCTCAAAACTAAATATCAAGAAATTCTGTTAGTCTGAAGACATTATTAAATGTACTAGAGTTTAAATATTCAACAGCAGAAGAATAATAACCTAAATAATATAGAAAAGATAGTTAAAGATGAATTTAGACAATAAAACATAGAAAAACTATGCACCATCACACCTCCATTTCTTTATAGTCGGCTCCCCCAACTCCAACTATGAGGATTGACAAAGGTAGATCAGATGCCTTCACCAATGCATCTTTTGATTCTTGGAGATCTGTTATCACTCCATCCTGAATACAGTGTCATGAGGTTTAGAGTTACTACTGTATCCTGAAGAAAGCTTTGAGGTTGCGAAAGACGCTTCATTACCGTAACTATGAGCAAAATGTAGTATTTTTGTTGACTGCTGCCAAGAGACTGGCTGGCTATCATTGAAGCAGTATTGATCACAGGCCCAAAAAGGGTTGGCCCAGCTAATGACACATTCCGCAGGGCACTCATATAAGATGACATTATACCTGGGATTCCTTCAACCTGAGAGCAAATAACTGCATTAAGATATGTGCTATTACCAAGTTCTATATAGTGAAAGAAAGGAAACTTCACATTTGTCACTAGACTCGCAACCTTTATTCAACAAGACATGCATCGTAAAATTGACCAAAGTATCTTTTTCCCTTCGATCAGACTCGATAGATACCAAATGGTCCAGTATAACACGCCCGTGGGGATAACCAAGTTTCATAGTTCAAACCATAGGGCACCTCCATATCATTTATGAATCCATGATATTTGATGGTAGATTATGTTATCAATATTTGTGAAGGCATAGTTGAAAGGCTAATCACTTATTTGCTCTACATCATTTTCTATTACTTTCATTTCTATAAATATTGAGATTATGATTGTTCTCTTTCCTTCTATCCCATAATTAGTATCTCTATTTACAGTACCCTTCTTTTGTCTTGTTTCTTCATGTTAGGTTGTCATATTTTCATACTTATAAGCTCTTATTGTTAAACCAAAAGGCCAAACCTATTGTCAAATTTCATACTTGTAAGTTTTATATGGTGAGAGGTTCATTTGCTGACAGCCTGACACTGAACCTAAACTTTGGTCATTAACATACCAACTTAGCATTTGAATGACTCTCACTCTTTGTAGATTGCCCCAAAACCTATACCTAAACCAAATGCAAGCCAGATATCTTTATATTGATAAATGTTTGATAACAATCACCTCACAATGGTAGGTGCTTCCGTTCAAGTTAAAGCAATGGGACACAGGACCATCAATTGGCCTTGCTCCAAAGCCCCAAGCAGGAAAGCGCTTATCAGTATCATAAAATTGCACCACCTCTCCGACATCTAGTATTGCCTGCGAGAAAGAAAAGCAAAAGAACACCTATATTAACATATATGTTCCTCGAGTGACTGAGAAATATGTAGAACTACTTTGAATCAGACAGTTGCTCACTCTCTGATATGCATTTGGACGGCCTGAGGGATCAATGTAATGTAAGGAATCTGGGAGTCGGGGATTTCCATTTGAAGCTGATGAATAAAACACTTTGCTTGTATCATCAAGGGGAAAACAATTTAATATTAGTAGATAAATATAGACGACCACGCAGACCTGTGAAGTCTATAGCTACCATGAAATTTAGCTCACATCCGCCAGCAATGTAATCCAAGAAAGTTTGCCTCTTATTTTCAGAAAATCTGTCCACGAATAACTGGCTCTTTAGTATCTGCAAGCAAAGAGCCAACTTCCTGTTGATACAGGTTATTTCTTTAAGAGAAAGAGGCATTCCTCCAAGCAAAAAAAAAAAAAAAACACTCTTACCTTATTCTCATGATCATGCCGAACAGCAGTAGGTATAAACAAATGCTCACCATTTTGACTGTAATGAAGCTTTTCTAGTTGTGCAAGTGATTTCACAGCTTTGCTGTCCAATCAGGATGGATGCAGAAAATAAATTCAATTGGTATAAAGGATAAACTAAAAACATCTTAAGCATCATTCACACATGCACCCATCAATTTGAGCCAGATATAAGCATAACTCAAAATTAAGAAACAACCTAAAGAGGTAAAAATCACAGGCCTAAACATGTACACAACACTTGCAGAGGCAAAGATGCAAATAAGAAGAAAGAAAAAGGAAAACTGAGTGTCTTTACCCAATCAAATCATGCTTGCCATTGCTATTGAAATTATAACAATCTATACTTAAAGGGCTTTCCTGCATAACATTAATAGTAGAGCATTAAAAAGAGGAACTATTAAACCTAATTAATAGCCGTATAAGGGAGGAACTTGTACCTTGCTTCCAACTTGTTGAAAATTCACTGCTACCGGCTTCCATGTTGGATTAAGATCATTCTTTCTAACTTCTGTCTTGCAAATTGGGACAGAAACCACAGACTCCGTCAATTTTGATATCACCAAAAACGGATCCTGTAAATAGAAAAACAGAAATTACATCACACGAGGCATCAATTGAACAATTAATAGGTTTGATATGAAATAATGACAAGTAGCTACGCTTTTTGAGAAGAGATCTTTATTTTCCAGATCTGCACACCGGAATACCATCTCGGCCATGGTTTTTGAGCCGACACACTCTTCAGCACGAACAGTGATGTCTCCCAACTTCTGGGAATGTTCTCTGTGCTCAAGCTTTAGAGTCAATGATCTAGTAGACTTTGTGACAATCTGCAAAAGAAATAAACAAGAAGAGAATGAATACGGATAAGTAGAAAACCACTTTAAGGAGATAAACATCTATAGGTTAAGGATGGGTCGAGTGCTTTGACTTCTTCCTCTTCCACTAGAGTTGGTAAGAAATTGATCATTTGGATAATAATAATTAGAAGTTATATCTAGAAGACATTGTAATGGTAGAAAAATAAATAAAGTATGCAAGAATATGAAGGACAAAGCTTGTGATTGTTCCAATGACTTACTCAAGTCATAAGTGCTACGACATTCCTAACAAAGATAAGAAAATTAATGTTTTAAAATTGGCATACCTCTGACAGTAGGCAGTTAGCTTCTCCAAGAATTTGCTGCTCATCCAACTTAAGCATCTGCATAATGGAAGTTGTCCTATCACATAGAAACTCACAATATTCTCGCAACTATCAGGTAAAGAAACTTGAATAGTCATGAATCAAACATTATTCACAACGACTTCAATAGACACAAATTATCAACTAAATATAAGAAAAAAGTTCATAGATAATATTGTAAAGGGTAAAATGTTTGTTTGCGAAAAAAATGGAAAACCTACTAACTTTTTTTTAATGTTCCCTTTGCCCCCTTCTTGTCAATCAAAACTTTAAATTTGAAGTGAAGGGACAAAATATCCTCCCTAAAAATGAAAACTATTAGGGTTCAAGTAAAAATAACCAAAAGAGTAAAAAAGATGAGGTACCCATTTGAAATAAAAATAAACTCCTTCATCCCTATTTTCTTGCATACCTTCATTGGCGAGAGACAAGGCATTACTTACTCCAATGCTCAAATAGTTTGTGAAGTTTTGAGCTAATATTGATGCATAACTAATAAAAACAAAAAAGCTTATATACAACCAGCCAACTATGTGGTTGAGGGTATTACTACGATTCTCCAAGTTAGCACCAATTGCCAGCAAAACAATGGAGACACACTGTTTCGTGATTAAGCACTACTTTGGTTACTAAAGATAAATCGCAGCAAATAATAAAATATATAAGTATGACATTGATCAAAAGGACCGAAAAACATCCAAAAAGTTATTCGCATTATGGAGAAGCAAGAATAATGTATCAGTTGAACAGTAGATCCTTCAAATCAAAATTGCATATGAAGATACTTTTCTCCTAGAATTAGTATGTTTCAATTGGAGTGTCAACATTAGATTTAGAACATATAATGGAGAAATATCATGTTGCAATTTGTAAGAGGAAAAATAGGAATAAAAAACCTACCTTTACAGGTAAGTTATGGAACTGGCTGTCAATGTCATAAACCTGAAACCTGTGATAAAATGCATCTGTTCAGAGTACATGACTGGTTAAAATCAGAAAATAATATCTGATCAAAATGTAAACGAAATTGCTGGGTGTGTGACATTGAATAAGAGATAATATGAGAAAATCAAAAAGCTTACACCATATGTTGCAAAACCTCAAATTGGTAAGTAACAATAATCTTTGCAATCCATGAAGGATCCAGTGAATTTAATACTACTTCAGTGCGCCCAATCTCTTCAAGTGTTCCGTCTCTTCTTTTTGCATAAACAACAGCCATTGGGTCGCTCTACAAAGAAAGCTGAATGTAGTAAGATGACATATTAAACCTATGTGCGCCGACCAAAACACCCATCAATCAGCATAACACATGACAGAAATTCCATCAGGTTAAAATAATCGCCAAGTATGCAATAACTTTAGTTAGCTTGTTCACATCTTCAATCAGCATAACACATGATCTGTGCGTGTGCACACACGCAACTAAAAACAAGGACACATTTTGTACAAAACTTTTAGCAAACATAATATAAGGCTTGTAAAGATACAAACTGCATGCAAGTTAGCATACCTTTGAGAACACATCCCTATCACGCAAGTTTGATGCAGAGAGTGATAGCTGTTACATGATAGTTGTGCAACTGGGTCAGTATTTTTATTAACATTTTAATTTTACATAAGGAAAGTTATGACAGTCCAAAAACTATGGCTATAATATACATGAATTTATATGGCACAAGTCCAAAAACTCCACCGGCGGGTTCCGATGGCTACCATGTGTTGCACTAACAACCATGCCAGCATGCATGGCACCCAGCCATGGACACGTGGCATTCATCCGAACATGCCAATGGAGTTTTTGGACTATCAACAGTATGAAATAAAAATCCTAATATACATATCCTACATTAGAAAGGGTCTCAGTCTCTCAGAGAAAAGCTTGGACCATAACATATTAACCTATGTTGTTACGGGCGACGCCTAGGCGCGCCTAGGCGGCCTAGGCGCGTCCGATTTGAACAGGTCACCTCGACCTGCATATTTTACTGCAGTGTAAGGCGAGGGCCGCCTAGGCGGGCGCCCAGGGGAGACAACTGCGGGCGCCTAGGCAGTGTATCTCAGGATGGGGTATGGACTTTTTACTAATATTTTTTTTTTGGACTTTAGGGTTATTATTGTTGCTAAAACAGGTGCTATTGTAAAAAGCTGTTGTTTGTTGCCTTTTGCTACTGCTATTGTTGCCTTTTGCTACTGCTACTGTTGTCTTCTCCCTCTTATTGCAATCTGCTACTGCTGCTGCAGCCTTCTGCTACTACTGTTGCGGCCTTATGCTACTGTTGCTGCTGACATTTGCTGCTGCTGCTGCCTACAATGTTTACACAAGTTTAGACCCAGAAATCTGGGCGGGCGCCTAGGCGAGGCGGGCATGGTCTCGCCTCGCCTCGCCTCGCCTCGCCTAGCGCCCAATACAACATAGATATTAACATTAAATCAAAATTATACAAGATAGGATGGACCATACACTGAATACAGACAGCTATGGTTCTTAACAAATTTCTAATATAAAAGCAACAAGCCTTGCACAAACACTTACAATCAAGAAATGATGAGCACATTTGTGAAAAAAACGACAATATAGTCAGCCTGTGGATCACGTAAGTCTACCCAGGGACATGTCCAGACTCGTCTCAGGTAGCCTCCATCTGGGCCCTGGTAATGGATAATGATTAGTATGTTCTTTAAGCTACTAGTCTTTCTCCAGTTAAGTAAATTGGTGGTTAATCAATAATAAGTAGTTTGTCCATCTACTACCTTCAATAGCATGTCAGTAGTTTACTACTTTACTTAATTGCTTTCCCACCCCTAGTTACATGTTACTGTGCTAATTGCTTAGATGATATAGTTATTTGGTACTTTAAATGTCTAATGAGTTTATCACGGTTTTAGACTCGTTATTTCAACAATTTCAGTGTTTCTTAATTTTTTTGACTTTTAATTTGGAATATGCTGACACTTTTGACCCTAGGATCTAGGCCTTCTCCTAGACCTCTAGTAGTATCTCCCCCACCTGTCACAAATTAAAGTATATGTAGGAAATGTTAGATGGGACATACTTAATAAAAGAAAGTTTCAGATTTTGCATGCACTTCCAATGAAAATAAGTTAGGACAATAGAAAATTGTATACAGAGCATAGAAGTTAATGTTTATTGCGCAAAAGGAACATAGTTTCCATATTTTCCAAATTGAGCCCCAATACGCCTAAATGAAGGACGTAAAAAGCCTTTAGTCAATTTACGCCCAAAATTTGGACGTAAATTTATTATTTAAATCTACTCCAAATAAACTTTCCACGGTTAAAATGCTAACAATTTGGATTAAGAATTTACGCCTTACACTTGGGTGTAATTTTTTCTTTTGCTTGTATTCCGCCCTAAAATTGGGCGTATTTTTCCTGGGACAAAAGATCATGGCAACAACAAAAAATAGTTCATTCCTCCCCATGGGCTGGCTACCCCTTTTTCCTTTGGTCCCTTCTACACTAAGTAATTATATTTAGACAAAAGTAAAAGCGGCAGCATTAGTCCACGTACATATCCATACACATTTAACTCCTTCAAATATTGCACTGAATACGTAAACCATTAGCAACTAATAAACAATAAACAAGGGATAGATGGTCTACAAACTACGACTCTCCTCTTATATAAAAATAATTTACGCCCAAGTATAGGGCGTAAATCCTTAATTCAAATGTTTAGCATTTTAATCGTGGAGAGTTATTTGGAGTAGATTTAAATAATTAAAATAATAAATTTACACCCAAATTTTGAGCGTAAATTGACTAAAAAAAATTTATGCCCTTCATTTAGACGTACTGGGGCTCAATTTGAAAATTGTGGAAACTATGTGCCTTTTGCGCAATAAACAGTAACTTCTGTGCTCTGTATATAATTTTCTATTAGGACAAATTACTTAAAACCACCCAAGGTTTCACCCCAAAAGACATAAGCCACTCAATGTATTACAACTTCACACAACCTCCTCTAGTTTTCAGTTTTTCAATACATATCCCTTCAGTAAAAAAAAAAGATATAAGTTTTTATTTTAGTTTAAAAGAGAAAACTGTACTCCTGCAAGGAAGTTTCATTTTCATCCAATGAGCCACCAGAAGATCGCTCGATATTGTGGGCTTAAACAGCACCTCGATATCCAGAGAGAGATGATCTACTACGCATTTTTAAGGTGCCTTTAAACTGCCCTTAGGCTCATTGAGACGTCTGTCTCCGTTCTCAAAGGAGCGGAATGGGTTCTCAATCTTGGGGGACTATTCCTCCAAGTTGATCCCTCAGTGATTAACAACTGCCAGCACTACCGCCAAATCACTATTCCTCCAAGTGGATCCCTCAGTGATTGACACCTGCTAGCACTACTGCCAAATCAGCACTCATGCCAATTTCCCAAATATCTCGAAACTCCAAGGGGAAGACACCAGTAAGGAAAGGGACAGTTTCATGGGACGAAAGAAACAAGTGTGGTTGAATAGGCCACTACACCATCATTTGCCCTACCCACAATAAGACCCAGAAAATCACATTGGAAGAAATATAACTGTAGACGAGTCCAAATGATGAGGGTTCATTAACAGGGTGTAAATGGAAATTGACGTTACTAAGAAAAAGAGTTAACATAGACCAGATTATTGAAATTTATAAATTATTGAAATATGAAAATAGATAATCAATGTTCAAGTTTAAAGACTGACATCGTTCCTCAGCATTAGACCTATTTTACAAGAGCTTAAACGTTTTTGAAGTGTTGCGTAGTTTTCCATATATTTTGCCACACCACCAAACATTCCAATCTTTCTGAATTATTC
>JANAVB010037217.1:1346524-1528724 GCA_029216955.1 Iris pallida | reverse complement strand
TGCATCTATATGCGGCTCGCAATGATCATCTCCCATGCGGTTCGAAGGTTCGAGGGGTGACCATTACCCGAGCAGACCCTGACACGTGCCCAAACCTTGTCACGACCCGCACCCAAGCGTAGGGCACGAGACGGTACGTCTAGTCTACGCCGTCAGTGTCGCGGTAGAACCTGTTCTAGGTCACAGTCACTTCTAAAATAATATGTTACTCTCCAAATGGAGGACAAACACATAAAGATACTACTCAATCCACAACTCTAAAGATAGATAACAGAACGATGAAATAGATAAGATAATCCACGAGAGAGAAGATCAGGAGTGATAGTAAAGAAAGTTCTATTTAACAAACACAAGATTTCAATACAACTCTAAGACAAAAAATCAGAAAATGAACAACCTCTAGGTAATACTCCAAGCTCTACCAGTGTCCTCTAGCAACTGTGAACTCTAATACCTGTAAAATTTTATCATAGGTCCAATCAGGACAGAACGAGCACATATCTCTCACAACAGTTCATATCAGGAATGGACATATAAGCAAGCTATAAAAACTATATATGAAACGCTGTAAGAGAAATCAACAGGAGAGAAAATATAACTGAAATATAATATGATAAATAAAGAATGTATCTTCTACGAATCAGAGCATAAATTGGTTATGTAAACAGCTTGGGTTGCACTGGATAAACTATGGAATGCACATGGATAACTACTGGGGATAATGATCACATAACCAACTCCTCTCCCTGCCCCCAACCATACACAAGGATCGAAGCATGCTATGTTATTGCCATGGATAACAACTACTGTATACATGGGCTCATGGTCATGAGTGTACATAAATAACACATGAGTGTACATGGATAAAGTAAACATGGAGTACATGATGAATATTAAAAGTACATGAACTGACATACTCGATGTATCCGAGGGGATACATCGCATGAAAAGATCCATAGGGTACCGATCCGTGTGAACGTCATGCCAGCATCAAGTATACTAGTCTATAAAAGAGTACATATCCAAAGAACATGAAAGATCAGAGAATGTAGTCGCCTGGTAATCCAAACCGCTGATAAATGTAGATGTCCAACTGGAGTCACAGTGTCCTATTTTAGAGCAATCACAAGTCACAAAAGAGTCTAACATAAAATAGTAATCTACATACATTCTAGATAATTCTAGGTCAAAGTCTAATCAACAAGTCCCTATGTCAACTAAAGTCAAATTAAAGTCAACTAAGTCAACTAGTCAAGTTCTAGTTCAATCCGGTCAAACTAAGCCAATGGTTTGACCTATAGTTTACTTTTGGTTAATATAGTCACCTGGTCAAGGGATAACTCTAGTCTCTAAGTATTAAACTATGAGGTTGTACTATTCCGAATTACGAAAAAATAGGAATTGACTAACCAATGGTGCACGTAAGAAATATATCTACAAACATTGTCGGATGGTAAAAAAATATCACCAACGTGTCCAGAAGTGTCAAATCAGCTAGGATTGCCTGTCCTTAGTCCAATTTTGGACACAGGGGCAAAACGGTAATTTTGGGCGAAAACGATGTCTGCCGTTGGACCCGCTTTGTACCGAAAAGCGTGCCAAAGTCACTGTCTCTAAAATCGTCAAACTACATGTCTACGAATCCAGTTTTTCGATACGAACCCAACCGTATGTCCGAGTTGGATTCCGGCGGGCCTGCATAAAATCGCCCGTTGAGTGGGACCCCCGTAAAACGACGTTCGATTCGACTGTCTCAGATTTGGACCAAACTTGGCATGCAGGACCATAAAAATAGACGGTTCTGTTGGCGCAAGTTTTGTCTCGATCTGACGAACGTGCACAAAGTAATTGGAGAATTTGCAAAGTGCACGATACGGAGAATTTCGACGGATACGCATCAATTCGTCGCGCACACGCGACCAATTTGAATTCCATCAAAGCCCACACGACCACGAAGCAATTACACAGCTTTCGATGCTTTTGGTTCGCGACCACGTCGTCCCGATTGGCGTGACGCACGTCGTGTGGAACAATTTTCAAGTTTTGAAAACAGATTTTTGGAAAACTTTGGGATTTGATTTCTCGACGCTCAGTCGATGATTTCAAATTCCGCAAGAAAGAATTCGAAGCCCTACATGTTGTCAAAAAGTATCTTCAAAAAGTTTTCTAAAATTCCTAACTGGTTGATCAGAATCTATCTCGAAACATGAGGGTTTCGACTAGAAAACTGTTCTGATTTTTGAAGGGTTTTTTTCGTCATGTTCGCATATGTTTTCTGGGCAACCTAGCGCTGAATAATACAATCTACCTAAAGGGGAATCAAGAGGATATACTGGGTCCATACCTGAATAATCGTTCGAAGAACCGTCGATCGTGCGTGGAGAAAATGCCGCACGAAGTAGCCTGCTGTTGCTGCTATTGCTGTTGGCGCCACCCGCGCCTGCGCGCGCGCGCGGAGCTCTCCGCCCGGCGGGGCCACCGCGGCGGTGCCGAGGGCGCGCCACGGGGGGTCGCCCAGTGGGTGGCGTGTGGTTTCGAGGGTTTTAGGTTGCAATCGACTCTCTCTCTCGTCAATATATAGGAAAAGTGTCGGGTTCACCACATGGGGTTGCTCGGTTGGCTTCTTCTATTACTCTCTGTATATTAAGTAAAAAGGAGGCTCGGGGTGGGGTGTTCCTGTGCTCTCGGTTGTGGGGGCTGGACTCAACTCCGGTTTGAGCTGGAGTCAGTGTGTGGGCTGTTGGCCCGGCCCGGGGAGGCTATGGCCTGGGCTCAGTATGCTACTGTTCATATTCCTTTTTTTTTTTCCTTTTCTCTCTATCTCTATATATTATATATATTTAATATATATAATATATATATATATATATATATATATCTATATATATATATAATAATAATAATAATAATAATATATAGATATATACATTCACATTTATATATATAATCTATTTTATATATACACATACATATTTTTGTACACACATGGTAATACATAGTTATACCGTATATTGGTATATATCATCCATACAGCTTATATATACGGATATACACACACATATATAATATGTAATATAATACACATGTATAATATATATTTGTATGTAATTATCGTACACACATTACTATATATATATATATATATATATATATAATATATATATCTATTATATATATATATATATATATATAATATATATATTCACACATACATACACTATTATATATTCTCTCTCATATATATTCTCTATATATATTCCTCTCTCTCTATATATCATCTATATATATATATATATATATATATATATAGTTATAGATATTATATATATATATATATATATATATATATATATATATATATATATATTCTCTCTCTCTCTCTCTATATATATATATAGATATATATATATATATATATATATATATATATATATATGCATACATATATATACACATATACATTATATTTATTAGACAATAAAATAATATAACAATAAAATAATAATATTATATAACAATCTCAATAAATAATAATAATAATAATAATAATAATAATAATAATAATAATAATAATAATAATAATAATAATAATAAAATCCATTTTGTATAAATAACCAAATATCTAGGAAATATCGTTAAGTCTACCCAAAAAGCTAGAGAATATTCGTACATACCTAAAAGTAGGTCTACTTAGGCTTGGGCTTGGTTTGGGTCCAATTTGCACTAGTTTGGTACAACCGGGTTCCCTAAAACTAAATATTATAATTAATAAATAATAATCTTCGATAAGGTTCACGTCACAACTTGGCCTGGTTTTCCTAGTTAGGACATCACTATGGCTCGGCCTTCTCTACCAGGGCTAATACGCTAGTCAAAGCATGCCACTACACTACCCGTGCCCTAATCCCTAGTCACCTTGTACTCCAAATCTCAATAATGGTTAAAGTCATCTACTGTAATAATTAACTAAATAATTATTTATAAAATCTAAAAAAAACCATTTTAATTAAAATAAATAAAAATTTTCAAAATTCTGGAAAGGGAGGCTACAAATCGACCCACCTTAAAAATAATTTCGTCCTCGAAATTTAGGTCGGTCGTACTCCTTCTAGGTCAACACCCAACAATCAAAAAGAAAAAAAAATTCTTAATCATACCATTAGGGAGAATAACATATGTAGGATCATGGTCAAATTAATCATAAGAGTTGAATGTCTCACCTAGGTGTATAAGTTATACTAGATTAAGCCAGTCATCGGGTATAAAACATACAAACAGTCTAGGGAGTCCAATTGGAAAGATAAGGGAACGCCAATCATCAAGGCCGTAGGGCAGTCTGCCAACCTTTATGAAATTGGCAACTATCAAAGAACATAACTAGTAACTAACTCTGAAGGGCTACTAACTCCAAATATAATCAAGAAAAATAAGGTTTAAATCACGACTTGTCAATAGCACACAAAAATCCAAGCACACTATATATATATATATATATATATATATATATTTATATATATATATATATATATATATATATATATATATATATATATATATAAGAAAATTTTAGTCCCAATACGATCTAAGTTGATCAAACAGGATGAATCGATGTTTGGGCAAGATAGAGAACGAGGTCATTGAAGTTTGAGCATGAGTATCGAAGATTTTGAAATCCATGTCACAATTGGATTTTAATTCAATTGAATAAATCCCAATATATTGGATGATAAGAAGGATGACCAAGTCAACTGGTCGGTCAAGGGATTTAGAATTTAAAGGATGATGCAAGGATATAGAATTGAATCAATTTCCTCCTTTGTATAGGAAAACTATATGTAATACCTTGGGTCTGTTTAATAAGTATAGTGTCTTGTCTTTCCGAAATATGTGAAAGGCAGACAATAAAGAATTCAAAGGCGATGTTATTGAGTACAATACGTGTCTCATAGACGAAAAAATAGTTCAAAGGAAAATTGTCAAGGCTGTCGCGGATGAGACTCTAGGACAAGTTTAACTATGTCTCCATCCACGTAGAATAATATATGAAAAGCGAACCGAAGTGCAATAGGTTGATCAGACCATCTTGTACAGGTTCTGATTAGACAACATGTTAGTGGATGCCGGCCCCCAATAATATATGTCATGATCAAGCTCGAAAAGAAGATAAGCTTGCAAAACTGGTTCTAAATTAGCAACGTAAGGTAGTCAAAACATAAGTAAGGATAATGATGAAAGAAATTAAATAGTCTAAGTGAACTTATCAATGTGGTTCACAATAACTAGGATTTGCTGGGTAGTGAGGCATTCTACCCACCTTAAAAGAGTTAAACTAATAGGGTGATGGAACAACTGGTCAAGCCATCAAGATAAAGTACAAGGTTGAGCATTTAAAGAATCAAGCAGAACACCAACACATGTCGGGTCAAAAAAGTGAGTCAAGTTGGATTTTTAATTAAAATTAAAAATAGTTGGTACTATGGTATAGATCATAGTTAGTCATTTCGACTCGAAGGTCATATCAAAAGGATAGTGTACAAGGAGATGAGTTTAAAGGGACACGATATGCCCACATGAAGATGAACTCGTCTGGGCCTTGTACACAGTTTGTTGGAGGGTAACAGCTAGTATTACACTCCGAATATCAAAGTCATGGTAAGAAATGTCAAGGATTCAAAATAGAAAATGGAAGTTTGAGAGGTGACAATTAATGCACAAAGTAAAGGAGGTCAAGTTGAAGCACGAAATACAAATCAGTTACAGAATAGATAATTTAGGGATACAGTTCTAGAGAGAGAATACTGTTAAGGAACGAACAACTCATTATTCAATTACTACGAACGATTAGAGTGTCACAATACAAGATCTAGATTTGAGGAAAGTTAAGTATCATCTGCCTCTGAAATCCTGAAGTTCACTTGATCATAATTGCCAATCGTATTTTTACCTTACTAGTCTCTCTATGATAATTCAATCCTCATATGTTTACCATCCAGATTTTTACAACCTTCCGTTATCTAAATCCTTATCATGATCATCATAGGCATAATTCTAAATTTCCAAAACATTTCTCATGAAGCATCCCCTTCTTATTAAGAATCAATACTATTCATTTTAAATCAATTTTCATATTTCTTCACATTGTCCCAATTTAGATCCGAAACCTCTAACTCAAGTTTATGAGATCTTTAAACTGTTTAAATTGTTTTCTCGTATCATTGAATTCCCAAAACCTCTAGGCCTTACAACTTATTTTTCCATCGTAAAATCAACCTTCATATTTTCTTCGACATACACCCATGAATATTATTCTCCTAAATATTTTTTTTAAAAAATTCACAACAATGTCCAAATTTCCATAGCCTTGTGTCCTTTCTATCCCTAGTCATTTTTTTGCAATATCTTGTTCAATTTCATATCTTCATCGAATACCATTTAATTCTCTTTTCCATTACTAACCTTCTTTAAAGCCTTAGGGTAAAACTGCTCGAGAATCAATAACCAGAATTTTGAACTTCTCAAACTAAGTTGACCTTGAATATCCTCATCAGTTTTGAAATACACTTACGAATTATTCATACCAAGTTTTCTCTAAGTGTGGTTTGTTTCTAGACTGGTAGTATACATCTCTTTGATTTCATCCTAGACCTTCACCACATATCATTCTCAAGTTTCCATGTTAACATCCAACCTTTTGGATTCCTACAAAATTATCACACGATAACCAGTTCAATTATTTCCGAGCTACATGATTTACGACACTTCCTCAACCTTTTTCCATAAAAAACGAAGACTCAAGGGTTACAAAGTATGCATGTACGACAGAGTTTAAGAAAATGGGAATACAAGAAATAATGGTAAGGAAGGAATAATGAAAATCCGCACAAAAGAGATGAACCAATCAAGATCAAATTCAAGAGGAAAAGGAATTTAAATCGAATTTCGTAATGAGATTCTCAAGGGTCGTCCCTGGAATCTCTCAAAGGATCCAAAGTGTGATTGAGTATCTCTAATTCTAACACCTTATTTCTTATACTCTATAGCAGGCTCGTAGCAGTACAACTAAGTCGTCGTACTACTACGAAATCGCACAAATGCGAATCTCGACCTGCATGGGCCACCACTAAAAACGTGTCACGACCCGCACCCTAGCGTTAGGGCACGAGACGTGGGTACGTCCAGCCTATGCCGCAGTGTCGGCGATAGAACGCTGTTCTAGTTCACAGTCACTTCTAAAACAATATGCTGTACTCTCCAAACGGAGGATAAACACATAAAAATACTATCTCAATCACAACTCTAAAGATAGATAACAGAATGATGAAATAGATAAGATAATCGACGAGAGAGAAGATTAGGAGTGATAGTAGAGAAAGTTCTATTTAAACAAACACAAGATTTCCAATACAACTCTAAGACAAACAATACAGAAAATGAACAACCTCTAGGTAAATACTCCAAGCTCTACCAGTGTCCTCTAGGCTAACTGTGAACTCCAAGTACCTGTAAAATTTTATCAACAGGTCCAATCAGGACAAGAACGAGCACATATCTCTCACAACAGTTCATATCAGGAATGGACATATAAAGCAAGCTATAGAAAACTATACATGAAACGCTGTAAAGAGAAATCAACAGGAGAGAAGATATAACTGAAATATAAATATGATAAATAAAGAATGTAACCTTCTACGTGAATCAGAGCATGAATTGGTTATGTAAACAGCTTGGGTTGCACATGGATAAAACTATGGAATGCACATGGATAACTACTGGGGATAATGATCACATAACCAACTACACTCTCCCTGCCCCCAACCAATACACAAGGATCGAAGCATGCTATGTTATTGCACATGGATAACAACTACTGTATACATGGGGCTCATATGGTCATGAGTGTACATGAATAACACATGAGTGCACATGGATAAAAGTGAATATATGGAGTACATGATGAACATGATAAAGTACATGAAACATGACATACTCGATGTATCCGAGGGGATAACATCGCATGAAAAGATCCATAGGGTACCGATCCGTGTGAACGTCATGTCAGCATCAAGTATACTAGTCTATAACAAGAGTACATATCCAAAGAAGCATGAAAAGATCAGAGAATGTACTCGCCTGGTAATCCAAACCGCTGATAAATGTAGATGTCCAACTGGAGTCACAGTATCCTATTTAGAGCAATCACAAGTCACAAAAGAGGCTAACATAAAATAAGAGTAATCTATAGTACATTCTAGATAATTCTAGGTCAAAGTCTAATCAACAAGTCCACTAGGTCAACTAAAGTCAAATTAAAGTCAACTAAGTCAACTAGTCAAGTTCTAGTTCAATCCGGGTCAAACTAAGCCAATGATTGACCTATAGTTGACTTTTGGTTAATATAGTAAACCTGGTCAAAGGGGATCAACTCTAGTCTCTAAGTATTAAACTATGAGGTTGTACTAATTCCGAATTACGAAAAAAATAGGAATTGACTAACTAATGGTGACACCTAGAGAAAATATCTACAAACATTATCGGATGGTAAAACAAATATCACCAACGTGTCCAGAAGTGTCAAATCAGCTAGGATTGCCTGTCCTTAAGTCCAATTCTGGACACAGGGGCAAAACGGTAATTTCGGGCGAAAATGATGTCCGCCGTTGGACCCGCTTTGTACCAAAAAATGTGCCAAAGTCAACGGTCTCTAAAATCGTCAAACTACATGTCTACGGATCCAGTTTTTTGATACGAACCCAACCGTATGTCCAGAGTTGGATTTCGGCGGGCCGTGCACAAAATTGCTCGTTGAGTGGGACCGTGGGGCCCGCAAAACGACGTTCGATTCGACTGTCTCAGATTTGGACCAAACTTGGCATGCAGGACCAGAAAAATGATACGGTTCTGTTGGCGTAAGTTTCGTCTCGATCTGACGAACGTGCACAAAGTAATTGAAGAATTTGTAAAGTGCACGATACGGAGAATTTCGACGGATGCGCATCAAATTCGTCGCGCACACGCGACCAATTCGAATTCCGTCAAAGCCCATACGACCACGAAGCCATTATGCAGCTTTCGATGCTTTTGGTTCGCGACCACGTCGTCCCGATTGGCGTGACGCACGTCGTGTGGAACAATTTTCAAGTTTTGAAAACAGATTTTTGGGAAACTTTGGGATTTGATTTCTCGACGCTCAGTCGATGATTTCAAATTCCGCAAGAAAGGATCCGAAGCCCTACATGTTGTCAAAAAGTCGCTTCAAAAAGTTTTCTAAAATTCCTGACTGGTTGATCATAATCTATCTCGAAACATGAGGGTTTCGACTAGAAAACTGTTCTGATTTTTGAAGGGTTTTTCGTCATGTTCGCATCTGTTTTCTGGGAAACCTAGCGCTGAATAATACAATCTACCTAAAGGGGAATCAAGAGGGATATACTGGGTCCATACCTGAACAATCGGTTCGAAGAACCGTCGACCGTGCGCGGAGAAAATACCGCACGAAGTAGCCTGCTGTTGCTGCTATTGCTGTTGGCGCCACCCGCGCCTGCGCGCGCGCGCGGAGCTCTCCGGCCGGCGACGGCCACCACGGCGGTGCCGAGGGTGCGCGCGGGGGGTCACCCAGGGGTGGCGTGTGGTTCGAGGGTTTTAGGTTGCAATCGACTCTCTCTCTCTCTCTCGCGTAATATATAGGAAAAGTGTCGGGTTCACCGCATGGGGGTTGCTCGGTTGGGCTTCTTCTATTACTCTCTGTTATATTATGTACAAAGGAGGCTCGGGGTTGGGGTGTTCCTGTGCTCTCGGTTGTGGGGGCTGGACTCAGCTCAGGTTTGAGCTGGAGTCAGGTGTGTGGGCTGTTGGCCCGGCCCGGGGAGGCTATGTCCTGGGCTCGGGTATGCTATAGTTCATATTCCTTTTTTTTTTCCTTTCTCTATCTCTTATATATTTATACATCTATATATATATATATATATGTATATATATATATATATATATATATATGTATATATATATATATATATATATATATATATATATATATATATATATATTTTATATATATATATATATATATATATATATATATATATATATATATATATATATATATATATATATATATATATATATATATATATATACACACACACACATAAATACTTATACATATATATAAATGCCTATTTACATAAATACATATATATATATATATATATATATATATATATATATATATATATATATATATATATATATACATATATATATATACATATATATACATATATATATATACATATATATATATATATATATATATATATATATATATATATATATATATATATATATATACACATTCACATTTATATATATATATATTTTTTTATATATATACACATACATATTTTTGTACACACATGGTAAATACATAGTTATACCGCATATTGGTATATATATACATACATGCTTATATATACGTATATACACACACATATATAATACGTAATATATATACACATGTATAATATATATATTTGTATATAATTATACGTACACACATTACTATATATATATATATATATATATATATATATATATATATATATATATATATATATATATATATATATATATATATATATATATATATATATTCACACAAATACATACACTATTATATATTCTCTCTCTATATATATTCTCTATATATATATTCTCTCTCTCTCTCTCTCTATATATATATTCATCTATATATATATTCTCTCTATATATATATATCCTCTATATATATTCTCTATATATATATTCTCTCTCTCTCTCTATATATATATATACATACATATATATATATATATATATATATATATATATATATATATATATATATAAAAATATATATATATATATATATATATATATATATATATATATATATATATATATATATATATATATATATATATATATATATATATATATTCATCTATATATATGCATACATATATATATACGCATTTACATTATATTTATTAGACAATAAAATAATATAACAATAAAATAATAATATTATATAACAATCTCAATAAATAATAATAATAATAATAATAATAATAATAATAATAATAATAATAATAATAATAATAATAATAATAATAAATCTATTTTGTATAAATAACCAAATATCTAGGAAATATCGTTAAGTCTACCCAAAAAGCTAGAGAATATTCATACATACCTAAAAGTAGGTCTACATAGGCTTGGGCTTGGTTTGGGTCCAATTTGCACTAGTTTGGTACAACCGGGATCCCTAAAACTAAATATTATAATTAATAAATAAATAATCTTCGATAAGGGTCACGTCGCAACTTGGCCTGGTTTTCCTATTTAGGACATCACTATGGCTCGGCCTTCTCTACCAGGACTAATACGCTAGTCAAAGCATGCCACTACACTACCCGTGCCCTAATCCCTAGTCACCTTGTACTCCAAATCTCAACAATAGCTAAAGTCATCTACCGTAATAAGTAACTAAATAATTATTTATAAAATCTAAAAAAACCATTTTAATTAAAATAAATAAAAAATTTCAAAATTTCGGGAAGGGAGGCTACAAACCTTATGTGGCCCAAACTTTATGCGGCCCAAACCTTATGCGGTTCAATATTCATATGGTTTAGATCTCTCCCAGTGGCTCCTAGGACACGTGTCCTAAGCCGATCAATTCTCCAGATTTGTTGCAATCAAGAGATTGGGTCAAATCTCAATAATCTGGGACACGTGGCAGGAGAATAAATCAAATTTACTCGCAGATATCAGAAGATCATTATAAGGAAGATTGATTCCAATCAGCATTAATTACTGATGAGATTTGGTGTAATCTATACTTAATGGTCCGGATTCGTCACAATCAAAACGAATGGCCTAGATTGACCAATCCACAGGCCGCCGCCATCTCCAAGAAGCAATCATTTGCAACCCTAATGATCACATTCCATTCCTATAAATAGCAGGGTGCCATTTCCCTACTAGAGAGGAGACACACAGACAGAGAGATACATAGAAGAGTATACATATAGAGAAAGAGAGCACCAGAATACTTGGAGAAGAGAAGCAGAGAAAGCAAAGAAAGCATTTCTTCCAACGCCAAGCAATCTTCTGGAGCCAAGGCTGCATACCGATCGTCCAAGGAGTAAGGCAGAGCTGCCGTCGCTTTCCCGAGCCTCTATTGTCACCCCCCAGAATCTAAAATAAACAATTATACTTAGATTGCTATACCTAGGTTTTCGTCCCTAGGCTTGCTTTGTACAAGCGAGTTTGTAACGTGAAGTAAAAGTCCGGTCCTCCGATAATTGTTCTGTTCTTTTATATTTCATGGCAAACATGATGACGACTCTGCTGGGGATAAACTTTTTCACGGCTGAAGAGTTGGTGACACAGTCGGATGCAGCCAAGCTTGGCTCCACACAACAGAAGATGGTCGTCCGCTTCGACCAACAGGCATTTGAAGAGATGCTCTCTGAAGAAAGTGCTGGCCCGATCCAGAAGCGAACCCGCACAAAGAAAGCTCGCTGCGAGTGGAGGCCGAAGTCATTCGCTCCTCCACAAGCTCTAGACGGGATATCTCTGCTGCCCAAGACGGCGAGGGCGATTCTCATGCGGCTCAACTTCAAGCCATAAAGAACTCTGCTGTTCCCAAGTCCGGCAAAGGAAAACACTACGATGCTGGACTTGCAGGGGCAAAGAATGACTCTGTGCATCCCAAGAAGAAGCTGAACACTCCTGCCAACCGCATGCAGGAAGCTTATGAGGGTGGATCCACCAGCCGCATGAAGAAAATCCATACGGCCAGATCATCCAGCTGCATAAAGAAGAAACATGCGGCTGAGACTCCCAGCCGCATGAAGAAGGCCTATGCGGCTACGCCTGCCAACCGCATACAGACCACTAGAGACAGCCGCATGACGCCTATTCCACATGGCTCCGTCTTCGACCGCCTCTCTTATGGTCCTGATCTCTTGTGCTCCCAAGAAGACATGTCTGACTCTCTCCAGTATTACTTAGACTCTTCCTAGTATGTGCCCTTACGCACTAGAGCGAAGAAATCTAAGGCAGCGCGAGCCTGGCGAGTTTGATCCGCTGATCTGACCTCCGACCATCCGAGTGTTCCACATACCGTTATGCGGGCCTCAGATGGGAAGTTGTACAGAACCACTCGAGTCCAGCCCCCGGCGGCAGACGGACAGAGAGGTTCGCAAGAGTCTCCAATAATTCTGGGAGCAGAGATGGTCAACCCCGACCCATCTAACTTGCGTGAGGCTATCCTCCACAAACGCAAGGAAAGAGAAGACGCATCGGGGTGCAAAAAGTCCTCTCACGGACGCCACTACACTCAAGTCATCATCAAATGCTGCTGCAGCAGTGCGACGATGTAAGAAGACCGGCAGTCCATATTTCAAAGACTGCGACAGCCATCTTCAGAAGACGAGGCACTTCCCGTCGTATCTTGTAACTCTACTCGGAAAGTCCCCACTGATGGAAGGGGGAAGAAGACAAATGTTCCCAGCCCGAAAGTCTCAACCACTGCGACTAAAAGACTGTCGTCTAAGCGGGTGCCCACCACCAGAGTTTTCCAAGGTACTCGCTCTAAGACGAAATCTGCTACAGTGGGAGATTCGTCGTCCATAACGCAGGGGGTTGCTGAGGCTGGGGGTAGCACCCCTCCGAGCCTCCACAACAACCCAATGTTCCAAGAATACGAGCCGGGAGAGACAACTCTCCCATCAGATGTAGCAAATCTCGACATCCCCGATGACATCCACAACTCCCAAGACGAGGCGAACTTGGAGACTGGGGGTACTGTTCCTTCCGAGTCTGAACCAGAGGAGAATATTCCCACATACCCCGACGACTTCTCACTACATGGGTATGATTCGGAGGGCGCTTCCTTCACCGCTCCGTCTACCTCTCCTCACGTAAAAATGGTATTCATGACAGACAGCAACCAAGGTGGTTCCAGTGATCGCCAGCGCATCGAAAGTCTCGAAGCCATATTGCTTGCTTTGGTTAAGTCTGTAGACGAGATTAAAGCGGCCCTTCCAACTCTGCAAGGAGGAACGCCTGGCCCAACCAACACGGGTCCCATGGTCAATGCGGACTCGAATTCAGCGGCACCGAACCCGGGCGACAATCCTCCGAAAACAACGGCCCCCACCGCCGTGGATGAAGCCCGCGAAGTAAGAAGAGAGGTCCAAGAGCTCCGAGCCATGTTCCATGCCCGAGAGAATTCTCAAGACCTCAGAATACGACAATCATACCCCGCTGCATGGAGGGATGTGCCATTCCTACCAAGATATAAGCCGTTCAATATCAATCCCTATGATGGCAAGACCTCAGCGAGTCGGTACATCACTTACTTCGAGGTCACCACCGATCATCTGCCCCATGACGATGCTATTCTCACACGATTGTTCGTCCGGGCATTGGAAGGAGTCGCCTTCGACTGGTATCGTAATCTGCCGGACAACTGCATCCACTCCTTCGCCGGCTTCAAGCACATATTCTTGGAAAGATTCTACGAAGTAGGGCAGGACATCACCATGTCCACCCTCATGGACGTCGTCCAAGGGGAGAAGGAACTGACAAGGAACTACATTGAGCGATTCTGCCAAACCGCCATGAAGCTGCCCTCCGGAAATTCGGATTCCTCCTTGATTGAAATTTGCCAAAAGGGACTGCTTCCAACGATCAGTCTCTGGATGGGCGAAAGTCAATTCAAGGATTGGAAGACGTTCATCATCAGCGCCATAAGCACGGAAGAACGATTGAAGAAGGCTCGCCAATTGGGGTTGTACATCTCAGACGGAGAGAACAAGGGCAAACGTCCTAATACCAACAACGATAATGGAGGTAATTCCTCCAATAATTGAGACAGCAGGGGCAAGCAGGCTATGGTGACCGACACGGCACAAAAACCTGAACTAAAGCCGGCAGACAAACAATGGCCGCAAATCACTTACTCCTTCGAAGACGGTCACGTCAAGCCCATCTTGGACATGCTCATACAAGGGGACAGAATTCAGCTTCCTCCACCAAGACGAGAACCGCGGCCGACAGAGATGAAGAACGCAAAGTACTGCCATTATTATCGCTATGTCCACCATACTACACACGACTGCTACCAACTGAAACGGTACATCCAAAACCTCATCGATTCGAACGCTTTGGCCATCGATTTCGAAGAGGTAACGGTGGCAGCCAATATGGTGTCGATACAATTCGGCAGCTTCCCTCCAACGAAAACTCAAGACGGGGTGGTCCCCATCCCTCTGGCGATAATGGAGATTGATAATCTTCCACCTTCCCGAGATAAGGCTGCTGGCCTAGTGCCCCTCACCACATCACGAGGGGAGGTCATGTGGATCCATCCAGATTTGGTATCGAAAGCGACTCGACCCACACCATCTTTCGCCTACAAGAAGAAAAGTGGAAAAGTCAGGACCTGACACACAATCTCGGCAGATATCGAAGAATCTACAGCCGTCGTCACTCGGTCGAGAGCACAATCCCAATCCGTGGTTGACAACCCAGCTGAAAATCATCAATCCACTACAACTGATGCTCTGGGACCGGCTCAGCCTTCGACGACCGACAAGCCTAGGCCGAGGGAGACTCATTTTGACAAATCCCTCCGAAAAGAGGCATCACAGGGCTGGAGAAGCCCTACAATTTCGATATATTAGCACAGTTGGCCAACACACCGGCCAAGTTATCATTATAAGAGCTCTTGAGACTCTCTAAGGATGTTCGTGCAGCTTTGAGCGATGCACTCCAAAATACCGACGCGTACCTGGCTCAGGACAACCTCACGGGAGAAAACCTGCCTACAGATCTCCAAGACAGCGCCTGTACGGGAGCAATGCCCAACATCGTCTTCACTCCACAGGACATGCTCATCAAAACTAATCTGCACGATCGCCCGTTATACTACACTGGATACATCAGCGACATAAAGGTGGACCGGATGCACATAGATCCTGGCTCTTCCATAAGCATTATCCTGAAGGGTCTGCTACATCATCTCCGTATCCCGATGCATCGCCTGACGCTTACAAGTACCGCCATCAGCGGGTTCAATTTGTGCAGGAGCTACCCTATCGGGAAGATTCGTCTGAAGTGTCAAATTGGCGACCTCCAATCCGAAGTCACCTGCTACGTCATCGATGCAGACACTTCTTACAACATCCTCTTGGGGCGCCCGTGGATACACGATTATATGATCGTGTCTTCCACGCTGCACTAGTACTTCAAATATGTCGACAAACACGGCTTCGTGTGGACAAAATTTGTTGATATCGATCCCTTCAAAGGGGTCGAATCCTACTACTCAGACTCCTGCCTATATGAAAAGTCAAAGAGGCACCTTGATGAAGGAGACGTACAAGCTCATACCGAGACAACCACATGATCAGAAGAACCTCTGACGATCTACCTCCAAGCTCGCAAACCGGGCAGGTCTGTACCCCTTACTGCCACTCTGCGGAAGGATGCGATCAGCCTCTCGGCACAGGAGAAGCAGATGATAATCCGGGTGCCAAGGTCCAACCAAGTGCCGAGACCCACAACAGGGCCACTGACAATCAGACTGCCGAGAGTCGGTCAACCCCAAACGGAGAAGCTCAATCCCTCCGATTGGCCACTGACGATACGCCTTCCCAAGAAGGGTCGTTACCCCAATGCAAGATCTGACACTTCTAGCGAACCAGCCACTCCTCGCTCCACATCAAGTGCCAAACTGGGGGTCGTTAGTCTGCCAACAACTCCACGCTCTGCTCCATCAGCTGAACCTCTGACAATCAAGCTGCCCAGGATGTCCTCTCAGTCTTCATTTACACAGGGGGTAGCCGAAGAGGAACCGGAGTTAGCCAAGTATGTGGCTGCCCACACTGATGTTCCCTCCGCAGATAATGTAATCCCCCTAGAAAAGATACCTTACTTCATCAATAAAGGGTTATCTTTGAACTACACCGAGCTCAATAAGCTATGTACAATGTATGCTATGGAACACGGTATAGGCACACACCTACACACACAGGTGACAAATATGTACACCGCGATCCAGCTTACTCCAGTAGAAGCCGCTTACCGAATAATCGAGAGAGGGGACCATCCAATCATCTTTGGCCGGAAGGACGACCCGCATCCCTTCACCACAGAGGAAGCCGACCTAGGGTCAGATGCTGGAAGACTGCCTCTGTATCTTTATAGCCCCCAATCCAAATATCTCATGCAGAAACAAGGGTATGATCTGGAGACAACGCCAGGTTTGAACTACGGCACTGGGCGACGATTACCTTTGAAGCCGCCAGTCCCGACGGGCAAACCACGGGACTACTATAGCAAAACTCGATTTAGATTAGGGTATGTAACGCCTACTACGCCCCCTGAGAGTTCAGATGAAGAATGCGACTGACAGTCACATTCAACCGGGTCACCAACTTCTGATTAGGATACCAGCATCGGAGACGTGTTCAGACAAGTCTTATCAGTCAACATGGCATTCGCCGACGCTTACGAAGAAGACGAAGACATCCTCGAGATCCTCAAACTAGAGCCGTGGGCCCAGCAATTAGATGCACAATGGGAAAAATGGTTTGAACTGAGAGAACCTCCTACTGAAGATGAAGTCATACAGGTTGACCTCGGCAGCGAATCTTCTCCAAAACCAATTTTCGTCAGTAAAAGCCTAGCAGACGAAGAGCGGGAGTCGCTGCTAGAACTTGTCAGAGAATATATTGATGTATTCGCCTGGAGCTATAAAGACATGCCAGGGTTAAATCCCGACATTGCTCTTCACAAACTCAATATTCGGCCGGATACGAAGCCAGTCAAGCAACAACAGCGACGCTTCCGCCCAGGCATCATGAACGCGATCGAAACTGAAGTCAACAAACTGATAGCCAGCAGCTTCATTCGTGAGGAGCAACATCCCGACTGGGTCGCCATTATTGTGCCCGTCCTCCAGAAGAATGGGAAGATTCGAATCTGCATCGACTTCCGCAATCTGAACGAGGTATGCCCCGAAGATGAATTCCCCCTTCCTATCACAGACATCATGTAACCTTACTTTTTCAAAAAATCAATTTTCCTGTATAAAGTACCTTAATAATAAATTTACTTCTTTTCTTTGAATCCCTTCCAATTGTTTTCTTAAAACAATTGTCCAAATCAAATAAATCAATGGGCTGGACACAAGCCCATTTTATTGGCCTGGTAGAAAAAGCCCAGGGCTATTCTACTCAAAAGAACTACAAGGGTTCTTTTAAGTCACTTTGTTTCTTTATCCTTCTCTGCTGCTTTATTCCTTTAGGTTTTCTAATTTCAAACTGCCATTATACCCTACCACCTCGACCATGTGGAGTAACAGAATAGGCACGCCAAATTCCTTTCCCACCCTCTTCTAACCACCTACTTAAGCAGCCATCACCCTCATTCTTTCCCATTCCCCTCAGATCTAGAAACTTTTCTTCCTTTCCAAGTCTCCTCAGAGCAGAGCTCCACCCATTTGTTTCCAATTCTAAACCAGAAGAAGAAGAAGAAGAAGAAGAAGAAGAAGAAGAAGAAGAAGAAGGCTGAAGGAGAAGGAGGAACGGCCATGGCTGCAGTGATCATCGACGTTGGAGGACTCGACGTGAAGACTAGCTGTGGTGAGTTTCGAACCTTGCGATTACAAAATTTTAGAATTTCTGAATGAACGTTGATCACTAGTTGATCGTTTCCTTCTCATTGTGCAATTCATAATAGGGACCTTTTGATTTCTGGATCAACCGATCATCATTCTTCCTACAAATTCGGATCGGTGAGTGTAAATTCAATTCTAAGATCTCGAATCATGTTATGTGATTTTGTAAATTATTAAACTCTCCTAGTAACTGGTGAATCCGTATGCGTAGTTGATCGATCCTCGTTCCAATCAGAGAACCTTCTAGCCTGATCACTTGTTCTAATCAATCGATTTGTGAGATCGGATCAGCACTTGTAGCTGTTGGATCTATAATTTGGGAAGGTGAGTGATTCGTTCCTGATCTCTCCCTTGAAATTGGATTACTTGAATTTGTGATTCATGAGGAGTTCTTATTTTCCTCTCTAAGGATCTATAGTTTTGAGGGGTTTGTTTTAGATTGTTTAGTAGATATCTGGAGTTCTCTGAAATTCAATTTGTAGAAGAGAACTCAGGAATTACCCTGCTGTCTCTGACTACCACGTGTTTGATGCACTGTTTAATCAGGCTTTGTTCACTCTTGGATCCGAGTGGGAACTTATCGGATACGATCGTTGTGGTTGACAATTGTGGGTACAATTCGATATTTCAGGTATTGGTACTATTCTTTTTACAAAATTCTGAAATGTAGGCTCAGGTACCATAGAATCTAGTACTTGTTATTTGTGAAATTATATTTCTCAGTTGTTGAATTGAGTCCCGAGTAGTGAAGTAATCACTGGTAGCATGTGTTTTATTTCAGGATATGTTTTGCTTTGTTGTACACTGTAGGGTGATTTTTGAACTGGTGAAGTGTACCTAAGTGATTAACTATTAGATTTAGTAGCCAACATTAAGAGAACTGGAAATCAATAGTGATAGATTAAAACTTGATTTTGTAACCTCAGGTTGGGAGCCTGAACTACACATTGGGTTGTCACTGGTTCGTGTGAGCCTAGGTTTGATTCCTATTTATCACTACAATTTGCAGATGGTTTGCATCAGCCTAATATTGAAGACTGATGGTAACAGTCTTTGCCAACTGAATCTGGGAATAGGTGCCTCATTAATGTATAGGAAGGAATGATACCTAGGGAAGACTAAGTTGATATCAGTCATGTTAAGACTGAGAAGCAATGTCCCATGACTGATGTCCCAACCAAGGTTTAAGTAGAAGTTGGCTTGGTATTTCGAACTTGTAACCTGAGTCAAATCAGGTTTTGAGACTGAGATAAAGGGAATTGGTTGGTTTCTTAAACTAAAGAGTCTCATTGCAATATATTAACTCTTGAGAATTCAAATGCAGTAGAATGAATCTGAGATTGCATGTGTCATGATTCAGTCTAGTAAGCATGAACTGTTGACAGTGCTGGGTTCTATAAGAGATTCATGAACATTCTGAGAACCTTGTTTTAAATGTTATTAGAGAATATTAGTTTATAGACGGGTTGTTCTGATTTCTGAGACCATGTTCAGAGAGGATATGTGCATAGTAATCCTTATCCTAATTTCTAATTTCAATTTGCTTGATCATTAAGGGTTTATACTAAGCTTTAATCTGGGTTGTATAGTTATGTCCAACCTCTGAAATTGTCAATCTAGACTCTGAAATGGTTGTCCTACCTCGGTTTGGGATTATTATCCCCTGTTTTTCTGAATCAGCATTGTTGGAACCTTGTGTTATCTGTGGTTTAGATAAATGTTCATCATGACTCAACCTTCTAAGACTGAACCAGTGGTAGGAGTATGTGAACTGGTTCTCGATCTAGTTTGGGTTGGATGAGTGTTTCACTTTAAAGGGTCCCTTGCCTATTTCCTATGATCTATCCTTATCTTAAATATTGATTGGTTAATTGAAAGGGAGTTGGAGCGTATGTTGGTAACATTCTCGAGTACAGGAAGACCCTATCCTTATGAGTCCCTGATTACATGAGTAAAGCCAGTTGAACTGGGAGTTCAGTGGGTACTTAGGCTGACTGGGAACCAATCTGGTAATCCCTGTACTGCCAGGGTATTGACCACTGTTAGAAGAAAATTGCAGTAGGGAATGTGGTGGACTGTTAGTCCAAGATATGGATTGCAGTAGTAGAGAATCACTAAAAAATATGTGTTTCACTGCATGTATAGTTGAGGTTGGCAGATTCTAACTGACCTGTTACTGGTCTGTTAGCAAAAAAATTGAATTATAATAGACATACCCTCTAACAGTACCATGAGAATAGTTGAGAATATGTGTGTCCTGTTTTGGTTAGGTACCAGTCCATTTTAATTTAGAAGTTAGGCTCTGTTAAGTTGTATATTGGTGGGTGGCAATGAAAAGGAGGAGTATGGTTCGACTTTGAAATCATGCTTGTGTAATAGCAAGATTATACAATCTTGTTCAGGTTAGTAAAACTGTGAGAGTTAGAAAAATAGGCTCTCTTAGAAGAGGGTGCAGTATAGCTTTTAACTAGGATTATGTGAGTTATACCAACTCTCTTGACAAATGCATGGTTAGGATATCAAAGATTTATAATAGGAGTTGACTAGTTTCATAAGTTGATGAAGTAATTAGCTAATGTTTAGCCTAAAACTAATTTTTGTAAATACTCATAGAGTGAACTAGTATTTATCAAATATAACTTAGGGTTACTTTAGTGTTCTTAAATATCAACTTTACATTGTTGACTCATCAACTGTAAATCAAAAACAGGAGGATTCTCAGCTCCACTACTCATTCTTGATCACCCGGAGCCAGGCAAGTATACTCCTCTGATTTGTCTATTTCTCATGTCTTCATTCTTGTATCTCTTGATGATACGATATACCACGATATTGTCTCGTTTCATGTTCCATGTTTCATTGTGTCTGGGAGGGGAAATACTATAGATATGTGATCAAACCCTGTTACTACTCATGTGAATAGCTTGGGTCCTATACCGTACACGCGGGGCCAAAGCCGTACCATTTCATTATCATTGCATCTACCCAAGCTGATCATACTCTAGAAGTATTTCAAATATTGCACATGTCAGGATTCAGTTTGTATTTCAGGATCTCATGGTTGTATTTTATGTTCAGGCTGTATTTCATGTTCAGTTTGTATTTCATGATTCAGGTTGTATTTCATGTTCAGGACTCTTACCATGTTTCCCTGTTTTACTTACAGTATTTTTTGCTCAGTTTCATGTCTTGTCTCATTTCCTGTACTTTACATTTATTCCTGTTTTCTTGATTCATACCATGATGTACATGTTCATTTCTTTGGATATACTTTGCTCCGCTCCTGAATAGGATATGTTGCAGGTGAGTTGGAGGCTTTATGTGACACATTCTATGGCAAGGAGCCTATTGATGCAGGAGAGCTAGCTGGTGCAGCTCATGACTTAGAGGCTGCAGAAGCCTAGAGATTTCCCTTAGTTTTCCTATTATTTCTATGTATTTGTGACTCGTAGACTTTCTATCATTCTGGAATATAATAATCTCTGATATTGTACTTTACTCTGGGATACATTTTATAGATGCTATGTTTCATTCTTGTCTTGATATCTGTTTAGTTTCCCTAGAATGGTACAGCTTACTTTGTTATTCTATGACAAAGGCTGGGCGTGTTCGACTCGTATCCGGTTATTCGGGAGCGGGACGTGACATGTTTTTAGTGGTGGCCCATGCAGGTCTATCCTAATGGTACCTAGGTCTTAGCATACTATTGGAGGACTTAATTACACTAGGGAAACTTGAACACAGCATAGGAAAATAGGGAATTAAGGGTATATCAGGTTTATCATGTTTTCAGGTGCATTGATTATTATAAAAACATTGTTTATTAGGTTTTAGGGTTTGTCGTTCAACGAAGTTTTCTTTTTATGCAGGATGGTTGCCACAAGGAAGACCGCGGATCAGACTGGAGTTGCAGGCGGTTCTGGAGTTGCAGGCGGTACAGAGCAGCCCGCACCAGATGTTCAGGCAGATCAGCTTCCGCCAGCGCCTCATATCTTTCCAGCACTGCCGCCGACGATGACATTTGACGGCAACCAGGTGATGGCGATGTTTCAGCACTTTCTGGAGGCCCAGAACCATCAGGTAGCGCAGTTCAGAGCGACTGTCATCGACGCGCTGAGGACCAGAGAGCCGGCAACACCAGCACCAGCACCAGTCGCACCTCCAGCACCACGAGGACCGAGACCAGGGACGGCGAAGGAGTACCAGAACCTCTGCCCGCTAGACTTCTGGGGCAACGAGGGGATTCTCTATGCAGACGAGTGGCTAGAGAATACAGAGAGGTCCTTGAGGTTGGCAAACATTCCAGATGACACGAAGGTGGAGGTAGCCAGCATGCGACTCTTCGACTTGGCGAGGACATGGTACCGGGAGGAGCCCCAGTTGACGGAGCCCCATGTATCTTGGGCAGTTTTTAAAACACTGTTCAAGGAGAAGTTCTATCCAGAGGTGGAGCGGGATGAGCTGAGGATGCAGTTCGAGGCGCTACAGCAGGGGACTATGACGGTCGCAGAGTATACTTCAGAGTTTACCAGACTCAGCCGATTCGCTGAGAGCCTAGTTAGAGATCCAGAGGACAGGGCCTGGAGATTCAAGACGGGTCTGAACAGGGAGCTGTGACATGCGGTAGCTATTAGCCAGGCGACTACCTACACTAACATCCTTAAGATCGTCCAGGCAGTCGAGAAGGAGATGGACCCGAGGTCCAAGCGGGATAGGGACGTCGGCAGCAGCAGTTACCAGGCGCCAGCGAAGAGGGTGCAGATACAGACTCCGGCGAGGCAGCATCAGCAAGCAGCAGTTCAGCATCGTCCTGCCAGAGTTCCAGCAGCTCAGCATCAGAAGCAGCAGGGGATCACTTGTACATATTGCCATCGACCGGGACACCACGTGGAGGTCTGTCGCAAGAGGCTCGGACTTTGCCTCTTCTACGGATCAGACGTACATCAGATGAGAGACTTCGCTCAGGCTACAGCCAGACTAGCAGGAGGACCCCGAGGAGCTGGAGGACCACCGCCTGCACCACCCAGAGCATTACCTGCACCCCAGAGAGGAGGACCTCTACCACCCCAGCAGCAGAGGTTTGCACAGCATCAGCAGCAGCAGAGGGGAGGAGCACAGCAGGGACGTGCTTACGTCTTGGCCGTAGTTGAGGAGGAGGCAGCTCTAGATGTCATCACAGGTTCTGTTATCATTCATTCATTTTCTGCCATTGCCTTATTTGATTCTGGAGCCACACATAGCTTTGTATCATATGAGTTTCTGCATAGACACGGCTTCACACCCAAGCCCACTAGGAGGAACTGTCAGATTATGACAGGAGGTAGGGTTGTGCCAGTCAATGAGATGGTAGATTGCCCTATCATTATAGCTGGAGAAGAACTTAGGGCTCGACTTCTGGTGATGCTATTGCCCGGATTCGACGTAGTCCTCGGCATTGACTGGATGAGCGAGCAGTTTGCTGTAATAGACTGCCATGAGGGGAAGGTGACTTTCAGCCCGCCAGGTTTTCCACAGTTCGAGATCAGCAGACGAGTTACAGAGAGGCCAGAGGGAGTATACTTCGGAGCAGTTGCAGAAGACCAGGAGTTGCCGCATCCGCTGATTGCAGAGTATCTCGACGTCTTTCCCAAGGAATTGCCAGGATTGCCGCCAGATCGAGACGTGGAGTTCAGCATCGACCTAGTGCCCGGATCAACGCCGAAGTCCCAGCATTGTTACAAGATCAACCCGAAGGAAGCTGCAGAGTTGAAGGCGCAGATTGATGAGCTAGAGAGCAAGGGTTTCATTCGGTCCAGTGCTTCACCCTGGGGAGCACCGGTACTTTTCGTGCCCAAGAAGGATGGGACGGTGAGGATGTGCATTGATTATCGTGCACTCAACAACATCACCATCAAAAATAGGTACCCTTTGCCGTGGATTGATGAGCTGTTTGATCAGCTGAGTGGAGCGAGGGTCTTTTCTAAGATTGACCTTCGATCAGGGTATCACCAGATGAAGGTTCGGGAGCAGGATATTCTGAAGACAGCCTTCAACACTCGATACGGCCAGTATGAGTTCTTGGTGATGCCGTTCGGACTCACCAATGCCCCCGTAGTTTTTATGAACTTGATGAATAAAGTTTTTCACAAGTATCTGGACAAGTTTGTCAAAGTCTTCATTGACGATATTCTGATTTATTCGAAGACGGAGGAGGAGCATGTGGAGCACCTGCAGATTGTGCTGGAGATACTGCAGAAGGAGAAACTGTACGAGAAACTCTCGAAATGTGAGTTTTTCTTGGACCGGGTGGAGTTTTTAGGGCATGTGGTGACATGAGAGGGGATTTCTGTAAATCCCAAGAAGATTAAAGCAGTAGAAGCTTGGGCACCTCCGACATCAGTAGCTAAGATTCGTAGTTTCCTGGGGCTAGCAGGATACTACAGGAAGTTCGTGAAGGACTTCGCCAGGATAGCAGAGCCTATGACGAAGCTTACGCAGAAGGACGAGGAGTTCATCTGGAGCGACGCCTGCTAGTCAACATTTGAAGAATTGAAGAGAAGACTCACGACAGTACCAGTTCTAGCTTTGCCGTCAGGATCAGGAGGATTTATCATCTACAGCGACGCTTTAGGGAAGGGTTTGGGATGTGTGCTTGAGCAGAACAAGAAGGTTATAGCTTATGCTTCTAGACAGTTGAGGCCCCATGAGAAGAATTATCCTACACATGACTTGGAGCTTGCAGTAGTCATATTTGCCTTAAAACTGTAGAAGTATTACCTATACGGGGAGAGAGTAGACATCTTCATGGACCACAAAAGCCTGAAGTATGTCTTTACTCAGAAGGAGCTGAATATGAGGCAGCACAGATGGCTGGAACTCATGAAGGACTTTGATATCAGTCTGCAGTACCACCCTGGGAAGGCGAATGTGGTTGCAGATGCTCTCAGTCGATATCCTATTGCTATGTATCTCACCATGGACCGTTATCTTTTGGAGGATCTTGAGAGCCTTGGGATTGAGGTTGTTCTGCCAGGATATGGGGGACAGATGATGCATATGCAGATACAGTCGTGATTATTAGAGAGGATCAAGGAGGCCCAGATTCTTGATGAGGGACTCCGATGTCTTAGAGCTCAAGCAGAGATAAGTTTGCTCGATGACTTCACCATTGCGGAGGACGGATCCTTGAGGCACGAAACTTGTCAGAGAATATATTGATGTGTTCGCCTGGAGCTATAAAGACATGCCAGGGTTAAATTCCGATATTACTCTTCATAAACTCAACATTCGGCCGGATGCGAAGCCAGTCAAGCAACAACAGCGACGCTTCCGCCCAGGCATCATGGACACGATCGAAACCGAAGTCAACAAACTGATAGCCAGCGGCTTCATTCGTGAGGAGCAACATCCCGACTGGGTCGCCAATATAGTGCCCGTCCTCAAGAAGAATGGAAAGATTCGAATCTGCATCGACTTTCGCAATCTGAACGAGACATGCCCCGAAGATGAATTCCTCCTTCCTATCACAGACATCATGTAACCTCACTTTTTCAAAAAAATCATTTTTCCTGTATAAAATACCTTAATAATAAATTTACTTCTTTTCTTTGAATCCCTTCCAATTGTTTTCTTAAAACAATTGTCCAAATCAAATAAATCAATGGGCTGGACACAAGCCCATTTCATTGGCCTGGTAGAAAAAGCCCAGGGCTATTCTACTCAAAAGAACTACAAGGGTTCTTTTAAGTCACTTTGTTTCTTTATCCTTCTCTGCTGCTTTATTCCTTTAGGTTTTCAAATTTCAAACTGCCATTACACCCCACCACCTCGACCATGTGGAGTAACAGAATAGGCACGCCAAATTCCTTTCCCACCCTCTTCTAACCACCTACTTAAGCAGCCATCACCCTCATTCTTTCCCATTCCCCTCAGATCTAGAGACTTTTCTTCCTTTCCAAGTCTTCTCAGAGCAGAGCTCCACCCATTTGTTTCTAATTTTAAACCAGAAGAAGAAGAAGAAGAAGGCTGAGGGAGAAGGAAGAACGGCCATGGCTGTAGTGATCATCGACGTTGGATGACTCGATGTGAAGACTAGCTGTGGTGAGTTTCGAACCTTACGATTGCAGAATTTTGGAATTTCTGAATAAACGTTGATCACTAGTTGATCGTTTCCTTCTCATTATGCAATTCATAATAGGGACCTTATTTCTGGATCAACCGATCATCATTCTTCCTACAAATTCGAATCGGTGAGTGTAAATTCAATTCTAAGATCTCGAATCATGTTCTGTGATTTTATAAATTATTAAACTCTCCTAGTAACTGGTGAATCTGTATGCGTAGTTGATCGATCCACGTTCCAATCAGAGAACCTTCTAGCCTGATCACTTGTTCTAATCAATCGATTTGTGAGATCGGATCAGCACTTGTAGCTGTTGGATCTACAACTTGGGAAGGTGAGTGATTCGTTTCTGATCTCTCCCTTGAAATTGGATTGCTTGAATTTGTGATTCATAAGGAGTTCTTATTTTCCTCTCTAAGGATCTATAGTTTTGAGGGGTTTGTTTTAGATTGTTTAGTAGATATCTGGAGTTCTCTAAAATTCAATTTGTAGAAGAGAACTCAGGAATTACCCTGCTATCTCTGACTACCACGTGTTTGATGCACTGTTTAATCAGGCTTCGTTCACTCTTGGATCCGAGTGGGAACTTATCGGATACGATCGTTGTGGTTAGCAATTGTGGGTACAATTCGATATTTCAGGTATTGGTACTCTTCTTTTTACAAAATTCTGAAATGTAGGCTCAGGTACCATAGAATCTAGTACTTGTTATCTGTGAAATTCTATTTCTCAGTTGTTGAATTGAGTCCCGAGCAGTAAAGTAATCACTGGTAGCATGTGTTTTATTTCAGGATATGTTTTGCTTTGTTGTACACTGTAGGGTGATTTTTGAACTGGTGAAGTGTAGCTAAGTGATTAACTATTAGATTTAGTAGCCAACATTAAGAGAACTGGAAATCAATAGTGATAGATTAAAACTTGATTTTGTAACCTCAGGTTGGGAGCCTGAACTACACATTGGGTTGTCACTGGTTCGTGTGAGCCTAGGTTTGATTCCTATTTATCACTGCAATTTGCAGATGGTTTGCATCAGCCTAATATTGAAGACTGATGGTAACAGTCTTTGCCAACTGAATCTGGGAATAGGTGCCTCATTAATGTATAGGAAGGAATGATACCTAGGGAAGACTAAGTTGATATCAGTCATGTTAAGACTGAGAAGCAATGTCCCATGACTGATGTCCCAACCAAGGTTTAAGTAGAAGTTGGCTTGGTATTTCGAACTTGTAACCTGAGTCAAATCAGGTTTTGAGACTGAGATAAAGGGAATTGGTTGGTTGCTTAAACTAAAGAGTCTCATTGCAATATATTAACTCTTGAGACTTCAAATGCAGTAGAATGAATCTGAGATTGCATGTGTCATGATTCAGTCTAGTGAGCATGAACTGTTGACAGTGCTGGGTTCTATAAGAGATTCATGAACATTCTGAGAACCTTGTTTTGAATGTTATTAGAGAATGTTAGTTTACAGAAGGGTTGTTCTGATTTCTGAGACCATGTTCAGAGAGGATATGTGCATAGTAATCCTTATCCTAATTTCTAATTTCAATTTACTTGATCATTAAGGGTTTATACTAAGCTTTAATCTGGGTTGTATAGTTATGTCCAACCTCTAAAATTGTCAATCTAGACTCTGAAATGGTTGTCCTACCTCGGTTTGGGATTATTATCCCCTGGTTTTCTGAATCAGCATTGTTGGAACCTTGTGTTATCTGTGGTTTAGATAAATGTTCATCATGACTCAACCTTCTAAGACTGAACCAGTGGTAGGAGTATGTGAACTGGTTCTCGATCTAGTTTGGGTTGGATGAGTGTTTCACTTTAAAGGGTCCCTTGCCTATTTCCTATGATCTATCCTTATCTTAAATATTGATTGGTTAATTGAAAGGGAGTTGGAGTGTATGTTGGTAACATTCTTGAGTACAGAAAGACCCTGTCCTTATGAGTCCCTGATTACATGAGTAAAGCCAGTTGAATTGGAAGTTCAGTGGGTACTTAGGCTGACTGGGAACCAATCTAGTAATCCCTGTACTGCCAGGGTATTGACCACTGTTAGAAGGAAATTGCAGTAGGGAATGTGGTGGACTGTTAGTCCAAGATATGGATTGCAGTAGTAGAGAATCACTGAAAAATATGTGTTTCACTGCATGTATAGTTGAGGTTGGCAGATTCTAACTGACCTGTTACTGGACTGTTAGCAAAAAAATTGAATTATAATGGACATACCCTCTAATAGTACCATGAGAATAGCTGAGATATGTGTGTCCTATTTTGGTTAGGTACCAGTCCATTTTAATTTAGAAGTTAGGCTCTGTTAAGTTGTATATTGGTGGGTGGCAATGAAAAGGAGGAGTATGGTTCGACTTTGAGATCATGCTTGTGTAATAGCAAGATTATACAATCTTGTTCAGGTTAGTAAAACTGTGAGAGTTAGAAAAATAGGCTCTCTTAGAAGAGGGTGCAGTATAGCTTTTAACTAGGATTATGTGAGTTATACCAACTCTCTTGACAAATGCATGGTTAGGATATCAAAGATTTATAATAGGAGTTGACTAGTTTCATAAGTTGATGAAGTAATTAGCTAATTTTTAGCCTAAAACTAATTTTTGTAAATACTCATAGAGTGAACTAGTATTTATCAAATATAACTTAGGGTTACTTTAGTGTTCTTAAATATCAACTTTACATTGTTGACTCATCAACTGTAAATCAAAAACAGGAGGATTCTCAACTCCACTACTCATTCTTGATCTGTAAAACCCCTAATTTTTACTATAATTTTTAGTACTGATTTTTTTTGTATTTATACGTCGCATAGTTGTATGGTACATCGCACGAGAATTTACGTTTTTCGTATTTACTCGTCTAGTATGGACGAGGTACATTTGTTTGTTTTATATAAATGGTTTTTTTTTATTTTCAGTTACGGCTTCAAAACAATATATATATAGTAATTATTTTTATTAATTCGTTGTGAAAAGTATCTATCAAAGTTACCAAAACCTATTATTTAATTTATTTTAATAAAGGTAATTTAGGAAACTATTTTTATGCAAATCTTCCTTGCATATGAGGTGCGTTAATTTAAATTTATATATAATTCCATTTTTCAAATTATTTAATATTAATATTTTATAAGATATTTAAAAATATTTATTTATTTTCGAAATTATTTTTATATAATTATAAAAAGGTATTTTAGTTTAGTTATTAAACTTTAAATTATGGTTAGATTTATTGGTTTGATTTAAATAGTTGATTTAAGGATGGAGATTTATCATTTGGATTTAAACTAGATTAAGATTGGATTTGATTGATTTAAATTAATATGGTATTATCTAATGGGGTTTTAAATCAATCCTAAACTTTATCTAATTGGGAATTCCCACGTCCTATAAATAGGCAGGTACTCCTCCAATTTATTATTTATCCACAAAATTTTCTCCATCTATAACCTAAATTAGTGCATCGTGTCCGTGTCCGTGCCTTTTCCCATCCACTATACTTTTTTACAAATACAAAGATTATTTCCGAGTCCACATTCCGGACAGAATCCACCCCGTGTCATATAGGACACGTACAATCAAATTAACCTCCTGTCGTCTTCTGATATCCAGCAGCACCACGCCCAGTCATATCCTTCGCCACCACCATGTCCGCAACCACCGCTGCCACAACTATCATCATTCGTCCCCGGCCAACCTGTCTTCCCCGGCCATCCACAGACTCACCATCACGCTCACAACTCCACGCCAAATACCCAACCAACCAGCCACGACCAAGGCCGTACCACCACCCTGCCATCGTCGGTATTCCGACAGCCCCCGCCAAACCATCAACACCACCACCGACAACAAATAAACCATCACCCCGCTATGGCCAGCTCCGACCAGCGGACTCCCCCAGACCCACAAACACCAACAACCAGAGAAAAAGAAGAAGAAGCAAACCCTCACCTGTCTCCCGCCTCGCCGCTCCGGCATCAACCGTCGCACCGAGCCCCGCATCTCCGCCACGGCAGCGCCGCGCCCGGGAGCAGCTCCGCCCGACCCCATCTGATTCTTCTGCACCGACCCTGTCGCCGGGACAGCGGACGGGGACGCCGCCCGACCAGGTGGCATCGACCATGCCGTACCAGGCGCCACACTGCCGGAAAACCCCCTTCGGAGAGCCTTCGATTTCTTCGCCGACACCGTCGGAGCCAAACCCTCCGGCCGCTCGCGTCAAACCCACTCCGCCCCGACCTTCGCCTCTCGCCGAGTTCCACCGAGGGATCCCGATCCTCCGCGCGCCGGCGGCTCCATCCCCCCAGCTCCGCCCGTCCGTCGTCCATTCGTCAGCGCTTCGCCGGCCATCTACTGTGCGCCGCCGCTCCCCGTCTCCTTCCATCCGACCACCGTCACAAATGTCGACGGGCAGCCCTCCGCCGACCGAACGCCACACTCTACCCGTCGCCGCCCACCGAGCCAACACCTGGCCCGTAGCCCACCGCCTCTCCTTCCCCTCATCTCCTCCTTCCGTGCAGGCCGCCGGACTCTCCTCCGCGCCACCACAGATCTCCGACCCCCTCGATCGCCTCTCCTTCTCCACTTCTCCTCTCTC
Organism: Iris pallida; assembly: GCA_029216955.1. Taxonomy (NCBI): domain Eukaryota; kingdom Viridiplantae; phylum Streptophyta; class Magnoliopsida; order Asparagales; family Iridaceae; genus Iris; species Iris pallida. Next base: position 1,497,288 of record JANAVB010037217.1, on the reverse strand, counting down.
CTCCCACTGCCTCTCTGTCCCCGCCCCTTTCTCTCCCGCTTTGACTCACCCCCTCTCTTTCATCTTCTCTCTCTCTTCCCTTCTTTCTTTCTTTGATTCTGATTGTTGTTTTTTTTTGTTGTTATTATTATTATTATTATTATTATTAAATTGGTTACTGTTATTAGTATCAATTATAGTATTTTATATATAAGTATTTTATCATTATCGTTGATTTTTTTATATATTTGACCTCTAAAAAAATAGTTTACTACCTAAAAATAGTATTTTGACAAACTTAGAGTTTTAGCTTAAAAAAATATTGTTATTATTTTCAAGCATGTATTTTAACTAGAATTTATTTTATTAATAAAACTATTTCTAAGTAAGATTTTAGCACCAATAATTTTCTAGACTTTCAAATATTTAAAATATTTTGATATAGCAATATGCGTAGCCTACTTTCAAAATAAGTTTATGAATCCTATGTATTTAAAAATAATAGATTTCTATCTCAAAACCCCTCCTAGCAATCTTAAAGTTTTTAAGTGATTTTTATATTTTCAAATATTTATCTAGAAAAGATATGTATTAATAATATATATATATTTAATAGTTTTCTAAAAACATATATATAATTAACTATTTTCTTTTGATCATCCTCCTATCAGTGACTAAGCCCTTCATTCCTAATCTCTTGACAAATTCTAAACTATCTTATGTCAACCCTAAACTAATCTGACCATTCTGGACCCGATGGAATACTCCGTGTCATCAACAGAGGCTCCCTTGTATAGTTGTAACACCAAAGTCGATCTTGTGTCACCTTTATTGTACCACACCAGGCAGCTCACCAGGTGACCCCCAGGCAAGTATACCTTGCTAATTTACTGTCAAATTAATTATTTTCTGCATTATTTATTTTGTTTCATATTGTTAGTCTCCTTTGTTATAAACTGTGCGTCCAAGTCACACTTGGGTGCAAGCGACTTTATTAGTCGTTATTTTATTTTATGCATGTTGACTTGGTGTTAGCGGACTACCTTCTTGTTGGGAGATATCCTTATATCTTCCTTTGGCTGTGACACTCACACTACACGGTTTGAGACATGTTGATAGGGGCACGACTTATTGACTAGCTATCTCTAAAGTCGTGTGACGGATAGATGATCGTAACTGCTATGACTAGGGTTTTAGAGACTCAAGCAGTTACAAAACTGGACGAGCCATGGACATGACTTGAACAGTGTAGGAATAATTGGGGGAGGACAGTCGCTAGTGCGTATGGAAATCCAAACAGGTAAACCACAGTCTCCGGATGGAACTGTGGCAATATTTTTGCAGATGCCCTCTGACGTTTTAGACGTTACGGACGGATACAGATGACTGGATGCCAGTTACGTACACATAGCCTAAAATCCCACCCATGCGCATGAAAGTTATCCTCTAAATTGCACATTAGGCGGTTAGAATCTCCTTTGCATATTTAGGTCTAGTTTATATATTACTTTATTATTCTGACAGTTCATGTTAGCTTGTTCTTCCTGTATCTTGCTACGTCCGTCTGAGGACCTAGTTTTTCCCCAGGTGTGTGTGTTCATGTTTTCCGCAGGTATCCTAGCCAAGGCCGTGGTCTTCTTCATTTCTTCGAAGACAACTGCGCTTGGTTCGTCTTGCTATTTTTATCGCTCGATTTATTGTACATTTTCTTTCATTGAGATAGTTGGTAGTGGACTTTGTCTCCGCCCAATGATTGTATTATAAATATTCGAGTTGATATTTATATTATTATTCTTTTCATTGTGGATGAGATTTAGTTTGTCTTGGATTACTACATTTTACAGCTTATGTATTCATACGAGACATATGTATTTCGTATGAATACAGCTGGCATGTCTACGTATCTAGTCCTACGTATTTTGGGACTGGGACATTACATGTTTTTGTGGTGGCCCATGCAGGTCTAGATAAATTGTTTGGTTACTTTATCGTACCAAGCAAGCCTGCGTATAGGATTAGAGTCTAGAATCTCATCCACATACTTGACCGCCTTCTCACTTGACTCCTCGAGTTGCATCTTGCTTGATCCCTTCTATCGTGATTCGTGCCCTCCTTTCGTGCTTGTAGAGATTAATAAGGTAACCAATACTAGGTAGACTTGTCCCATTGTCCCATCACCCTACTAGTTTAATTCTTGTAAGTTTGGTAGAATACCTCGCGACCTAGCAACCCTTTGTACTTGTGACCTATATTAGCAAGTTCACTTAGGCTCTAGAATTTAGAGGATCCTAACCCATCTAGCCAACCAAGGACTTGGACAAGAGACTATAGGACGACTGTATAGAGACCAATATAGGATATAACTTAGAGTCTCGATGAGTTTGAACTAATTTTACTCTATTTCCATCTAAATCTCACGTGCCTATATTTTATTATCTAGACTAATGATATAGCCTAGTATTTGCAAGCTAAATTTTTTATCAAGCTTGATCAAGGCATATGCTATGGAGTGGCCACTCACTAGTATATTGTCTTATTAGAACCGGTGCATGATGGTCTGATCAACCAAGTGCACTTTGGTTCGCTTTTATTTATCGTTCTACGTGGATAGGGACATAGCTAAACTTGTCTTCTAGAGTCCCATCCACAACAGCCTTGGCAATTTTTTTGAATTACTCGCTCGCCTTTGAACCACGTATTGGTATTCGAAAACAACTTCTTTGGACTCATATTGGTTTCGTCTTTCACCTATTTAGACGAAGACTCGTACTTGATAGTTAGACCCAAAGTATCACCCTTAGTGACTATATCCTCATCTCGAGTTACTAGTCCTTTCCCTTAACCCTAGATTCATTATCGCGACCATCATTCACTCCCTAAATAAAATTCGTGATTCATTTCCGCAATTATCGAAATCGAGTTCTAATGTATGAATTGATCGTCGTGATTTGATTGTTCCTCATCGATATACCCTTGTACATTTTTCAACCCCTATTTATTCTTAATTTCGAGGACGAAATTCTTGTAAGTTGGGTAGGATGTAAAACCCCTAATTTTTACTATAATTTTTAGTACTGATTTTTTTGTATTTATACGTCGCATAGTTGTATGGTACGTCGCACGAGAATTTACGTTTTTTGTATTTACTCGTCTAGTATGGACGAGGTACATATGTTTGTTTTATATAAATGGTTTTTTTTATTTTCAGTGACGGCTTCAAAACAATATATATATAGTAATTATTTTTATTAATTCGTTGTGAAAAGTATCTATCAAAGTTACCAAAACCTATTATTTAATTTATTTTAATAAAGGTAATTTAGGAAACTATTTTTATGCAAATCTTCCTTGCATATGAGGTGCGTTAATTTAAATTTATATATAATTCCATTTTCCAAATTATTTAATATTAATATTTTATAAGATATTTAAAAATATTTATTTATTTTCGAAATTATTTTTATTTAATTATAAAAAGGTATTTTAGTTTAGTTATTAAACTTTAAATTATGGTTAGATTTATTAGTTTGATTTAAATAGTTGATTTAAGGATGGAGATTTATCATTTGGATTTAAACTAGATTAAGATTGGATTTGATTGATTTAAATTAATATGGTATTATCTAATGGGGTTTTAAATCAATCCTAAACTTTATCTAATTGGGAATTCCCACGTCCTATAAATAGGCAGGTACTCCTCCAATTTATTATTCATCCACAAAATTTTCTCCATCTATAACCTAAATTAGTGCATCGTGTCCGTGTCCGTGCCTTTTTCCATCCACTATACTTTTTTACAAATACAAAGATTATTTCCGTGTCCACATTCCGGACAGAATCCACCCCGTGTCATATAGGACACGTACAATCAAATTAACCTCCTGTCGTCTTCCGATATCCAGCAGCACCACGCCCAGTCATCTCCTTCGCCACCACCATGTCCACAACCACCGCTGCCACAACTATCATCATTCGTCCCCGGCCAACCCGTCTTCCCCGGCCATCCACAGACTCACCATCACGCTCACAACTCCACGCCAAATACCCAACCAACCAGCCACGACCAAGGCCGTACCACCACCCTGCCATCGTCGAATTCCGACAGCCCCCGCCAAACCATCAACACCACCACCGACAACAAATAAACCATCACCCCGCTATGGCCAGCTCCGACCAGCGGACTCCTCCAGACCCACAAACACCAACAACCAGAGAAAAAGAAGAAGAAGCAAACCCTCACCTGTCTCCCGCCTCGCCGCTCCGGCATCAACCGCCGCGCCGAGCCCCGCATCTCCGCCACGGCAGCGCCGCGCCCGGGAGCAGCTCCGCCCGACCCCATCTGATTTCTCCGCACCGACCCTATCGCCGGGACAGCGGACGGGGACGCCGCCCGACCAGGTGGTGTCGACCACGCCGTACCAGGCGCCACACTGCCGGAAAACCCTCTTCGGAGAGCCTTCGATTTCTCCGCCGACACCGCCGGAGCCAAACCCTCCGGCCGCTCGCGTCAAACCCACTCCGCCCCGACCTTCGCCTCTCGCCGACTTCCACCGAGGGATCCCGCTCCTCCGTGCGCCGACGGCTCCATCCCCCCAGCTCCGCCCGTCCGCCGTTCGTGCGTCAGCGCTTCGCCGGCCATCTACTGTGCGCCGCCGCTCCCCGTCTCCTTCCATCCGACCACCGTCACAAATGGCGACGGGCAGCCCTCCGCCGACCGAACGCCGCACTCCACCCGTCGCCGCCCACCGAGCCAACACCTGGCCCGTAGCCCACCGTCTCTCCTTCCCCTCATCTCCTCCTTCCGCGCAGGCCGCCGGAACTCTCCTCCGCGCTACCACAGATCTCCGACCCCCTCGATCGCCTCTCCTTCCCCACTTCTCCTCTCTCCTCCCACTGCCTCTCTGTCCCCGCCCCTTTCTCTCCCGCTTTGACTCACCCCCTCTCTTTCATCTTCTCTCTCTCTTCCCTTTTTTCTTTCTTTGATTCTGGTTGTTGTTTTTATTTTTTTATTTATTATTTTTTTTGTTATTATTATTATTATTAAATTGGTTACTGTTATTAGTATCAATTATAGTATTTTGTATATAAGTATTTTATCATTATCGTTAAATTTTTTTAATATATTTGACCTCTAAAAAAATAGTTTACTACCTAAAAATAGTATTTTGACAAACTTAGAGGTTTAGCTTAAAAAAATATTGTTATTATTTTCAAGCATGTATTTTAACTAGAATTTAGTTTATTAATAAAACTATTTCTAAGTAAGATTTTAGCACCAATAATTTTCTAGACTTTCAAATATTTAAAATATTTTGATATAGCAATATGCGTAGCCTACTTTCAAAATAAGTTTATGAATCCTATGTATTTAAAAATAATAGATTTCTATCTCAAAACCCCTCCTAGCAATCTTAAAGTTTTTAAGTGATTTTTATATTTTCAAATATTTATCTAGAAAAGATATGTATTAATAATATATATATATATATTTAATAGTTTTCTAAAAACATATATATAATTAACTATTTTCTTTTGATCATCCTCCTATCAGTGACTAAGCCCTTCATTCCTAATCTCTTGACAAATTCTAAACTATCTTATGTCAACCCTAAACTAATCTGACCATTCTGGACCCGATGGAATACTCCGTGTCATCAACAGAGGCTCCCTTGTGTAGTTGTAACACCAAAGTCGATCTTGTGTCACCTTTATTGTACCACACCAGGCAGCTCACCAGGTGACCCCCAGGCAAGTATACCTTGCTAATTTACTGTCAAATTAATTATTTTCTGCATTATTTATTTTGTTTCATATTGTTAGTCTCCTTTGTTATAAACTGTGCGTCCAAGTCACACTTGGGTGCAAGCGACTTTATTAGTCGTTATTTTATTTTATGCATGTTGACTTGGTGTTAGCGGACTACCTTCTTGTTGGGAGATATCCTTATATCTTCCTTTGGCTGTGACACTCACACTACACGGTTTGAGACATGTTGATAGGGGCACGACTTATTGACTAGCTATCTCTAAAGTCGTGTGACGGATAGATGATCGTAACTGCTATGACTAGGGTTTTAGAGACTCAAGCAGTTACAAAACTGGACGAGCCATGGACATGACTTGAACAGTGTGGGAATTATTGGGGGAGGACAGTCGCTAGTGCGTATGGGAATCCAAACAGGTAAACCACAGTCTCCGGATGGAACTGTGGCAATATTTTTGCAGATGCCCTCTGACGTTTTAGACGTTACGGACGGATACAGATGACTGGATGCCAGTTACGTACACATAGCCTAAAATCCCATCCATGCACATGAAAGTTGTCCTCTAAATTGCACATTAGGCGGTTAGAATCTCCTTTGCATATTTAGGTCTAGTTTATATATTACTTTATTATTCTGACAGTTCATGTTAGCTTGTTCTTCCTGTATCTTGCTACGTCCGTCTGAGGACCTGGTTTTTCCCCAGGTGTGTGTTCATGTTTTCCGCAGGTATCCTAGCCAAGGCCGTGGTCTTCTCCATTTCTTCGAAGACAATTGTGCTTGGTTCGTCTTGCTATTTTTATCGCTCGATTTATTGTACATTTTCTTTCATTGAGATAGTTGGTAGTGGACTGTCTCCGCCCAACGATTGTATTATAAATATTCGAGTTGATATTTATATTATTATTCTTTTCATTGTGGATGAGATTTAGTTTGTCATGGATTACTACATTTTACAGCTTATGTATTCATACGAGACCTATGTATTTCGTATGAATACAGCTGGCATGTCTACGTATCTAGTCCTACGTATTTTGGGACTGGGGAGTTACATGATCACCCGGAGCCAGGCAAGTATACTCCTCTGATTTGTCCATTTCTTATGTCTTCATTCTTGTATCTCTTGATGACACGATATACCACGATATTGTCTCGTTTCATGTTCCATGTTTTATTGTGTCTGGGAGAGCAAATACATAGATATGTGATCAAACCCTGTTACTACTCATGTGAATAGCTTGGGTCCCGTACCGTGTACGTGGGGCCAAAGCCGTACCATTTCATTATCATTGTATCTACCCAAGCCGATCACACTCTAGAAGTATTTCAAATATTACACATGTCAGGATTCAGTTTGTAATTCAGGATCTCATGGTTGTATTTCATGTTCAGGCTGTATTTCATGTTCAGTTTGTATTTCATGATTCAGGTTGTATTTCATGTTCAGGACTCTTACCATGTTTCCCTATTTTACTTACAGTATTTCCTGCTCAGTTTCATGTCTTGTCTCATTTCCTGTACTTTACATTTATTCCTGTTTTCTTGATTCATACCATGATGTACATGTTCATTTCTTTGGATATACTTTGCTCCGCTCCTGAATAGGATATGTTGCATGTGAGTTGGAGGCTTTATGTGACACATTCTATGGCGAGGAGCCTATTGATGCAGGAGAGCTAGCTGGTGCAGCTCATGACTTAGAGGCTGCAGAAGCCTAGAGATTTCCCTTAGTTTTCCTATTATTTCCATGTATTTGAGACTAGTAGACTTTCTATCATTCTGGAATGTAATAATCTCTGATATTGTACTTTACTCTGGGATACATTTTATAGATGCTGTGTTTCATTCTTGTCTTGATATCTGTTTAGTTTCCCTAGAATGGTACAGGTTACTTTGTTATTCTATGACAAAGGCTGGGCGTGTCCGACTCGTATCCGGTTATTCAGGAGCGGGACGTGACACATCATGATCGACAATACCTGCGGCTTCGAACGTATGTCATTCATGGATGGCTTCTCGGGGTACAACCAAATCAAAATATCTCATAACGACGAAAAGAGCCATGCCTTTCGGTTTGAAGAATGCCGGCGCCACATATCAAAGAGCTATGAGCATCATCTTCAGAGACCACTTACACAAGACAGAGGAGTGCTATGTTGACGATATCGTCGTTAAGAGTCGCTGCAAGGGAGACCATCTGCAGGATTTAAGGACGGTATTCGACCTAATGCGAGCGCACAATTTGAAAATGAACCCTACGAAGTCCTTTCTGGGTGTATCCAGCGGGAAGTTCTTGGGCTTCATCATCACTGCACAAGGTATCCATGTAGATCCTGAGAAGATGAAAGCAATCATGGAGATGGGTCCTCCGAGAAATCTCCGCGAACTCAGAGGCCTTCAAGGGAGGCTAGCTTACATCAGGAGGTTCATTTCCAACCTCTCCGGGCGATGTCGACCATTCACCCATCTCATGAAGAAAGGCGTCCCATTCGTATGGGATGAAGAATGCCAGCGCGCCTTCGACAGCATCAAAGAATATTTGTCGAACCCTCCAGTCCTGGTGGCCCCGGTTTCTGGAAAACCATTCCTGCTCTATGTACGAGCAATTGAACATTCCCTCGGGGCTCTGCTGGCACAAAACAACGACGCAGGCCATGAGCAAGCCATATATTATCTCAGCTGAATGAGGATTGGACCAGAGCACCGATACACCGCTGTGGAGAAGGAATGCCTTCTCCTGGTGTTCGCCATTCAGAAAATACGGCACTATGTCACCGGACAAACGATACATATGATCTCACGAGTCAACCCTCTCAGGGTCCTCATGACTAAACCAGGGGCACTCAGCTCTCGCCTCGCTACATGGGCAATACTGCTGTCCCCTTATCATATGATCTTCGTCCCACAAAAGGTAGTCAAAGGTCATGCCCTGGCAGACTTCTTAGCAGCCCACCCAGGCTCGGAGTCCTCCAGAATATATGAAGAGATCCCAGATGAGGTCGCCGACTCGCATGCAACCTCTCACGATGATATATGGCAAATATTCTTCGACGGTGCTTCGAGGACCGGACCTAAAGGAATCATCGTCGTCGGAGTCGGGGTAGTACTGGTCTCCCCTTCCGGATTGGTGATTAACCGTGCTTATTCTCTCACAGAACCCTGCTCTAACAATGTGGCCGAGTACAACGCTCTGGTTATTGGCCTCCAACTTGCAAGAGAGCTGGGGGTAGAATACCTTAAAGCATACGGCGATTCCCAACTAATCGTCAATCAGATCCGGGGCTCATATGAGGTCCGCCACGAAGACATGATCCCTTATCACCAAGTAGCGATTGACATCATCTCATCGTTCGAGGGGTTCTTCATCGAACATGTCCCCAGACTCCGAAATATCGAAGCTGATGCCCTAGCTGGTCTTGCCGCTTCCCTAGCAGTTTCGAACTATGATCGCCAATCAGTGGATGTGATAGGCCACGAACTGGTCTGTCCCAAGAACAATGTGCAATTCATGGCGAGCTATTCCGCCCAGATGATCGATGATACCCTAGACTGGAGACAACCATTCATCGACTTCGTCGTCTACGACATCATGCCCGAGAACCCAAAGGAAGCCACTTCCATCAGACGACGTTCTCTCAGATTCTTCTACGATACAGAGACAAAAATGCTGTATCGCCGTTCCTACGACGGATTACTACTTCGGTGTCTGTCAAACGCAGAAGCCAAAGAAGCCGTACGAGAAGCTCATGACGGTGTCTGCGGGGCCCATCAGCTTGGCCCTAAATTGCAAGACCGCCTCCACCGAATGGGCTACTACTGGCCCACAATGGTGGCAGATGCGATAGACTATGCAAGAAAATACAAAGCCTGCTAAGTCCATGCGAACTTCATTCACCAACCATCCGAATTTCTACATCCGACAGTGGCGTCCTGGCCATTCGAAGCATGGGGAATGGATATCATTGGTCCAATCACCCCACCTTCCTTCCGAGGACATCGCTTCATACTTGCGATCACTGATTACTTCTCCAAATGGGCGGAAGCTGTCCCACTCGCAGAAGTCAAGACTTCAAACGTGATCAGCTTCCTTAAGCATCATTTCATCTACCGCTTTGGACTGCCCCGAAGGATCATCCATGATAATGGTTCGCAGTTTGCAAGCCATGCTTTCTATCGATTTTGCGATAAGCACCGTATTCAGAATATTGCTTCGACACCGTACAACCCGGCAGCAAACGGGTTGGCAGAGGCATTCAACAAAACAATCATTAAACTCCTCAAGAAGTTTGTCTCCTCCAACAAACGCGACTGGAACGAGAAGCTCGGTGAGTGTTTATGGGCGTACCGTACTACAGTCCGAACAACTATCGGAAACACACCATTCTTTCTAGTATACGGGAGTGAGGCAGTTCTCCCATTAGAGACTCAAATACCCTCACTCCGCGTCGCCCTCACTTATCAATTGACGACGGATGACAACTACCGACGACGACTACAAGAGTTGGAGGCCTTAGATGAAAAGTGCCTCCTACCTCAGCAAAGGATCGAGCTATACCAAGCACGCATCTCAGGAGCCTTCAACAAGAAGGTCAAAATCAGAACATTCCAAGTGGGCGATCTTGTTCTGGCAGTCCGGAGGCCGATGGTTATGACTCACAAGACCGCCGGCAAGTTCCAACCAAAATGGGAAGGTCCATTTGTCATCGAGGCCGTGTTCTCCAACGGTGCCTACCGCCTCGCTAAGCAAAATGGAGACTTGCTCATGTTGCCCATCAACGACAAGTTCTTGAAGAAATATTATGTCTAACAACATTCTCCAGATTATTGAGTCACGTACCCGCTGGTACCACTGAACTCACCCTCATAGTTTTCCAAATTTTCGAGTCATGTACCCGCTGGTACCACTGAATTCACGCTCACCATTCTCCAGATTTTCGAGTCATGTACCCGCTGGTACCTCTGAACTCACATCTCGGTCACTCTTTCAGGTAGCAAGTCATGTATGATCATACCTCTGAACTTTCTTCTTGAAGGAGATCCTCCCTCATGATCCAATACCCGCACTTTCAGTGCACAAAAAGGGTAAACGATCCACAAATTTCCAAAACGACCATGTCCTCATTACCTCTGAGTCGTTCCACTTCCGCCAAAAACAAATCACCCCTTATATAGAACTTTCATGACCTCATTACCTCTGAGTCGTTCTATGTACCCTCCTTCATTGAGCCCACTCCTGTCATGTCCTCATTACCTCTGAATGGGAAGGCTTCGTCGAAGAAACCTTCATACTTGCTATGTCCTCATTACCTCTGAGTAAGTATGATGATCCCCTTTCGACCTATTATCTGTACCCACAACCGGAGTACGCCAAGGATAATAGGTCCACAAATGTCCTCTGTTGACCACAAATGTCCTATGTTGACCACAAATGTCCTCTGTTGACCACCAATATCCTCCGTCGAGTTTACTCCTGCCATGTCCTCATTACCTCTGAGTAGGAAGACTCTACGTTTAAAAAACTTTCCTACTTGCTATGTCCTCATTACCTCTGAGCAAGTATGTTGGTTCCCCTTCATCTTATTATCCGTATCCTAAACCAGGGTACGCCAAGGATAATAGGCCCACAAATATCCTCAGCTAAGTTTCTTAGCACAAACCTACCATCTCACCATGCCCCGGGAGCCCAGCTGCTCTACGGTATTCTTTTTCCCAATACCAAGAGCACCCATGACCACTTTGCCATGGCTGTTTCAGATATCCTAACCAAACTTGTTATCCGTACCTAAAACTAAGGTATGCCATGGATAACAGGTCCACAAATATATCCCCTATACGGGGGAGAACATCACCGCAATATCGCAGGTACAACAAACGAACGCAAATGAAGGGTAGAAGGGAAAGTACTCTTTATTTGAAGGAAGAAAAAAGTATTACATATTTCGGGGTCACGTCCCTTTCAGAAAGAAAGAAAACAGAAACAAAACAAGAAGAAAAGGCCGACTACAGCTCAACATTACACAATTCCAGGAGCCGGTCTCTCACCAAGGCAGTCCCCCGCTCAAGCCTCTGTTTAGCTCGACGCTCGGCCTCTTGGGATAGTTGCTCCGCATCATTCAGATACATATATGCCTGCCAGTTGGTCTCTATCTTCTTCAGGGCAAGTTCTAAATTGGCAGAGGCCCTGCTAAGCTTGTCAGCTTCCTGGATGGCAATTCCTTTTTCAGTACAAGCAGCTACCAGCTCGGACTCCAAGAAGGCCAGCTTTCTCTGAAGTTCGAGGATTTGTTCCCGGGTGTTGGTTACCCCGCGAGAGGCAGCCACTTCCCGAGCCGCACAATCGTCAGCCCGACGGCTCCACTGATCGTACAACCGGGTCAAATCCCGGCGGTCCTTCAATATAGCCGGCTTGAGCAATTCCCGGGCAGCCATCACCTTCTCCACCGCGGTAATGAGGAAGTTGCGCTCTTGATTTATGACCGCGGGTAAATCAGTCTGTTGCAACAAGCAAAACTGGGCCACGAGACGATCAGCTTCTAATAGCTTAGGCTCCAGAAGCGCAGCCAGTTCCCCTCCGCCAGGGAGTGTCTTAAGGATATTAATCTGGCCACCGGCACATCGACGGGCCAGAGTAATGGGAGTCCCCCTTTCCACTGCTGCCTCGATCCCCCTCTTCAGGTGGCGATGGAAACTGGCAACTACGTCCTGTAACGCGTCATCCAAGACCTCTGTAGAGGACGGCGTCAGAGGGAGAGTGGCAGACAATACCGAAGAAGCAGCTTTAGAAGTTACTGCACCCGCCACCAAAGAAGCAAATTCCGTACGGAAAGATGCTTGAATGGCGGCTAACTCCTCTTCCGCCGCCCGAAGAGCCTGGATGCTCGGCAGGAAGGAAAGGTTGACCCCCAAAACTACATTCGCAGAGGAGGACACATGAAGCATCGTCCCTTGTCCCAGCTGCACTGCTACCTGGGACCCCGAGCTTGACCCAGATGGAGGTCCCTCGATACAGGGAGGTTTCGTCAGACCCTCTCCGGTAGGGTTCGATCCAGCAATATCCATCACTGACATTGAAGGGTTGGGACCTGAACATCCAAAGCAACCATTAGTCGACATCTTCTGAAAGATAAGATGACGAAGTACATAGGCTTATTCACGAGCTATGGTTTGATTTATATTACCAGGAGAAGAGCGTGGAGGCGACGGCTCGTTCACAGCCGACGTAGTTTCCCCACCCACAAAGTCATCATGTTGGGGTTCAGATGTCTCAGAGACGGGCGCGATAAAGCCCCCATCCTCCTGGGTTGAGGTCCCAGCAAGGTAGGAATCCTCGACCGCAACCGGAAGCACCCCAGCAGCAATAATAACTGTGCACACATCACTGACTAAATGAGACAGGACCGGATGAGCCTCGGTAATCGGGTCCTGAGGAGAGAGCTCATCCGACGCCTATAAAGAGCAAAAGAAACAAATGATTAGGCCATAACATAGAAGAAGAAGAAAGGAAACAGCTGAAGCCCAAATTACCTCAGGAACAACGTCCACATCATCAATAAACAGCCTGCGACGTCTTACCGCAGCGTGCTTCGTGGAATAGGTTCGGTCATTAGCGATAGTCACGCGCCTGCTTCGTTTACGCGAAGGGCCAGGTACTGCAGATGATTGATCCTCCACCCCCTCGTCAGACCAAGTAGACGGTTGACCCTCAGCCCTTTCATCCGGCATGATAGGGGGTTGATTCCCAACTTCCTCGTCCGAAGAATGCGATGAGTCATCGGCGTCTTGTTCGTCATCCTCCTCATCCGCCCTAGTGGACTCTGAGTCCGGTACAGGAACCCTGTTCGTCATCCTCCTCATACTATTCTTTATTGTGCGTCATCTTAAACATTTCCTTCTCGCATAAATCCATGACTATTTTTGTCTTATTGAAATCACGACGCTAATGCAAGTTTTCATTAAACGTCGTTCCTTTGTCTTGATTTGACTATGCTTCCTTATCGATACCCCTTGTGCCTTTTACCCCTCCTAATTCTTAATTTCGAGGACGAAATTCTTTTAAGTTGGATAGGATGTAAAACTCCTAAATTTCTACTATTTTTTTATTTATTAATTTGTATGGATTTAATTTTTTTTGGTACTGTATGTCACGTAGTCGTATGGTACGTCGTATGCGAAATTTTCGTTTGCTCGACGAGTACGAATATGTGCGAGCGTACATATTTTATAAAAATATTTTCTTTTCTATTTTAATATACACTTTCAAAATTATATAATTATTTTCTTGCTATAAAAAGCCTTTTGTTTCTAAAGAGTTATTAATAATAAATAATATTTTGTATACTAGAAAAGCCTAATTATGTAAAGGATATTTGTTGCATACAAATATTTTGTTATTTATTTATTGGTCTATTTTAAATAAAAGTATAATTTTCAAAATTTATTAATAGTAATATTTTATTGTTCAAAAAGATATTTAAAAATATTTATTATTTTCGAAATTATTATTATTGGTATTTTGAAAAATATTTTTGGAAGTTATTTTGGCCAACTAAATCTTGATTTAATGATTGGAATTATTTAAATAGATTAAACTAATATCTATAATTGATTTGATTTTAAACTAAGAGATTTAATTTGATTTAAATGAGATTTAGATTTGGATATTGATTTGATTGCTTTTAAATTAAATATGGGAATATCCAAATTGGGTTTAATCTATTCCTAATCCTATCCAAAGTGGAAATTCCCACATCCTATAAATATAGGCAGGTACTCCTCCACATTATTCATCTTCCATGAATTCCTCCACAAATAAATTCCACAAACCATGGTAGGTGCATCGTGTCCGTGTTCCCATATCCAATTCTTATTCCATATTTTTACATTTACAAATTCATCTCTTCCGTGTCGGACACCCCCCGACACAATCAAATCCTAGTCTAAATCCCGTCCCCGCTGTAATCACAGTCCCCGCAATTCAATCTCCCTCCGCCCTCGTCATCCCAGCCACCCGTCCATCTTCTCCCGACCAGACCGTCCCTAACAACACCACCCCGACGTCATCTTCCCCAACCACAGCCTACCAAACACCACACACCCGACCCCGACTTCCCAGACCTTCACCGCCAGCCAACCCACGGTAAACCACCACCGCGCCCCTGTCGACGGCGTCCACTCGCCGGAACACAGGAAACCCCAGGAAAAAATATAAAAAATGAGCAAACAAACACCCTGCCACCATCGCCAGCATCACAAACACCATCGCCACCCCGGCCATCACCGGCCGTCCGACACCAAAGGCAAATAGAAGAATAAAAACCCTAGAAAATAAAACCAGCCACCACCGTACTTACCTCCGTCGCGCTGGGCCACACTCCGGCGACTCACTACCGCCGCGCCCACCATCAGCCGTCCCAGCGTGCCGCCACCAAACCCAGCGCCGCCGCAGGCCTCCTTTGCGCCGTGACCGGAAACCCCTTCTCCGAACTCGTCGTGTCCGCCCGCCTTGGCGACCAACCTCAGCCCCACGGCCTCGCCGTCTCCACCGAGCCCCCGCTCTCTCCAACTTCCCCCGCGCCGTCCCTCACACCTCCGCCGACCATGGCCGAAGAAACCCTGCCTGGCCGCGCCTTCTCCAACACGCCTCCGTCGAGGCTCTCCGCTGACCGCCGATTCCCTCCGCCGGCCGGATTTGGAGCATCCGCCGCGAACCCCTACTGCGCCGCGTCGCCGGCCACCCACGCCGCGCGAGCGCGCCGCCGCGACTCCGAGCCTCCGTCCATCCGCCTCCGCTCCCGATCTCCGCCTAGCCCGGCGAAGCCTCCGCCTCTCCCATCTCCTCCGCCGCTCTCCCGCTCAAGAACCCTTCCCCAGCCCTCGATTTCCCTCCTCTCACCCTCACGCCTGAGCCGCTCTCTCCTCTTCCTCGCTCTCGCTGGCTCGCTCCTCTCTCCTCAGTTTTCTTCTCTCTCTTCTTCGCTCACCACTCTCCTCATCTATCTCTCCCCAACTACTTCCACCCCTGAGTTCTTTCCTCTTCCCTTCCCTTTTGATTTTTGTGTTCTGTTGCTCATCGAAAGAGGAAGCAGCAGTAATTTGCGTCTCATTAAATGCTATTATCATTGTATAACTTAATTAGTATAGCAGAGAGAGCAGCATCACAATAGCTCTGCTTTTGTCTGTTTTGATGAATTTTTATTTTGTGTTTTGTTGTTTTGTCTTCTTTGTTTAGTGTTTCATTAGTATTATTATTATTATTATTATCAAATCCCAATTGTACTGAATTATTTATTTTAAGTATTCTTATTATAATCATCATTATTATTATTATCATTATTACCATTATTATTACTGTTATTATTATTATTAATATTAATATTATTATTATTGTTATAGTTATTATTATTATTCTTATTAAAATTTCAGTATCATTATTATTATTATTATAATTATTTTGATGGGTTAAGGGAAGCTCAGATCTGTGAAAATTTTGATTTGGCCCTTTTGTTTTGTTTTCTTTTCATTATACTTTATTTTAGTAGTAGGTACTAATTAGGATTTATGTATATACAATATTCTTGAGCTATATTATTATTATTATTATTATTATTATTATTATTATTATTATTATTACTTCTCTATTATTATCAGTATTTTGGTTTAATATTATTAGCGTGATTACTAACACTATTATTATTTTTGAAGAGTCATATATAATATGATATAGTTTTAAAATGATTTATAAATATTTGTTGATTTTCAAAATAGCCAATAAAAAGCCTAGCTTTTTACCAAAATCTTATTTTTACAAAATATGGATTTAGTCTTAACGAGTTTTACTAGTTTGTTTCCTTATAGTATTTTTATAGAGATTTCAAACCAAAATTTTTATTTGACTGCTACGATTTTTCTCATCTCGTGAGTCAGCCCATCCTTCCTATTCCTTTACCAATTCCAGCCTACCTTATGACCACCCTAACTAATTTGACCGTCATGACCGTCCTGGACCCGATGGAACCGACCGTGTCACCATCCGAGGTCTCCTTGTACAGTTGTTGCACCAAAGTTACAGATCGTGCCACCTTGATTATCGCAGCACACCAGGCGTCCTACCAGGCAAGACACCTTGCCATTAGCTGTTTAATTATTTTAGCTCATATTTTCATGCATTACTTATTTTCTTTATGCAAAATAAACTGTGATACATGGCATAACTGTTAATTTATATTTCCTGCTGTGTATTATTTTTCTCACATTAAACCTAGAATTAAGGGACCTCCTCGTGTGTTGCATTCATTGGCCTTGACACGTTGTAACATGAAGTTGTGTGTCGCATGTAGGATACGAAAGTGCGTGAGTGGCTGGCCACCAGTACGTACAAGCCGTACGATAGGAATAACCGTTAATAGAGGTTGCATGCTAGTTTGACTTAGCGGTTATAGTGGTTTGTGTTGTGGATACAACACAGTAGGCATTGGGCGGGGAGGACAATTCCTTAGCGTATGGGCTTCGATGCACTTCCCTTGTGACCCGGACTCTCCGCTGGAGATACGGGATTGATGACACATGCTCTTCCTGCTGGGGCCTCTGGTGCCCAAGAGGGGACTACGCCGATCCTATTTAGCCAGGGCCCATGCGTAGGGATGATTGTTCTTAACAACATTTCACTTAGAACGGTAGACTACCCTATCCGTTAGGTACGAGTACTTTTGGTTTGGGTACTTGTATCTGACCGTGGCTTGGAACAATAACTTGTCGCGAATTAGTTCGTCACATCTTATCCTTGTTTGGTTGTAGGTATGACTTACTACTTCGATGAGAAGGTATTGAATCTTGTTGGGGTCCGGATACCATATCGGATTCTTAGCATGGAAAGATACGTCGCCGTGAATTAGTTTACCATCTCCTGTCCTTGTTTGGTTGGGGGGATGGTACGCTCGTTCAGTAGGTGCGTATTGGACTATGTTATAAATTCGATTTACTTATTTATTGGAGCGATATTTATTCAGTTTATATGGCATGCTATTATGTGTCTTGTTACGTCCCTCTGAGGACCTGGTTATCTTGTCAGGTGTGTGCTATTGTCTTTCGCAGGTACTCTAGCTCTAGCCGTGATCTTCGCTATTTCTTCGAGGATGATTGCATTTAGATCGTCTTCGCTTCATTCGCCACTCATTTCATTTTCTATGTACTTTTTCCTTATTTTGTTGGTAGTGGATTTTTCTCCGTCCAACATATTGTATCAAGACAATTTCATTATATGATCTTTTATTCAGTTATTCTGTGTGGATGAGATTAGTTGTGGTTTTACTGCATTTTACAGCTTATGTATTTATACGAGGCTTCCATATATTGGAGTATACTTCGTATGAATACAGCTGGCATGTCTACGTTCCTAGTCCTACGTATTTTGGGACTGGGGCATTACACCCCTCTGGCTTCTCAGCCAAACCGGTGCCAGTGGTGAAGCTAGTATTTATATCAAAATCGACAGGAGGCTTGCTCGCTGCAACATGATAAAGGGCCGCTATATACAAAATATCCCCTGCCATCTTGGCATCGGGGACTGAAAAGCTGGCCCGGGTATGGACCGTATTATAATAATGCCAAGCCCGGACGCCATCGAGTACATTGCCCTCAAAGCTCAAGCAAGCGCTAGGACGATCCAGGAACAATTGACTATACCCAAACTGACGAAAAAATCTACAGGGCAGATAAGGCTCCAGGTATACTTTATTCCGGTAATGGTACACCAGGTGCGCAGGGCGGATGTTGCGTAACCAAAGAAGCATCTTCTCAGATAAAAGTTGGGGAGGATCAACGCCGTCGACATGCACTCCCCTCACTTCCCTGGGGGTAAATTGAGGAAGAGAGACAAAAAACTCGGGCCCGTCAACTCTCGCCAACTCCCTCCGGCAGGCTAACATAGTATCGTGTTCCCAAGGCTGATGACGGTATTAAAAAATAAAGGCGTCGTCAGTAGTAACATCTTCTCCGGTTCCTGGCCTCATCAACGACCGGTAGTGCATTAATAACCACCCTATGAGGTAGTGGTATGGTAGTTCTATCCGTTCAAAGTCCATCGTCGCATCACGAGCAATGACTTTGGATGAAAAGGTGCGAAGGCCGTGGTATATGCTACACACCATGGCCGGGAGGAGCGCCAGTCTTACCTTGAAGACCAATTTCACAGCAGGAAGAATGAAATGGCGGCTGATACTTTCCATAGAACCTGCGCCGCCCGAGACTACGCAATTGCGTAGCCACACCATCAAGAACCCAGCTAAGATCGCTTTATCGGACATCTCCCGGGTACCATAGTGGAAGTAACTGAGGGAGTCAGTACGACTCCCAAACCGGTCACGGGTAGACCTCGATCTTTTGACCTTCAACATCATGTCCTTCACCTCCTCCGGGGTTTGAGGACTTCGAGACGAAACTCGGCCGGAGGGACGCAACTTGAAAAGATACAAAACCCAGGCCGTAGTGTGAGGGGCACTCCCTTCTGAGCTATTTTCTTTCTTGATGGCCATCTGGTGGCAGGCGCTATGATGACACAACAGTTCTTGGTACACGGCGACGAAACCAGGAAATCGTCGATCCAGGTCTTCGAATTCTTCGTTCGTCGGTGTATATGCTTCAAAAGCTTCACCTCCCTACGGCAGTCTAGAAATAGCGTGCATCTCATGGAGAGCAAGCCCCAGCTCTCCTCCGGGGGCAAAGAAAGTCCCTGTACGCCGATTATACAGCTCCAAAAGAGCCATAAACAGAGGCTTGTTAATGGACAACCCGTAGCAGGCACCCCTGACGGCGTAGTAGAGGTCAATTTCACGAAGGTATTCCCCATACTTCCTCAAGATCCATGAGGTAAGATTAGCCAATGTGGGAATGGGGTTGATCCAGTTCAGCAGCGACAACCTGTCTACGGGATAAGACCCCTTGCGAGCGAGCTGATTCAGAAAGGTATCAGCTAGAACGAAAGTAAAATTAGGGCCAGTCATGTTTACAAAAGTGCCAGGGAGCAGCCCCATCACAGTCCGACTCACTGATTCCTTGCCCGTACATACTAAACCCGTGCGCCTGTTATAGTGGATGTTGCTCACAAACATTCTCGATTGGGTGGGAGTCAGGGAGCCCACCATTGTCCTGCCCAACGGTACCATGTTAAACCATGAGAGAGGATAATGCCGCTCCATCTCGGGGATATGGATCTCTACTCCGTCTACAGAAAAATCCCAGTGCTCCGAAACATCCAACAATCGAGAGTTCTTTATGGAAAAGGCGTCCCCAAAGAGAAACGTCGGTTTCAGATATTCTCCATCCAGCTTCTCCGAATTCATCATGGAACAAAGAAAGTGGAAAGGTTGGTTATTAATGGTAGCCACTCTCTCCCTAGGTTCATTAGCGGAAGCTGATTCACTATACGACAGATTAAGTCATCAAGCCGCACGCCCACGACGAACTGAGCCGAACCCACAAGAAGTTCTTCTGCTGGGTTGGTCGGGAGCTTCACTAAAAAAGGACAAAAAAAAGAGAGAAACAGGATGAAAAGATGGTTACTAAGCTCAAATTCCTGCGAGCCTATGCGGCTCAGATCAAATGAAGCCCTATGCGGCTCAGTTCTTGCGAGCCTATGCGGCTCAAATCAAATGAAGCCCTATGCGGCTCAAATTCGATTGAGTTCCAGATGACACAGCCCCAAGAGAGTTTATGAGGCCCGACCAACACAGCCTCATGCGGCCCAAGGCAATCGGGAATTCCAAATAATATTGGTTCAATGGCTCATGCGGATCAATGAGACATATGCGGTTCTAAACCGTAAAGTTCAGGCAACATGCTATGCGGATCAGTCTGTAAGAAGCTTATGCGGTTTCGTTCAAGGGAGACCCCATGCGGTTTATATCCAGAAACTCAAATCCTTCTTATGCGGTCCAAATATGAGGCATCGTCTATGCGGCTCGGATATGAGAGGGTAACGCAGCATATGCGGCTCTATCATGCTCGAACTTGGGTGAAGGCTTGTGCATAAATATGCAACAGAGCCATAAATGCTTAGGATTCAGAAATAATCCAAATACAATCCTTACCATTAAGGGCAGGACGGACATCAGGGTGCACTACGGGCACAACAGCTGACGAAGAAGCCGCCTTCTTGTCCTTCGCGGCGGCAGAAGCAACCTTAGAGGATTTGGGGGCCATGGCCAATGATCGGAGAAGAGAAATGAGGAAAGAAAGGCAAGATAGCAATAGTAGGACGAAGAAGAAAGTAAAGAATTCCCCCGAGCATACTCATCTATATTTATAAACAAAAGTAAAGCATTTCGATCCCCGTGCATACATGCAGACCGATATTTCGGTTATCAAAATGAGCCGCCGAAAATGGAGGCCAAGCTCCTCGGATCCCGCACCGAAAAGTGGCCTTTAAAGCTGACAGCAAATTAAACAGCATTTGTCACAATCCGCACGCTATTTTCGGACGCGAGCTCGTGAGCAAGCCAGCTACGTATCGAGCGGACTCCAGCCCGACTCGAGTACGTATAAGCTGTCAAGGTTATGGGTATCATGTCTAGTCTAAACTGTATCTCAATCCACAAGAATCAAATAAACAAGAATAAACAATTATGGGTCGTGGTCTGCAGCCCACTAGCATATATGTCCGATTAGACTCTAAGAATAATATGAGTCCATAAAGCTAACCTGATGAGCAGAATATATCATAAAAGTACGAGAAAGGTAGTAAATCAATATTACTGACAAAATATCTGAATCATGCGAATGAAGACAACTACCACATGCTCAGCTAACTAACTCCGTACAATCAGCTACCTGAAGAGATCATTAGGTCCTCAGAGGAC
The DNA here is from genome assembly GCA_029216955.1 of Iris pallida. NCBI lineage: Eukaryota > Viridiplantae > Streptophyta > Magnoliopsida > Asparagales > Iridaceae > Iris > Iris pallida. The sequence continues at coordinate 1,475,697 of JANAVB010037217.1, read as the reverse complement.
TAGCAAGATACATAAAACATGCCTACTAATATGACAGTAAATAACAGGTGTGGAGGATAAGAACACTGCAAGAAGAACATCTAAGGACGACCAGTCGTGAGGAAATGTAATACTAGACTTGGCTACCAATTAATCGATTAACCTCTATAGCTTGTAGTACAATGCAAGATACTCCCAATCTATAGTAGATTTTGACTGTAATACAATGCAAGATAATCCCAGTCAAGATTAGCCAATTCTAGTATCGATCTCCTCTCCTAAAGGATACAAAGTCAAGTAGACTCCTATAAATCATAGTACAATACAAGATACTCCTAATTTATAGTGCCGCAAGTCATGTCAATCAATCGATCAATATATGCTATAGGTCGTAGTACAATGTAAAATACTCCCAATCTATGACATGTCTCAAGTCAAGTCAATCAAGTGATATCAAGGTAGAAGAATCGGCTATAGGTCGAAGTACAATGTAAGATACTCCCAAGCTATAGTATGTCTCAACTGTAGTACAATGCAAGATACTCCCAGTCGAGAATGGTCAAGGACAAATATAAAACTGACAACACAATCACGAGAAAAGAGTAACACAAAGAGACCAATATTCTAGCAATGTCAAACATCCTATACGTGCACGTAATCTAGAACAAATAAAGCAATCCAGGACGAATCAATCACAATACGGAATTATGTGACAATATGAAAAAGACTACAATAAGGAAAGAGAAACCATGTAAATACTGTATATGTTCGGCAAAGTATACTTGCCTGGAGGTTGCACGGAGAACCAACAATGTATCGCCATTCAATCAAGTCAGAAAGTCCAAGTTATCACAACTGTCTCCGAAAGATGAAATAAACATTACCAACATTCTCAGAATAGTCAAATTAGCTAGGATTGCCTATCCTTAAGTCCAATTCTGGACACAGGAGCAAAATGGTAATTTCGGACAAAAATGATGTCCGTCGTTGGACCCGCTTTGCACCGAAAAGCGTACCAGAGTCAAAGGTCTTTAAAGTTGTCAAACTATATGTCTGCGGATCCAATTTTCCGATATGAACCCAACCGTATGTCCAAAGTTGGATTCTGGCAGGCCGTGTACAAAATCGCCCGTTGAGTGGAACCGTAGGGCCCACAAAACGGTGATTTTATCAACGGTCTCAGAATTAGACCAAACTTGGCATACAGGACCAGAAAAACGATACGGTCCTGCTGGCGCAAGTTTCGTCTCGATCTGACGAGTGTGCACAAAGTAATTAAAAAATTTGCAAAGTGCACGATACGGTGAATTTCGACGGATACGCATCAAATTCGTCGTGCACACGCAACCAATTTGAATTCCGTCAAAGCCCACACGACCACGAAGCCATTACGCAGCTTTCGATGCTTTCGATTCGCGACCACGTCGTCCCGATTGGCGTGACGCACGTCGTGTGGAACAATTTCAATGTTTTCAAAACAGGTTTTTGGGAACTTTGAGATTCGATTTCTCGACGCTCAGTCGATGATTTCGAATTCTGCAAGAAGGGATTCGAAGCCCTATATGTTGTTAAAAAGTGTCTCCAAATAGATTTTCTAATAAGTCGCTGGATCGATCATAATCGATCGACAAACTTGGGTGATTGGGCTGATTTAAGGCTCTGTTTTAGGCTGGTTTTTCGTCGACTTTGCGTCGATTATTTGTCGACACCGCATCATTACGGCACGATACAAAAAAATGGGTTCCTAGAGGGTTATATGGGCTAGTCGTAGGAATTTACGAAATCAAAAACGATCGAGCGGTTGATTAGAAACTCGATCTCAAAGTGTACCTACGACTGTTGTCTGCTGTCGCTCCTTCGTACGCGCGCGCGTGTGCACGCGACCATTCCGGCCGGCGACGGCCACCCCCCGTGGGCGCGCGTGGCCAGGGTGGAGCGCCAGGCTTGGGGTCACATGGGGAGGGTGACGGTGTGCTAGGGTTTTATCGAGGATCTCTCGATCCCTCACATACTTGTATGCGCGTGTGCGCTCTGGAAAACTTACGTCGGGCTAAAGGCTGGCATTAGATGTCATTGCCTGGGAAGCCAAGTTAGGCTGTGGGCTATTTTCAGTTGCTGGCCCATGGGTTCCAGGGGTGCGGTTTAGCTGAGCTCGGGTGCGGGCTTGGCCTATCGGCTGGGATGGCTCTTAGTAGTTTGCAAGTATACTACTAGCAGACCCTTAGTAGTTTAGGGGGGGTCGGGCTCGTCCTGGGCTTTTGCCTGGGCCGGCCTACTGTATTCTTTGTTTTAACTCTTTTGTTTTCTTTTTCTTTTACTTATGCTATTATCTATCATTATATCTATATTTATTCATATATATATATATATATATATATATATATATATATATTTTTATTCATATATATATATATATATATATATATATATATATATATATATATATATTTTATATATATATATATATATATATATATATATATATATATATATATATATATATATATATATATATATATATATATATTACTAATATTAATATATATAACATGTCAATATTTATATACATATTCACCTATCTCAATATATCAATATTAATATATAACCTATCAATATCTAATATACCTATTTTACCTATATCAAGATATCAGTATTAATATATATAACATACCAATATTTAATATACGTAGTTTACCTATAACAATTACTTAGAAAATAATTGCCAATTCCTAAAAATATATACGAAAATAAATACCTTTACCAAACATGTCTACAAGGCCGTATTTGGTCCCACTACATGCCTACATGGGTTTGGTTTTAACTTGGCCCAATCTGGACAGGTTCGGTACAACCGGGTTCCCGAAACTCAATAATATAATTAAATAATAAATAAAATCTTCGGTACGGGTTAAGTCGCAACTTGGCCTGATTTTTCTAGTTAGGACACTCCAATAGCTTTGCATTCCCTTACCATGGCTAAACACTAGTCAAAGCACGCTACTACATCCCCCGTGCCACAAATCCTAGTCGTCTAGTACTTCAAAACTCAACTATGGCTAAAGTCGTCTACAGTAATAGTTAACTAAATAATTATTTATAAAAATCTAAAAATCACCATTTAATAATAATAAATAATAATAAAAAATTTAACAATTTCCGGGAAGGGGAGCTGCATCATTTAATGCAAAGGATTGCCATATGTGGCAACGATGATGTGGCCGAAAGTTCTATGCGGCTGAACTATCTGTGCGGCTGAGTCAATTCATAGGACCAACCTATCTATGCGGCTTAAACACTCATTGGGCAAGGGCGGCATATGCGGCCAGAAAAAAATACGACCATGCTTCTTATTCAAAGTATTTCAATTTTACAAATTGAAAACTTTGAAGGGGGTCTTGTAGAAGCATAGAAAATGACCCATGTGGCCAGGGAGCCCCATGCGGCTCAAACAGCCCATGCGGCACAGAAAGACTATGTGGCTCAGGAACTATGCGTGGCATAACAGTCCTCCCCTCCAACCCATGCTGCATTAATTACTTTGACGGCTGACAACTCTGAAAAGTGACAGCCCTGACACGAGGAAGTAATTATGACTCTGTCATAATGACAGACTCCTAGGGAAGAGAAAGAGATCTCTGACACAATCTCCCGAGATCTATAAAGTTCCACGTGGCTTTGCCATGAGGACGATCATATGCGGCTCGAGCGAAGACTTCCCATGCGGTTCAGAATGAAACCGTCCTATGCGGCTCAGACCGAAACAGTCTCATGCGGCAAGCGGAGGCCTTCCCATGCGGCTCAAGAGGACCATTTTCATGCGGCTCAGGAAGATGTATCTATATGCGGCTCGCAATGATCATCTCCATGCGGTTCGAAGGTTCGAGGGGTGACCATTATCCGAGCAGCCCTGACATGTGGCCCAAACCTTATGTGGCCCAAACTTTATGCGGCCCAAACCTTATGCGGCTCAATATTCATGCGGTTCAGATCTCTCCCAGTGGCTCCTAGGACACGTGTCCTAAGCCGATCAATTCCCCAGATTTGTTGCAATCAAAGAGATTGGGTCAAATCTCAATAATCTGGGACACGTGGCATGAGAATAAATTAAATTTACTCGCAGATATCAGAAGATCATTATGAGGAAGATTGATTCCAATCAGCATTAATTACTGATGAGATTTGGTATAATCTATACTTAATGGTCCGGATTCGTCACAATCAAAACGAATGGCCTAGATTGACCAATCCACAGGTCGCCGCCATCTCTAAGAAGCAATCATTTATAACCCTAATGATCACATCCCATTCCTATAAATAGCAGGGTACCATTCCCCTACGAGAGAGGAGACACACAGACAGAGAGATACAAAGAAGAGTACACATAGAGAGAGAGAGAGAGAGCACCAGAATACTTGGAGAAGAGAAGCAGAGAAAGCAAAGAGAGCATTTCTTCCAACGTCAAGCAATCTTCTGGAGCCAAGGCTGCATACCGATCGTCCAAGGAGTAAGGCAGAGCTGCCGTCGCGTTCCCGAGCCTCTATTGTCACCCCCAGAATCTAAAATAAACAATTGTACTTAGATTTCTGTACCTAGGTTTTCGTCCCTAGGCTTTCTTTGTACAAGCGAGTTTGTAACGTGAAGTAAAAGTCCGATCCTCCGATAATTGTTCTGTTCTTTTATATTTCATGGCAAACAATGGATGCCTAAGACTAATATTTTCAGACCCTTAAAGAATTGGGTACCGAAGGTCACATCTACTCGTTTTATAGGTGGGCTAATCCTCTCATGCTAGAAGTAAATGCATCCTCGATAGCAAATGCTCGTGGTACATAACTGGTAATAAATCTTTGTTTGCTACGCTATCGATGAAGAAAGAAGTATATGTGTCCTTCGAAAATAAACTGAGAGTTTATATAATAGGTAACAATATTGTTGGTATGCCTTCTTACCCAGTCATTAAAGACGTTTGTTTAGTCACAGAGTTAAAACATAACCTACTGAGTATAAGTCATCTTGTTGATAATGGTTATGACATTAACTTCGTGAAAGACAAATGCTCTATATATGATATGACTACTGGAGATTTAGTTTATGAAGGAATAAGGGAGGATAATATATATGTTTTCTATCAGTTAGATAGTACTAACAATGCAAGTAAGTGACTAATAGCTAACAAAGATGAAAGCTGGTTATGGCATATGAGACTAGTATATGCAAATATGGTTATCATATCAAGGCTATCAACGAAGAAATTGGTAAAGGGATTACCTGAAATTTCGTTCAAGCAAGACATGGTATATTCTGATTGCGAGAAAAATAAAGCTACTAGGGCATCCTTTAAATCCATAAACGCTATAAGTACTTCAAGATCCTTGGAATTATTACACATGGATTTATTTGGACCAAGTAGAGTCGCCAGTCTTGGTGGAAAACTCTGCACATTTGTCATTGTTGATGATTTTTCTCGGCACACATAGGTTTTCTTTTTTATCAAATAAAAGTGATACGCTTTTTGAATTTGAGATATTTTCCGAAAAGGTTCAAAATGAAAAGAGCTTCAAGATTACTCGTATTTGAAGTGATCATGGAGGCGAATTCAAAAATTCTGATTTTAAAAAGTTATGTGATTTGAATGGATACAGTCATGAGTTTTCTTGTCCTAGAACTCCCCAACAAAATGGTGTTGGAGCAGAAGAATAGAATTCTCATCGAAATGGCTAGAGTTATTCTTAACCAGTACAATCTTTCAAAATATTTTTGGGTTGAACCTGTAAGTACGGCTTGTCATATTTTGAATAGGGTTCTGATTCGACCTATATCGAAAAAAAGACTCCCTATGAACTGTGGTGTAATCGTATTCCCAATATTTCATATTTTAAAGTTTTTGGATGTCGCTGTTTTATTTTGGATACCAAGGATAACTTGTGAAAGTTCGACTCTAAGGCAGATGAAGGAATATTCCTTGGATATGATTCCAAGAGTAAATGCTATAGGATTTTTAAAAAAAGGTCATTGGTTGTTGAAGAATCGATTAATGTTACTTTTGATGAATTTAACAATCAACTGCCAAGTGATAGTGATAACGAAGACTCAGGAAAAATACCCAACAAAGCACCTGAAGATAATGAAACGAGAATAAGTTATCTGGAGAGTTTGTCAAAGAAGATGAAATTCATGATAGACCATCTAGAAACTTTGATCATAGGTTATGTATGAAAAGGTGTAAGTACTCGTTCATCTGCTAAGGATGTAGCTGTAAATGTTGTATTTATTTTACAAATAGAACCTAAGTCAGTAGAAGATGCATTTGATGATAAATTTTAGATTTATGCCATGCAAGAAAAATTAAACCAATTTGAGATGAATCAAGTTTGGGAACTTGTTCCTAAGCCTGTTGGCCACTCTATAATTGGTACCAAATGGTATTCTGAAGTAAACTAAGTGAGGATGGACAAGTCCTTCACAACAAAGCATATCGAGTTTCTCAAGGTTATAATCAAGAAAAATGAATTGATTATGACGAGACCTATGTTCTTGTTGTTAGACTAGAGTCCATTCACATGCTTTGTGCATATGCATATTTTCATGATTTTAAGCTTTTTCAAATGGATGTTAAAAGTGCATTTTTGACTGGTTTTTATAAAAGAAGAAGTTTTTTGTAAAACATCCTCCTAGTTTTGAAGATTTTAAATTTCCTGATCATGTTTTCAAGTTAAGAAAGTTACTGTATGGACTCAAACAAGTACCTAGAGCTTGGTATGATCGTCCAAGTACCTTTCTACTGAAAAATAATTTTTTAAAAGGGAAAGTAGACACTATTTTATTTATCAAATCCCCTAATAATAATATTCTATTAGTACATATATATGTAGATGACATTATTTTTGGTTTAACTAATGAGGTACTATGTCAAGAGTTTGCTAAGTGTATGCAGAATGAGTTTGAGATGAGCATGATGGGAGAGATCAACTACTTTTTTTGGACTGCAAAGTAGACAAACTTTACAAGGGACCTTCATCAATCAAGCAAAATATACTAAGAAATTGCTAAAGAAGTTCGACTTCGATAGTACCAAGCCTATCGAGACTCCAATGGCCACCTCAACCAAGCTTGACATTGATGAAAGTGGCAGACCTGTCGACCAACGTAAGTATCAAGATATGATTGGTAGTTTACTGTACTTAACTATTATTCGTCCTGATATAATGTTCAATGTTTACATATGTGCTAGATATCAAACCAATCCTAAGGAATCACACTTATATGCAGTTAAGCATATCTTCAAATACCTTAAAGGAGCTTCTGTCATTGGCTTGTGGTACCCAAAACTAAATCATTTGACATAATCAGTTATTCTGATGCAGATTTTGTCGGATGCAAAGTAGACCATAAAAGTACCAATAGTACGTGTCATTACTTAGAAAAAGCTTTAGTCTCCTAGTTTAGCAAAAAGCAAAAATTTGTTACATTATCAACGACTGAAGCTGAGTATATCGATGTCGGTCGTTGTTGTGCTCAAATTTGTGGATGAAGCAAATCCTAGAAAGCTATAATTTGCATTTTCATAATATCTCCATTTTCTGTGACAATACTAGCCTATTAATTTGACTAAGAACTCAGTTTGTCACTCACGCACTAAACATATAGAAATACGTTATCATTGTCTGTGTGATCATCAACAGCACGAAGATAGTTGTCTAGAATTTATTGACACAGATCATCAACTAGCAGATATGTTACGAAGCCATTAACCGAGGACCGCTTTAGTTTTATTTGTTATTAGGTATTCTTGATATTGTCTTAGAAGAATAATGATTTATGTTCGGTAAATGACTTGGTATTAATTTAACAATTTTATTAAATCAAAATTATTTTGGCTATAAGCTGAAAGGGTCTCCTCAAACCGGATCCGTAGACATATAGTTTGACGACTTTAGAGACTGTAGGTTCTGGCACGGGTTTCGGTACAAAGTGGGTCCAACGACGGATATCGTTTTGACCCAAAATTATGATTTTGCCCTTGTTCTGGAATTAGACTTTCGGACAGGCGTTTCCTAGGTATATCTTTTACATCAGGAACATTTTTTATGTTTGTTTCAGCATCCGGGAATGTTTGCAGAGGTTCCACCCTTGTAGCTTCTTCTCACTTGCCGATTTCATCTACTGGACGTCGTCAAAACACCTTCTAACCACCAGGCAAGTATACCTTACTATATTTACTGTCATATTATTTATTTTCAGCATTTATTTACTTTGTTTCATATTTTTGTCTTATTTGTTATAAACTATGCGTCCAAGCCACACTTGGGTGCAAGCGACTCTATTATGCATGTTGACTTAGTTTAGCAGACTACCTTTTTGTTGTGGGATATCCTTATATCTCCATTGGCCAGGACACTTACACTACACGGTTTGAGACATATTTCTAAGGGCACAGCTTGCATATTGACTGGCCATCTTTATTTAAGAAGTTGTGTGACGGATAGATGCTCGTTACTGCTATGACTAGGGTATAGAGACTCAAGCAGTTACAAAACTGGACGAGTTATGGACATGACTTGGTCAGTGTGGGGAACATTGGGGGAGGACAGTTGCTAGTGCGTATGGGAAGCCAAACAGGTAAACGATAGTTTTCGAAAGGAACTACGGAGATATACATTTGCAGATACCATCTGACATTTTGGACGTTACGGCTGGATACGTATGACTAGATGCCAGTTGCGTACTTATAGCCTAAAATCCCACCTATGCGCAAGAAAGTTGTCCTCTAAATTGCACAATAGATGGTTAGAGTTTCCTCTGCATATTGGTGTATAGGAGAGTCTTTACATATTATTATATTTCTGACAGTTCATATTAGCATGTTCTTCCTGTATCTTGTTACGTCTCTCTGAGGACCTGGTAATCTCTCCAGGTATAGACGACGAGCAGTATCCTGAGGTGTACGGTTTCGGACTGGAGTCTCTATTTGCAGCTGAAGAGGTCTCGCCTTCGGAGCCTATTTGATTTCTTAGTAGATGGACTTATGTAGTTGATACTCTTTTTCATATTCATTTCAGTTTATTTCTTTTTATAGCTCGGTCGTGGATTTGTTTCAGCCCGACAGATATTTCTCTTTATTTTTAGTTAAGATATTTGGTTTGTTATTCTCTTATTTATCATTGTGGATAAGATATAGACGTTGCATGTGACCTTGATATATTATTATGAGCTGGAGCTCTTATTACAGCTTATGTGTGTACACGTAGATTCCATATATTGGAGTAGTCTGCGTATGCATACAGCTGGCATGTATGCATTTTCTAGTCCTACGTTTATTGGGATTGGGGTGTTACATGTTTTTGTGGTGGCTCATGCAGGTCGAGATAAATTGTTTGGTTACTTTATCGTATCAAGCAAGCCTGCATATAGGAATAGAGTTTAGGAATCTCATCCACATGCTTAATCACCTTCCGTTTCAAAATTTTTGAATTCTCGTTTGACTGCTTGTCTTGCATCTAGCTTGATCTTGTCCTAACGTAATCTCCATTTTCGTGCCAATAGGATGAATCTTCATGGTGGTCGCTCTACTCCTCTCTTCATTACTGATGGGAACACTACTGCTCAAGAAGGACCAGCGGGTCAGCCACCCATGTCCCCTACCACTCTAGCACCATCCGGACTGCAGCCTGTGATGACACCACCCACTACTCAACAGCAAGCCCCGGTACCCCAAGTAGGACAAACAGGCCCCGAAAACCTTGTATCTCAAGAAGAGTACCTGCCACCCCCGCCACCCTATCCACCTCAGTTTCTACCACAGATTCTACCCCCATATCCACCTCCATATCCACCATCATATCCACCCCAGCAACTACCACAGTATCCGCCATCATATCCACCCCCGCAGCCTTAACAATATCCACCATCATATCCACCTCAGCAGCCTCCACAGTATCCACCACTGTATCCACCCCAGTATCCTCCACAGTATCCACCTCAGTATCCTCCTTCATACCCACCATAGTATCCCCTTCGATATCCCTCATATCCACCACAATATGGGCCTCAGGGTCTGCCACAGTTTGTGCCCCAGATGCCATACATGCTTCCACAGCAGCCCATACCTCAGGCTAGTGGGACTACTACAGATCAGATCCTCCAGGGCTTAGTACAGGCCCAGATGCAGCAGAGCGAGGCTATTAGGAGGAGTTTGGAGACAACACTAACCCGAGCACACCAAGCCTCTGTGGGTACTATCGAAGGGTTCCGCAACATGAATCCTCCACACTTCAAAGGCACTGAAAACATAATCGAAATTACCAATTGGCTGGTTAAGACAAAAAATCTCTTGAAGGCTTCGGAGTTGTCTACAACCCTATGGATGACGGTAGTAAAGTTATAGTTGGAAGGAAATTCTTACGATTGGTGGGCCGCAGAGGAGAGACGGCTAAGATTTAATCAGACATGGGAGGAATTCAAAGAGTTGTTCAATAAAAAGTTTTTCTCCGACACTGCCAAGGACGCACTTTATGACCAGTTCCTACACTTGGAACAAGGAAGCATGACAGTTGATGAATACGACGCCGAGTTCAGTCGGTTGAGTCATTTTGCTCCCGGATTAGTTTCGACAGAGTTGCAGATGGCCAAGAGATTCCATAGGGGATTGAGCATAGAGCTTCAACGACACACTAGTTCCGAGTCCCGAGACTCACAGGCAGCAGTATTGGCCGAAGCAAGGACCCAAGAGGCCATAAATAAGAAGGCACAACAACGACGATCTGTTTCGACCGTTACATCAGCGAAGACTACACCAGTACGGCCCATACGACATCCTGCGACACATCAGCAGCCTAGAGCTTCCCCACAACCAGTGAGGGAATTACCCACCTGTCATTATTACGATAAGAAGGGACATTTTTAGAGGGATTATCGTCGTAAGTTGGGATTGTGTATTGTTTGCGGGTCAAATCAACACCAAGCTCGAGATTGTCCTTCTAGACAGCATCAGGTGCAGGGAGTAGCATTACCAGCACTAGGAGGAGGAGCAACACGTCCGCTAGCAGCTATTAGATATCCAAGGGGCAACCAAAACCCGAAAAAAGTCTTCAGTATGATCAACGCGGGGCCACCAACCCAAGGAGCCATAGAGACAGGTATGACGTCTTAGTTAAATTTACCATTGCATGACCATGATCATAGAATGACTTAGAAAATTTATGATATAAACCTTGATAGAAATAGAAACACGAGGGTATCCAATCTAGTTGGAAACTACCACTGTGATCCTTGTAAGTACCATGATTTGTTCCACTCCCTCAGATCGTTTGTCAACATAGTGCCCTGCTAAAATGCGAAAGTGTGAAGGCGACATACAAGACTGTTTACCTCTTTTTGTACGAAAATCATGACACAATTTTCGCGCTCTATTCTCCCTCCGTTTTGCACTTCGTTTCTATAGATCGTGCGTTATTTTTTATTTCGAGGACAAAATTCTTAAAAGTTGGGTAGGATGTAAAACCCCTGAATTTCTATGAACTTTTTTTATTTTATTTTTATAAAATAGCCATGATTTTTTTTTAAATAGTATATTTATGAATATAGTCTTAGTCATGGATTAGTTTTGTGTGTAGGATGACTCGAGAATATGGCACGGCTAGTGTAGTCATGTGCCATGACTAGCCTATTAGCTATATACCTTGCTAAATCAATTTATTTTAATTTTTTATTGTTTTTAAATTATTATATCATACATTGGTTATATATTCCATGTTTTACTATTTATTTATTTATTCATTTAGTTATTTATTTATCGATTTTTAAAAAAAGGATTTAAATTAAATATTATTTGTAATAATAATAGTTAGGTACTCACCCAAATACCCAAATTATTAGTTAATTGTTTTATGATTATAATTATTTACATTATCATCAATATTATTATTATTAGTACTAATTTTATTATTAGTGTTATTAATAATAACATTATTTGTTTAATTCTAAATTTTAGAAAATGATTCTTAAAATATATGTATATATATATTTTCACTAGGAAAAAATATGTTACAACAAAGTCTAGAAATTTTAGATAGAATTTTTAAATATTTTAGAAGATATTTTTGGTAAGTATTTGGATGTGTACTAATATATATGTATATATGTGTGTGTGTGTGTGTGTGTGTGTGTGTGTGTGTGTGTGTGTGTGTGTGTATGTGTGTGTGTGTAAGCTAAATAAGCTTTAGGAAAAAAAACCCAACCACTGAACAGTGCCTCTGTGGCACTTTTGCTCTTCCCTGAACCGAAGGAGAGCCGAGCCAAAGCTTCAACGAAGCTTTTTTTTTTTAAATTTTTTTGTGATTCGGTCAAATCCTACACCAAATCCTTCCAAAATTTCTCCATTGCAATCCAAAAAAGATTCTCTTCCGATTTAAATCACAATCTGAATCTAATGATCAAATTTAATTTGATTAGGAATCAAATTAAATTTTCCATATATATAGATGTTTCTTTTTCCGAAAGACCAAAACCTTTCACTCGATCGGCCGCGACCCCACGTCTCGAACAACTGCTGCGAAACTCTCGACCCCCTGCGAACCTTCCTCGCCTCTGCCTCGACCTCTTGCATGCGCACGATGTCGGAGGAACAGTCGGAGGCCAGCACAGCCGCGCGAAGCACCCACAGTAGCAGCAGTCGGCCGTACGTAGTCATCTTCCAGGTAAAGTTTCTTCCTGATCTCCTCGCTATCAAATTTCGATCCAATTGGTTCTACATGACCACAACATATATACCTTCAAAACACTTCAGTTAGAATAATTCTAATGCAATAGATTGCTCGAGAAGTTCATCCAAAAATCCCCAAAAACCTGGGTTTCAGGAACTTAAAACAGAACTGTAGAAGCATGAAAAATTTTCAGCAATGAAGCCTTATGCGCCCAAGCCAGAGAAGCTCTATGCGCCCAGCCAGTGGAACTCTATGCGCCCAGCCAGTGAAGCTCTATGTGCCCAGCCAGTGAAGCTCTATGCGCCCATCCAGTAAAGTTCCATACGCCCAAGACTAGCTCCTCCAAAAGGAGGGCGCATAGCCTGAGACATGGCTATGCGCCCAAGCCTGACTCGGTCAAAGCCATGATCAAAACGTGCACCGAAGCGCACGACCACGTCAATCTCCAAGAGCAGTCGTGCACCGAAGCATGCGGCAACATCAATACCACGACCAACCCACGATCTCACAGCCTGCATGCGCCTATACCCTATGCGCTCAAGGCAGGACTATGCGCCCACATGAAAACCAGTATGTTTTCCTCATGTGGGCACATAACATCATTCCAGCTCAATAACGACTATAAAAGGGGGCTTCATCCCTCTTCAAAAGACAGAACGGAGAGCATTTTCAAGAGCCAAATTATTGCACTTCTTGCAGCCGAAAGTTAGCAATTTTCTTAGGTTTTCTTCCACTTTTGTAATCGAAGTGTCAACAAAGTAAAGGAGGAACCGCCGCTCGATCTCCATCGTCCCATTTCCCAGAATTCTTTTTTGTACTCGGGGATCCTCAGTGCAGGATCTCTCAGGTGTACTTGATTTGTGGTGCCCTGTGCCAATAAAGAAAAGACAGCATTTTCTTCTCTTTTTGTGTGTGCCCACAAAAATGGCGACTCTGCTGGGGACTACCTTTTCCTCTGATGAGAAGGTGGTGACGTAATCCGATACCGACAAAGTGGGGAGCACTCAGAAGATGCTGATCCTAAAGTTCGATCAGCAGGCGTTCGAAGAGATGCTCTCGAGGGATGGCTCTACTCCCTCAAAATAAGCGAAGCCAAACAAGTCTTATACGACTTGGCTTCCGAAGGGTTGTTGTACATATCCTGCTAGTGTCATAGCAGATATGCAACTGGAGGACTCTATCACATGGGCGCATGACTCTGCCACAGAAGTTCCCCAAATGGAGAAGGCTCATACCGTTCTGAGCTCTACTAGCCCAGTGACTTCTTTCCTGGACAACCAACAACAGAGTGTTCGACGCTCGAGAATTGGCAAAAGAAAATATTATGATGCCAAGAATCAGGGTGTACGACACTCTGGGCAAACCCGGCGAGGCTCATAAACGAAGGAGGTGAAACTGGAAGAAAACAGTGCTGCTCCACCAAGCATGCGCCCAAAGCCATGCACCCAAGGAGATGTTTGGGCGCATAACCCCAACCAGAATGCTTTTATCTTCAACAGACTGGGAATCCAGGGTCATGCGCCCAAGATTATGCACCCAGGCTCACTGGATCCATACTATGAGCCCACATCAAGGAGGCTCAGATATACTGTCAAGGAGCATGCGCCTAAGGCCAGCCTCCAAGGCCTATGCGCCCACATCAAAAAGATAGGGCCCAACGCGTATAGCACGGGGCTGTCTTTAAGGACATCACAGAACTTAGGGGCAAGGGTTGCCCCTGCACGTGAACTAAGTCTGGATGCGCCAACTCTCCTTACGAACCCGCATGTAAAGCTCGACGATGCATGCAACATGGGTTGTAACGCAAAACTCCCTTCCACTGACTTACGCGACATGATAAATCATAAGCGTAAAGCGAGGGAGAACATAACAATTCATAGTGCACATCCGTGCACCAGTATTATTATCAATTGTTGCTGCTCCAAAGCAACAAGAGTGCCTCAGAGAAAGTCCGTGTTTCGACGGCTGTATTTTTTTGACGATAAAAAGCCACTTTGTGTTTTATCCAACATGGCTTCATGGGTCCCCTTTACGGAAGCCCCAATCAAAGACGGTGGATTACGAACCCAACTTTCTCTTTCAGTTTCGTGAGAAAAAGAAGAAGAAGTCTACCAACAGATGGCCAGCAGGCTGTCACATCTGAAGGAGTCTATATGGGTACTCCGTCAAAGGCAAGATTCTGCATGGATGACGAAGACTCCCAAGGTGGGGGTAGTATTCCCTCAGAGTCTGAAGCGGATGACCTCCACACTGGGGGTTGCCTACCAGAGGACGACGATCCCTCCGAATCTGATGACGACTATCTACCTCCTCTATCTGAAGATGAAGGACTAGTTCACTCGGAGACAGACAGTATCAGCGCTAGTTGTATTATTTTCTCTGTTCATCCTCGCATGTTATCTACATACATGGCGGACGGAGAAAGACCTGAAGAAGCCAGTGATCAGACAGCAAACGGCTAGAGGGTCTTAAAATAGCATTCGCCAAGATCATTGATATGCTTACCAGTATCATGGCGATTCAAGTTGTTGGGGCTGTTCCTCCACCTCAACAAAATATTTAAGCCCATGCTAGTCTGGTTCATAGCAAAAATCCTCCTTCACTACAAAAGGAGTATCATTCCGTTGTGCCTCCTCCAAATATTATAAATGCTGGGAGTGGTCCTTCGCCAACGACGCCTGATAACCGTTCAACAGTCTTTTCCTAACACCTGCTCAATCAACTGGATGCAATTGATTCCTTAGTCGCCCGTCTCGACACCATCTCACACAATGACGAGCTTCAAAAGATGGGGATATCTCAACCGTATCCACTTGAGTGGAAGAATGCTACTTTCCCTCCTAACTACAAGCCGCTGACACTGAATTCATTTGACGGGTTGACTTCTCCTCGTCAACACATGACATACTTCAACACGCAGACTCTACACTTGTCCAGAGTTGATCAGTTTTTGTCGAAGCTGTTTATTAGCACCTTGCAGGGGGTAGCTTTTGAATGGTTCTGCAGTCTGCCTGATGGATGTATCAATTCATTTAAAGACTTGGAGAGTTTGTTCCTCAATAGGTTTTACGAGAGTAGCATGCATGTTAGTATGTCCACCCTCATTGAGACTAAGCAAAAAAGGACTGACTCTGTCATCGCCTTCATCGAACACTTCAGGCGGCTAGCACTGAAGATGCCCTTCGGCATACCAGACACAGAATTTATGGATATTTGTCGACATGACTTCCTTCCTACAGTGAAGTTTTGTCGGGGTATATAAGTATGATACATGGCCCGCTTTATTTGGGGCCGCTGATGCTGCTGAAAATGACGTTCCTAACCTGGAACTAATGGGGTTGAAAACATCCAAATCCGAAGACAAGGGCAAGCATCCTCAAACTATCCCTATTCGTGGGGGTAAAGGGAAAGAAGTCCTGAAGGTCAGCACTTCCAAAGGAGCTTCCAATTCTCAGGACGCCTCCGACAAGCCTAAGGAAACCTTCTCCTTTGATAAAAACAATATCATTACATCTTTCATACCTTGACGAAGGGTAATAAGCTGACGTTGCCTCCACCACGACGTCCTGCAGAGGTGAACCAGCTCAACGATCCCAAGTACTATCTCTATCATCAATACGTACATCATTCCACTAAGGACTGCATCGTCCTGGAAAAGAAGATACAATAGCTTATCGACAGCCAAGTGATCAACCTCGAAGCTGAAGACAAGATCGTATCTTCTAACATGATCTCTCTTCAGTTTGGCAACTTTTCTCCCACAGAAATCCCAGACAATGTGGTCCCGATTCCCAAGGCAATAATAGAAGTCGTCAACCTACCGCCAGCTCGCAAGTCAACCTTGGTGACACTCACGACTGAACATGGTGAGATCATGTGGGTCCATCCAGACCTTGTGCAAGAAGTGACACAGGGGGTAGTACCTTCCAAAGCTAAAAGGGGCAAAAAATACAAGTCCTGCCATATGGTATCCTTTTCAATCTACGAGGTTCTATCTGGCGAGATGTAATCGGGAAAGACTTATCTTCGGACATATGACCCCGTACAAGAAGAAGCAGGACCTTCTCAACCTCCTGCTGCCCCCATAAACTCAGAAGCCGGCCCTTCTAAGCCTCCAGCTTCGGACAAAGTCAAGCAGAAGGAGACACAGTTTGACAAGTCTCTGAAGGCGCCAACTCCCGAAGGCATGGATCGGCCTTACAACTTTGACATACTGGCACATCTAGCCAATACACCTTCAAGGTTGTCTCCGTTTGATCTGTTGCAACTCTCCAAAGAAACGTGGAAGGCCTTAAGTGAAGTATTACTACATACCGCCTCTTATCTCGCTGAAGTCAAAGCCCCCGCTGAAGATCCTGTCTCCTGTCCTCCCTGCCACAATACTATGGAAGTGGTGTCCAATATAAACTTTTCATAGGAGGACATGCTACTCAAAAATAATCGTAATGATAGACCCTTGTACTATACAGGGTATATCGGGGCGATCAAGGTGGACCACATGCACATCGATCCAGGATCCTCCCTCAGCATCATTCCTAGAAGTCTGCTTCAAAATTTAGGGATCCCTCTGTGTAAGATATCTGCAACCAACACAACTATCATGGCTTTCAATGCTGGTCGAAGCCATCCGCTGGACAAGATCCGTCTTAAGTGCCAGATCGGTGATCTTCGAATGGAGGTTTCCTGCTATGTGATCGATGCCAATGTATCTTACAATGTCTTGTTGGGACGTCCATGGATACACGAGAACATAATCGTTCCTTCTATACTTTACCAGTACTTCAAATACGTCAACAGTGACGGTGTCGTGAAGACGGAGTTTGCCGATGTCGATCCTTTTAAGGGCATCGAAGCCTACTATGGAGATTCGGTACTTTACCAATCTCTGCCCCCCCAAGGATAACGGCAATGAAGCTGACAATGAAGCTGAAGCAAGTTCATCCTCCAGTGATGGTCCCCTGATCATCCGAGTCAAAGGATATACTACTCCAAAAAGTACTCCGAAGCCTCTCACAATCTGGGTGAAAAAAAAGAACCTTGACAAGGTCAAACCATTGACCATCACTCTCAGCAAGACACCCCGAAAGGAACCTACTGATGCCCGTCCTCCCAATCCTGAAGAATTACCCTACGTGGTGAACTCGGCCAAGACTGTGGCTCGTCTTCCAGATGATGATCCTCTCAATGAGTATATCAATATTCATAAATAATGTACCTTCAGCGGATGATGTTATCCCTGAAGAAGAACTTGCGTATTTCCTTAGTAAAGGTTTATCTTTGAATTACCCAGATGTCTATCAATCTTTAAACCACTACATAGATACAATATATGCTCTAGAGCACGGCATAGGACCACACCTCTGCATGTCGGTTACGATGCCCCACCTGTAGGAAAAAGTTTACCCAGAAGATATCCTCTACGTACTTCATCGTTCCAGCCAAAAAGAGGGATGAAGAACTAATCATCTTTGGTCGTATAATTGGCGAGAGAAAGTTCATTCCAGACTCTACTTCTTCCAAGCACAACACAGAAGCTGACTATGACTCTGGGAAAATACAACTTTTCTGGTATAGTTGGCAGGCCAAGAATATCATCTCGAATATACGATATTACATCAAAAGTAACTAGGGGCTAAATTACGGCCGAGGACGACGGTTGCCAATACGATACTTTTCTCCTCCCGGCAAACTCGAAAACTACTATCAACAAAACAGTGTTGGATTGGGTTATGTCACTCCTCCAATAACTCCCGAAAGATTAGATGCTGAAGCAGATCATTATTCTCATTCTTCTGATTCCTTCCTCTGGGACTCAGACTCCAGCATCGGCGATATGCTCAAGACAACTCTGTCCGTCAACATGGTTTTCGTTGACTAAATTACAGACGATGTCCAATCAATCGAGCTTGAACAATGGGCTCAAAAGATAGATACTAGGTGGAAGATGCGCTTCGAACAACACGAACCAGCCACCGAAGATAAAGTCATCCAAAGTCAATTTATGAGATGAATCATCTTTCAAACCTATATTCATCAGCAAAAGTCTATCTGGTGATGAACGCTAATCTCTTATATAGCTTATAAGAGAATACATCAACGTCTTCATATAGAGATATAAAGACATGTCAGGCTTGGACCCTAAAGGTGCTATACACTGCCTGAATATTTCGTCTAAAGCTAAGCCAGTGAAGCAGCAACAACGACGGTTCCGACCAGACGTCATGGAGGCCATCGAGAATGAAGTCAAGAAACTCATTGCCAGTGGATTCATTCGTGAAGAACAACACCAAGACTGGGTTGCCAACATCGTTCCAGTCATAAAAAAGAATGGTAAAGTTTGAGTCTGTATCGATTACCGTGATTTGAACTCTGCATGCCCAAAGGACGAGTTCTCTCTACCGATTACCGACGTAATGATCGATAATATTTGCGGCTTCGAGCGGATGTCCTTCATGGATGGGTTCTCATGCTACAACCAGATCAAGATGTTTCCCGACGACGAGAAGCACACATCTTTTCGAACACCGTTGGGGGTATACTGCTATATGGTGATTCCCTTCGGATTGAAGAATGTAGGGGCGACATACCAGCGAGCCATGAACACAATATTTTATGATCATTTGCGCAAAACTGTAGAGTACTACATAGACGTTATCACAGTTAAAAGTCGTCTCAAGGGCAACCACCTCCAAGACTTGAGAATAGTGTTCGAACTAATGCGTGCACACCAACTCAAGATGAATCCAACCAAGTCTTTTCTGGGAGTCTCCAGTGACAAGTTTCTTGGTTTCATCATCACTTCAAAGGGTATACATCTTAACCCAAAGAAAGTGAAGGCTATCCTCGATATGCATCCTCCAAGAAACCTCAAAGAGCTACACGGACTACAAGAAAGGCTAGCCTACATCAGACGATTCATTTCGAACCTTTCTGAAAGGTGTCAACCATTCACTCAGCTCATGAAGAAAGGCGTATCTTTCATCTGGACTGAACAATGTCAATGCGCATTCGACGACATCAAGGCGTATCTTACAAGCCCTCCAGTATTGGTAGCTCCAATAATGGGAAAGCCCTTCTTACTATATATCTGCGCTATGGACCATTCTCTTGGTGCCTTATTAGCTCAGAAGAATGAAGGCGGCTATGAACAGACAATCTACTACCTCAGCCGCACAATGGTGGGTACCGAACACAGATACACACCGATGGAGAAGGAATGCCTTGCACTAGTATTTGCCATCAAGAAGACACGCCATTATGTGTCTGGGCAGACTATCCATATTATATCTAAAGTCAACCCTCTCAGAATACTCATGACTAAATCGGGCTCTCTCAATTCCGGTTTAGCTACATGGGCAATGCTGTTGACTCCATACGATATGCTTTTCGTTCCTCAGAAGGTAGTAAAAGGCCAAGCATTAGCTGATTTCCTAGCAGCTCATCCGGTGCCAGAATCGTCCAAACTCTACGACAAAATCCCCAACGAAGTGGTGGAGTCTAACACTGCAGCTGAAGAGATCCCCATTTGGCAAATATTCTTTGATGGTGCATCAAGAATAGGACCTAAAGGAAATATTATGACCGGAGTAGGTGTCGTGCTTGTGTCACTTGATCATCTGATTATACATCGTACATATTCTCTCGTGGAACCATGCACCAACAACGTGGCCGAATATAATGCCCTATTAATCAGCCTACAACTGGCAAAGCAACTGGACGTTGACTATCTAGAAGCTTACGGTGATTCCAACCTAATAGTTAGTCAGGTTCGAGGGGATTATGAAGTTCGCCACGAAGATCTCAGCCCCTACTATAAAGCAACAATCGAGTTGGCGTCTACTTTCGCTGGATTCTTCATCGAGCATGTGCCTTAACTACAGAATATAGAAGCAGATGCTCTAGCCAGTCTCGTTGCTTCCTTGACCGTTCCTACTAATACTCAGCAGTCGATCATAGTATTTGGTCGAGAACTATTCTGTGTAAAAAATGCCTTGCATATTCATCACAGTTATACAACAGAAACAAATGTCGATGCTAAAGACTGGAGATTTCCTTTCATAGACTACGTCGTCTATGGAATCATCTCCGAGGACCCGGAGGAAGCAGTATCTATCCAAAGGCGATCCCTCAGATTTTACTATGACACAGCTACCAAGATGTTGTACCGACGCTCTTACGACGGGCTACTGTTACGATGCTTATCAGACACAGAAGCCAAACATGCACTCCGGGAGGCTCACGATAGAGTTTGTGGTGCACATCAACCTGGCCCCAAATTACAAGATTGCGTCAAATGAATGGGCTATTACGGCCCACAATGATAGCAGATGCCGCTGAATATGCAAAGAAGTGTAGAGCTTGTCAGTTCCACGCCAATTTCATTCATCAACCTTCGAAGTTTCTACACCCGACGACAGCATCTTAGCTGTTTGAAGCCTGGGGCATGGACGTCATAGGACCAATCAGCCCGCCATCCTCCAAAGGACATCGGTTCATCCTAGCCATAATCGATTACTTCTACAAATAGACGGAAGCTATACCGCTCGCCGAAGTGAAGGCGTCAAACGTGATCAGTTTCATCAAACATCACGTCATCTATCACTTCGGCCTACCTCGCAGGATCATCCATGATAATAGTCCACAGTTTGTAAGCCATGTATTCTATCGGTTCTGCGATAGAAATCGAATCCAGAATGTAGCCTCTACTGCCTACAATCTGACGGCTAGCGGGCTAGCAGAAGCCTACAATAAAACTATCATAAAACTTCTCAAGAAGTTCGTGTCTTCAAACAAGCGCGATTGGAATGAAAAGCTCGGTGAATGTCAATGGGCCTATCGTGCAACAGTCCGGACTCCAATAGGCTCCATTCTTTCTGGTTTATGGGAGCGAAGCTGTTCTTCCCCTAGAAATCCAGATTCCTTCTCTTCGAGTAGCCTTAGCCAGTGAGTTGACTACCGAAGAAAGCTACCGTTTGCGACTCCAGGAGCTCAAAGCGCTAGACGAAAAATGCTTGTTAGCTAAGCAGCGCATTGAGCTATACCAAGCACGCATTTCCAGCGCCTTCAATAAAAAAGTGAAGGGAAGAATCTTCTAAGTCGACAATCTAGTCTTAGCAGTGAGAAGACCAACGGCCATGACGTACAAAACAAAACAAAAATTCTTGCCTAAATGGGAAGGTCCTTTCATCATAGAATCAGTGTATTCTAACGGTACGTACCGACTAACCAAGTCCGATGGTGACTTGCTCATGATGCCTATCAACGGTAAGTTCCTGAAGAAATACTATGTGTAACCTTTTTTGTTCACATGTGTTCAGTCATATAAATGTACAGTGCAAAATTTATATGATCCGAAAAATTATCTAACTATTATCCGTATTTCAAGAGTCTTGAATACGCCCTGGATAATAGGTCCTCTAAAAAATTCCCCAGCAGAATCATTCTCGTTTTTTTGACTCTGTCCAAACTCGATTTGACGAAAACAAGTCACGTCCCTATTACCTATGAATTGTTTTTCAATAATTATTTCCCCAGTGGAATGATTAAATGTTTTGACATGTCCACAAAACCTCTGGGCAAAGCATTCATCAAGGATAATCACGTCCATATCACCTCTGAACTATCCATTCCACCTAATGTTATATATCTTTTTATGTCCATATTACCTCTGGTCATATATAGAACATCCTCTGCTATTACGTCCATATTACCTCTACTAGCAGCTTCATTTAACTTTTATCTATATTCGAATAAACTTGAATATAAAATGGATAATAGGCCCACAACAAAATTCTCCAGCGGAATACCCACCAGAAATATCCTTGCTACGTCCACATTACCTCTAGTTCCGATATTTCGCAAAACCACATTCACTTTGAAAAGATTCTTTATTTCGTACTTGAACGTCTATCAAGAGACAAAAAAGGTACAAGAGTAGTGACAGTTGGAAAAAAGAAGGTTACAAAGAATCTACGGGATACATAGGCGGTTGATGTTGTCCCTTAGAGCCGTGATTTCGGCTTCAGACTTCGCGGTAGCTCGACGGCGTGCCGCTTCTTGACGAGCAGCTTCATCCTCGAAAAGGATCAGACTCAGATGCTCTTCCTCCAACTTTTCCAGCTGTTCTTCTAAATGGGTAGAAGTGGTAGCAGTCATGGCAGCTTGAGACAAGTAATCCTCCTATTCAGATGTTGCCGCCCTCAAGTCGGCTTCCAGTTGGGTGATCTCGTTCTTGATCTGTGCGATGTGATTATACCTCTCAGTGATCTGTACGGCCAGTTTGTTATTCGAGGTGACACGTGCCTCACTTGCAGCATTAAACTGACCATACTGGTCAGTCAATTCGTCGATCTCCCGAATGAGGACATCCTTCCTTGCCTGGAAAGTAGCCTTCTCCTCCGCAAAAGCCGTCATCAAAGCCTTGTCCTCTGCACGGAACAACAACGTCGGGCTCCACTGTTTGATATCCCGGAACATGGCCACCTGACCCTCCAGGTCATTCAGAACTTTCCTCAGAGTATTCGCCCGCTCTTCATAGCCGGCAATGCTCTCGAGGGCCGCCACTTGGCATTCGGTAACATCCTTCACAGGGTCGAAGGCAGCATCTCCTCCTTCACAACGGTCTCATCCTTTGGTGTAGATGCTGTAAGAAGCAAGGACAGAAAAGAAAGTCAGACTCAGAAAACTGCAAAAAAAGCTAAGTGCTGAAAGACTCTTATGCGCCCAAAGGGTTATGCGCCCAAAGGGTTATGTGCCCAAAGGGATATGCGCCCAAAACAAACAAGTATGCGCATGACACACGTACAATACATGGGCGCATAACATGCAGATGGCATATGGGCACAAAAACATGGCAACATGTGGGCACATTCACACCACAGTTGGCGCATGACTTCCTTGGGCGTATAATGAAGCTCACAGAAGTATGTTGCCTTAGGCGCATGTGCCCAGGCAGAAGAAAAGTCTGAGCATCACAAATTAATGCTCGAGACTTTATTTTTTGAGACGTGCCCTCACACAAAATTGGGTCCTAGACTGGTGAAGACGTTGCCGCGGGAGGAGAGCCACTCGGCGTAGCCCCCTTGCCCTTCGCGGATCTCTTGGTGACCTTGGGAGACATGGTTCTCAAAGAAAGAAGATGAAGTGTTTCTAAAAAATTCTAAGAGAGGAGAATAATAAGCTTTCTCTCTCCTTTAGAGCCTATTTATAGGCACGGGCCTCTTCCTATACGCCCACTATCTTTATGTGCCTATGCGCCCACAATGGCCTATGCGCCCACGTGAAGATCCATCCCCTTGCACACTATGCGACTGTCACTTGCTGATGTAGACAACGTATGAAGGATGGATCTCTTCAAATTCTACCCCAATGAATCTGTCTGTTCAGATTTCAAAGAAGATCTCAACAGTCGTATCTCTCAGACAGGCTGGCCGAACACTATACGCCCAAAGGGAGAGCCGTGCTATGCGCCTATTGCATCACGAGAAGGCAGTCCATTCTTCTTTCAAATTATTTTGAACTCGTTCAAGTATCAAAAACTTTGAATGGGGTCTTGTTGAAGCATGAAAAAAATTTCAGCAATGAAGCCTTATGCGCCCAATCTAGTGAAGCTCTATGAGCCTAGCCAGTGAAACTCTATGTGCCCAGCTAGTGAAGCTCTATGCGTCCAGCCAGTGAAGCTCTATGCGCCCAGCTAGTAAAGTTCCATGCGCCCAAGACTAGCTCACCCAAAAGGAGGGCGCATAGCCTGAGACATGGCTACGCGCCCAAGCCAGACTCGGTCAAAGCCACGATCAAAATATGAACCGAAGCGCATGGCCACGTCAGTCTCCACGAGCAGTCATGCACCGAAGTATGTGGCCACGTCAACACCACGACCAACCCACTATCTCGCAGCCTACATGCGCCTACACCCTATGCACCCAAGGCAGGACTATGCGTCTACATGAAAACCAGTATGTTTTCCTTATGTGGGCGCATAACATCATTCTAGCTCAAGAACGACTATAAAAAGGGGCCTCATCCCTCTTCAAAAGACAGAACAAAAAGTATTTTCAAGAGCCAAATTGCTGCACTTCTTATCGGTGAGCCGAGAGTTAGCAATTTTCTTAGGTTTTCTCCCACTTTTGTAATCGAAGTTTCAACGGAGTAAAGGAGCAACCGCCGCTCGATCTCCATCGTCCCATTCCCCAGAATTCTTTTTTGTACTCGGGGATCCTCAGCGCAGGATCTCTCAGGCGTACTCGATTTGTGGTGCCTTGCGCCAATAAAGAAAAGATAGCATTTTTTTCTTTATTTTTTTGTGTGTCCACAAGAACAAAACAAGTCCCAAACCCTCAACTTTGAGGATCTGTTCCCGTCAACCCATTGACCAGTTTGTCAATCCACTTGAACAACCTTGTAGACCACCTAACCAGAAACAAAACCTTTTTTTACTTTTTTATTATAGCAGTATATTCATAGTTTAAATTAATTTAAAAATTCTCAAAAAATCAGTTTTAAAAACTTAAAAACTTCGATACGAGGTCCGTCCCGACAAATCGGACGACCCCGTCACAAACCAAAGGCATCGAAAGGTGCGTATCGACTTTGTGCACGTGTGAGCTTGACGAAATTTGAATTGGTCACGTGTGTGCGACAAATTTGGCCCGTATCCGTCGAAGAATGCCGTATCAACCATTTTCTAAATTTCCCAATTACTTTGTACACACTCATCAAATTGCGACAAAACTTGCGCCATTAGACTTGAAATATTTTTCTGGTCCTGTGAGCCAAGTTTGGTTCGATTCTAAGACCGTTGACCAGATCACCGTTTTGCGGGCCCCACGATCCAATTCAACGGACAATTTTGTGCACGACTCATCGGAATCCAAATTTGGACATACCATAAGATTCGTCTCCTCAAATCGGATACGTAGACATATAGTTTGATGACTTTAGAGACTGTAGGTTCTGGCATATATTTTAGTACAAAGCGGGTCCAACGGCGGACTTCGTTTTGATCCAAAATTATGATTTTGCCCCTGTTTCAGAATTGGACTTTCAGATAGGCGTTTCCTAGGTACATCTGTTACATCGGTAACATTTTTTATGTTTGCTTCAGCATCCGAAAACGTTTGTGGAGGTTTCACCCTTGTAGCTTCTTCTTGCTTGCCGAAGACAAGTTCCAGCTGTATTCGTCGAGCAATCGTCGATAATGATTGTCTGACTTAATATGCTTTAGTCTTCTGATTTGCAGCTTTGATGACGATATATGTGTCGAGTTGGATCATGCCAAATATCGATTTGTTAATTATCAAGATTAGGCTGACTGCGATCCAGTTTGGGTCAACATATGTCACATATTTTTTTCCTCATTTTTAGCTCCACGGAAGAAAAAATTACATTACAAACTTTCTGAGTGATAAAACCCAATAATACTCTAGTAGCATCAGAGTATTATTGAAGGCAGAGCTCATGATATATAGTTCGTATTGGTAACATTGTGGTTTGGCTTCTATGAACAAATCGAGATAATATGGATAATTAGTAGGAGAACATTGTGGTTTGGCTTCCATAGAACATCATTCTTACTACCATGCATGCTTATACAATTTTTCCCTAAGTTTTCTTTATTTTGCAGCTAAATTCATTTAAAGAACAATAACACGCTGCTAAATAGTAGCAGGATCATTACTTCTATTCGGGGTGTTAACTATATGGTGTGGAATCAAGGTATGAAGAAACGACCCTTATACTTACTAAATGAAATTAACTGCCTAGTTTGTGTTTAATCATCTAACTGGTTATTTGAAGTTGGAAATGGAAGAATTTAAAACTAGCAACCTATAGATATTGCTCCTCTGACATGGGCTGCCATGCCTTTGTGCATATTGAAATCAATACAAAGTGGCTTTCATTTTTGTGTTCTATAATAAATACATTCTTTGTAATCAGATCAACTAATACAACAAGCCTAAAAAGAGGAAATACTTGGGCCATGTATGCATGTTGTCCACCAATATACTGCAGCAAGTTTTAAGGTCTATTAGAAGGATGTCGTCATCTCTGTTTCTCTATTATAATGAATATAACAAGCATCATGTTCAAAGACGAAACTATATCGGATGGTCCACTATTGTCACAGGAGGTTCAAATTCTGATAATTGGAGTATGGAAGATAACATGTGTAGAAGCATGGAAAATACTAAAGAAAATGACTCATGCGGCCAAAGAACCCCATGCGGCTCAGAAAACTCATGTGGTTCAAGGAGTCATGCGGCATAAGGAGCTATGCGGCCCAAGACATTCCATGCGGCTCAGAGGACACGTGGCCTGATAGTGCTCCCCTCCGACCCATGCTGCATTAATTGCTTTGACGGCTGACCCCTCTGAAAAGTTGACAGCCCTGACACAAAAGCAGGTAATTATGACTCTGTCATAATGATGAATCTCTAGGGAAGAGAAAAGAGATATCTGACACAAATTCCCCGAGAGCCATAAAAATGCCACGTGGCCTTGCCACGTGGGCGTCTGTATGCGGCTCACTTCTCATGCGGTTCAGAATAAATCCTATGCGGCTCAGGCCATGAAAGCCTCATGCGGCTCGAGCAAAGAACTTTTCATGCGGCTCGGGCGATATGTACCTATGCGGCCCACAAGGATTACTCCCCTGCGGTTCGAGGACTCAAGTGAGGGCCACTGTCCAGGCAGCCCTGACACGTGGGCTTAACCATATGCGGCTCACTCGTCATGCGGTCCAGATCCCTCTTAGCAGCTCTTAGGACACGTGTCCTAAACCGATTAATTCCTCAGATTTACTGCTATTAAAGATTGGGTCAAAACCCAATAATCTGGGACACGTGGCAGAAGAATAGATCTAATTTATTCGCAGATATCAGAAGATCATTATAAGGAAGATTTATTCCAATCAGCATTAATTGCTCATGGGATTTGGTGTAATCTACACCTAATGGCCCAGATTCATCATAATCAAAATGAATGGCCTAGATTAACCAATTCGCAGGCCGCCGCCATCTCCAAGAGCTAATCATTGGCAACCCTAATGATCACATCCCACTATTATAAATAGCAAGGTGCCATTCCCTTGTAAATTTATACAATATCAGAGAGAAATACGTATATACAAGTAGTTAGAGAGAAAATACACAGAAAGAGAGAGAGAAGCCAGAAGAGCAACAGAGGAGCAAGAAGAGCATTTCTTCATCAACGCCAACCATCTTTTCACAAGAAGCCAAGGCTGCATACCGATCATCCAAGGAGTAAGGCAGGGCTGCCGTCGCCTTCCCGAGCCTCTATAGTCACCCCCCAGAATCTAAAATAAATAATTGTACTTAGACTGCTGTACCTAGGTTTCGTCCCTAGGCTTTCTTTGTACAAGCAAGTTTGTAACGTGAAGTAAAAGCCCGGTCCTCCGATAATTGTTCTGTTCTTTTATATTTCATGGCAAATACGATGGCGACTCTGCTGGGGACTAACTTCTCCACGGCTGAGGAGTTGGTGACGCAATCGAATGCAGCCAAGCTTGGCTCCACTCAACAAAAAATGGTCGCCCGGTTCGACCAACAGGCGTTCAAAGAAATGCTCTCAGACAAGAGCACTGGCCCGGTCCAGAAACGAGCCCGCACAAGGAAGGCCCGTAAGGAGCGGAGACCCCGATTCTTCGTTCCTACTGAAGCTCTTGCGGAGACGCCCTCTGTTGTTCAAGACGGCGAGCAAAAGTCCCATGCGGCCCCACTTTAGATCGTAGACAACTCTGTTGTCTCCATGTCCGGCAGAAGAAAATACTATGATGCTGGACTTGCAGGGGCAAAGAGGAACTCTATGAGATCCGAGCCGCATAAGGGTATCAGTCGCAGGAAGAAATCTCATGTGGCTACATCCTCCAGCCGCATGAAAAAAACTCATGCGGCCATATCTATCAGCTGCATAGCTTATGCGGCTACAGTTGCCAACCATATGGATGAAACTCGTGCGGCTATGGGAGTCAATCGCTTGCAGAAAACCCATACGGCCACAATTGCCAACCGCATGCGGCCAGCCTGTACGATCGTGACTCCTAGCCGCACAAAAACAATTCGTCCGACGGCAGAAGACAACCGCATGCAGATAGCCTGTACGGTACCCAACTCTAGCCATATAGCATCTGTTTCACGCTTCTCTCGATCTGTCTTCGACCGTCTCTCATGCGGTCATGACCCTGATGGTTCTCTGAATGATAAGACAGATTCTGTGGTATCTAACTTGGACTCCTCCTATTACGTACCCACAAGTGCTAAAAGGAGGAAGTCTAGGGCAGCGCGGGCTCATCAGGCCCAGTCAGCTGTCCCAACCTCTGACTATTGGGGCATCCCGTTGACTATCACGTCGGCCTCGAATGGGAAGTTGTATACAACCTCTCGAGTCCAGCCCCCGGTGGCAAACAGACAGAGCGGTTCCTCTAACCTGCGAGAGGCGATCCTCCACAAACGCAAGGAAAGGGAAGGGGTGTCGGCGTGCAAAGAGTCCTCGCTTGGACATCGCTGCACCTAAATCATCGTCAACTGCTGTTGCAACAACGCGGCAGTAACGGAAGATCGGCCATCCGTCTTCCAAAGACTACAGCATCCGGGCTCAGAAGATGAGGCACCTCCTGTTGTCTCCTGCAATTCCGCTCAAAAGGTCCCCGCCGAAGGGAGAGGGAAAAAGACAAGTATCTCCAGTCCCAAGATATCAACCACTATAGCTAAGAAACTATCGTCTAAGCGGTTGTCCTCTACCGGTGTATTCCAACACACCCGTTCAAAGACGAAATCTACCGCGATAGAAAATTCATCATCCACATCGATGGGGGTTGAGGGAACTGGGGGTTGCACTCCTCCGAACATCCACAACAATCCGATGTTTCAAGAAGCCGGGCCCGGACAAACAACTCCTCCATCAGGTGCAACAGACACTGATGTCCCCGAGGACATCCGTAACTCTCAAGACGAAGCAAGCTCTGAAGCTGGGGATACCGTTCCCTCCGAGTCCGAGTCCGAGCCCGAAGAGAACATTCCTACCTATCCCGATGACTTCTCGGTGCATGGGTACGACTCGGAGGGCACATCCTCCACCGTTTCTTCCATTCCTCCTCATGTAAGGATGGTTCTCATGACGGACAGCAATCAAGGTGGTTCCAATGATCGCCAGCGCATCGACAATCTCGAAGCCATATTACTTGCTTTGGTCAAGTCTGTAGACGAGATTAAGGTGGCCCTGTCCACTCTACAAGGAGGAACGCATGGTCAAACAAGCACGGGCCCCGCGGTCAATGTAGATTCGAACTCAGCGGCACCAAACCCGGGCAATAATCCTCCCAAAATAACAGCCCCTACCGTGACAGATGAGACCCGAGAAGTAAGAAGAGAGGTCCAGGAGCTTCGAGCCATGTTCCATGCCCAAAAAAACGCTCAAGATCCCAGAATACGGCAACCATACCCTGCTGAATGGAGGGATGTTCCATTCCCACCAAGATATAAGCCGTTCAATATCAACCCGTATGATGGCAAAATCTCAGCAAGTTGGTACATCACTTACTTCGAAGTCACCACCGACCATCTGCCCCATGATGATGCTATCCTCACACGGTTATTCATTGGGGCATTGGAAGGAGTCGCCTTCGATTGGTACCACAATCTATCAGACAACTGCATCCACTCCTTCACCGGCTTCAAGCGCCTGTTCTTAGAGCGATTCTATGAAGTAGGACATGATGTCATTATGTCCACTCTCATGGACGTCGTCCAAGGGGAGAAGGAGTTGACAAAGAACTACATCGAGCGGTTCCGCCAGTCCGCCATGAAGCTGCCTTCCGGAAATCCAGATTCCTCTTTGATTGAAATTTGCCAAAAGAGACTGCTTCCAACAATCAGTCTCTGGATAGGCGAAAGTCAATTCAAAGATTGGAAGGTGTTCATCATCAGCGCCACAAGCGCCAAAGAACGACTGAAGAAGGCTCGCCAACTGGGATTGCACATCTCAGAAGAAGAAAACAAGGGCAAGCGTCCCAACAACGATAATGGGGGTAACCCCTCCAACAATCGGGACAGCAAGGGAAAGCAGGCTATGGTGACCGATACAGCACAAAAACCTGAACCGAAGCCCGTAGACAAACAATGGCCTCAAGTCACTTACTCTTTTAAAGACGACCACGTCAAGCCCATTCTGGACATGCTCATACAACAAGATAGAATTTAGCTTCCTCCACCAAGACGGGAGCCTTGGCCGGCTGATCTGGAGAATCCAAAGTTCTGCCATTACCACTGTTATGTACATCACGCTACACACGACTGCTACCAACTAAAATGGTACATCCAAAGCCTCATCGATTCGAACGCTCTGGCCATCGACTTCTAAAAGGTAACCGTAGCAGCCAATATGGTGTCCGTACAGTTCGGCAGCTTCCCTCCTACGGAGACTCAAGACGGGGTAATCCCCGTCCCTCTGGCGACGATGAAGATTACTAATCTTCCACCTCCCCGGGAACAGGCTGCTGGTCTAGTACCTCACACCACCTCACGAGGGGAGGTCATGTGGGTCCATCTAGACTTGGTGTCAGAAGTAACTCGACCCACACCATCTCCCACCATAAAAAAAAGAGTGGAAAAATCAGGACCTGCCACACAAACTCGCTTCGACAAATCTCTCCGAAAATACGCAGCCCAAGGGCTAGAGAGGCCCTACAACTTTGACATCTTAGCGCAATTGGCTAACACAGCGGCCAAGTTGTCACTATACGAACTCCTAGGGCTCTCTAAAGACGTTCGTATTGCATTGAGCGAAGCACTCCAAAATGCCGATGCCTATCTGGCTCAAACCAACCTCACCGGGGAGGACTCACCCGTGGATCCCCAAGACAGTGCCTACACGGGAGCAATGTCCAACATCGTCTTCACTCCGCAGGATATGCTCATCAAAACCAACCTACACGATCGCCCATTATACTACACGGGATACATCGACGACGTAAAGGTGGATCGGATGCACATAGATCCTGGCTCTTCTATAAGCATCATTTCGAAGGGTCTGCTACATCATCTCCGTATCCCAATGCATCGTCTGACACCTACTAACACCGCCATCAGCGGTTTCAATTCGGGCAGGAGCTACCCTATTGGGAAGATTCGTCTGAAGTGTCAGATTGGCGATCTCCAATCCGAAGTCACCTGCTACGTCATAGATGCAGACACTTCTTACAACATCCTCTTGGGGCGTCCATGGATACACGATTATATGATCGTGCCTTCTACGCAACACCAGTGCTTTAAATATGTCGACAAACACGGCTTTGTGAAGACGGAATTTGCTGACATCGATCCCTTCAAAGGGGTCGAATCTTACTACTCGGACTCCTGCTTATACGAAAAGTCGAAGAGGTACCTTGATGAAGGAAATGAACAAGCTAGTACCAAAATGGCCACAGGATCAGAAGGACCCCTGACGATCCACCTCCAAGCTCGCAAACTGGGCAAGTCCGTACCCCTTATCGCCACTTTGCGGAAGGACGCGATCAGCCTCTCGGCGCAAGAGGAGCAGATGATAATCCGGCTGCCAAGGTCCGGCCAAGTGCCGAGACCCACAACTGGGCCACTAACAATCAGACTGCCGAGAGTCAGTCAACCCAAACAGGGAAGCTCAATCCCTTCGACAAGCCGTTGACGATACGCCTTCCCAAGAAGGGTCGTCACCTCGATGCAAGGTCTGACACTTCTAGAGAACCAACCACTCCTCGCCCCACGTCGAATACAAAACTGGGGGTTGCTAGCCTACCAATAACACCACGCTCAACTCCATCAACTGAACCACTGACAATCAAGCTTCCCAGGTCGTCCTCTCAGTCTTCATTTACACATGGGGTAGCCAAAGAGGAACCGGAGCTAGCCAAGTATATGGCTACTCACACTAATGTCCCCTTCGCTGATGATGTAATCCCCCTAGAAAAGATACCTTACTTCATCAATAAAGGGTTATCTTTGAACTACACCGAGCTTAATAAGCTATGTACAATGTATGCTATGGAACACGGTATAGGCACTCACCTACACACACAGGTGACAAATGTGACACCACAATCCAGCTTATTCCAGCAGAAGACGCTTACCGCATAATCGAGGGAGGGGACCATCCAATCATCTTCGGCCGGAAGGACGATCCGTACCCCTTCACCATAAAAGAAGTTGATCGTGGGTCAGATGTCGGGAGACTGCCTCTATATCTCTATAGCCCCCAATCTAAATATCTCATGCAAAACAGGGGTATGATCTGGAGACCACGCCAGGTCTGAACTACGGCACTGGACGACGATTACCTTTGAAGCCACCGGTCCCGGCAGGCAAACCATGGGACTACTATAGCAAAACTCGATGTGGACTAGGGTATGTAACTCCGACAATGACCCCTGAGAGTTCAGATGAAGAGTGTGACTGGCAGTCACATTCAACCGGGTCACCAACTTCCGACTCGGATACCAGCATCGAAGACATATTCAGATAAGTCCCAGTCAACATGGCATTCGTCGACGCTTACGAAGAAGACGAAGACATTCCTGAAATCCTCAAACTAGAGCCGTGGGCCTAACAGCTGGATGCACAATGGGAAAAGCGGTTTGAACAAAGAGAACCTCCTACCGAAGATGAGGTTATGCAGGTCGACCTTGGCAGCAAATCTTCTCCAAAACCAATTTTTGTCAGTAAAAGTCTAACAAACGAAGAACGAAAGTCGCTTCTAGAACTTGTTCGAGAATACATTGATGTGTTCGCCTGGAGTTATGAAGACATGTCAGGGTTAAATCCTGACATTGCTCCTCACAAACTCAACATTCGGCCGGATGCGAAGCCAGTCAAGCAACAACAGCGACGCTTTCGCCCAGGCATCATGGACACGATCGAAGCCGAAGTCAATAAACTGATAGCCAGCGGCTTCATTCGAGAGGAGCAACATCCCGATTGGGTCACCAATATAGTACCCGTCCTCAAGAAGAGTGGAAAGATTCGAATCTGCATCGACTTCCGCAACCTGAACGAGGCGTGCCCCAAAGACGAATTCCCCCTTCCTATCACAGACATCATGATCGACAATACCTGCGACTTCGAACGTATGTCATTCATGGATGGCTTCTCGGGGTACAACCAAATCAAAATATCTCCTGACGACAAAAAGCATACATCATTCCGAACACCGATTGGCACGTACTGCTACACAGTCATGCCTTTCGGTTTAAAGAATGCTGGCGCCACATATCAAAGAGCCATGAGCATCATCTTCAGAGACCACTTGCGCAAGACTGTGGAGTGCTATGTTGACGATATAGCCGTTAAGAGCCGCAGCAAGAGAGACTATCTGCAGGATCTAAGGGCGATATTCGACCTAATGCGAGCGCACAATTTGAAAATGAACCCTACGAAGTCCTTTCTGGGCGTATCCAGTGGGAAGTTCTTAGGCTTCATCATCACCGCACAGGGTATCCATGTAGATCCTGAGAAGACGAAAGCAATCATGGAGATGGGTCCCCCGAGAAATCTCCACGAACTCAGAGGCCTTCAAGGGAGGCTAGCTTACATCATAAGGTTCATTTCCAACCTCTCCGGGCGGTGCCGACCATTCACGCACCTCATAAAGAAAGGAGTCTCATTCGTATGGGACAAGGAATGTCAGCATGCTTTCGACAGCATCAAAGAATATTTGTCAAATCCTCCGGTCTTGGCGGCCCCAGTCCCTGGAAAATCATTCCTGCTCTACGTACGAGCAATGGAACACTCCCTCGGTGCCTTGTTGGCACAAAACAACGATACAGGTCACGAACAAGCCATATACTATCTCAGCCGAATGATGGTTGGACCCGAGCACCGATACACCGCGGTTGAAAAGAAATGCCTCGCCTTGGTGTTCGCCATTCAGAAGACGCGGCACTATGTTACCGGACAAACGATACATGTGATCTCACGAGTCAACCCTCTCAGAGTCCTCATGACCAAACCAGGGGCACTTAGTTCTCGACTCGCTACATGGGCAATATTGTTGTCCCTTATCATATGATCTTTGTCCCACAAAAGGCAGTCAAAGGTCAAGCCCTGGCGGACATTTTAGCAGCCCACCCAGGCTCGGAGTCCTCCAGAATATATGAAAAGATCCCAGACGAGGTCGCCGACTCGCATGCAACCTCTCACGAGGCTGTATGGCAAATGTTCTTTGACGGTGCTTCAATGACCGGACCTAAAGGCAATATAGTCGTCGGAGTCGGGGTAGTGCTGGTCTCCCCTTCCGGATTGGTGATCAACCGCGCCTATTCTCTCACAGAACCCTGCTCCAACAATGTGGCCGAGTACAACGCTCTGGACATTGGCCTCCAGCTTGCAAGAGAGCTGGGGGTAGAATACCTTGAAGCATACGGCGATTCCCAACTAATCGTCAATCAGATCCGGGGTTCGTATGAAGTCTACCACGAAGACATGATCCCTTATCACTAAATAGCGATCGATATCATCTCGACATTTGAGGGGTTCTTCATCGAGCACGTCCCCAGACTCCGAAATATTGTAGCCGATGCCCTAGCTGGTCTTGCCGCTTCCCTAGCAGTTCCGAATTATGATCGCCAATCAGTGGATGTGATAGGCCACGAACTGGTCTGTCCTAAAATCAATGTGCAATTCGTGGCAAGTTATTCTGTACAGACGATCGATGATGCCCCAGATTGGAGACAATCATTCATCGACTTTGTCGTCTACGACATTCTACCCGAGGACCCAAAGGAAGCCACTTCCATCAGAAGGCGTTCTCTCAGATTCTTCTACGATACAGAGACGAAGATGTTTTATCGTCGCTCCTACGACGGATTACTGCTTCGGTGTCTGTCAAATGCAGAAGCCAAGAAAGCAGTACGAGAAGCTCATGACGGTGTCTGCAGGGCCCACCAGCTCGGCCCAAAACTACAAGATCGCCTTCGCCGAATGGGCTACTATTGGCCCACGATGGTGGCAGATACGATAGACTATGCAAGAAAATACAAAGCTTGCCAAGTCCACGCAGAATTCATCCACCAACCATCTAAATTTCTACATCCGACAGTGGCGTCCTGGCCATTCGAAGCATGGAGAATGGATATCATTGGTCCAATCACCCCACCTTCCTCCCAAGGACATCGCTTCATACTTGCGATCACTGATTACTTCTCCAAGTGGGCGGAAGCTGTCCCACTCGCAGAAGTCAAGACTTCGAACGTAATTAGCTTCCTTAAGCATCACGTTATCTACCGCTTTGGACTGCCCCGAAGGATCATCCATGATAACGGTCCACAGTTTGCAAGCCACGCATTCTATCGGTTTTGCGATAAGCACCGTATCCAGAATGTCGCTTCGACACCGTATAACCCGGCAGCAAACGGATTAGCAGAGGCATTCAACAAAACGATCATCAAACTCCTCAAGAAATTTGTATCCTCCAACAAGCACGACTGGAACGAGAAGCTCGGCGAATGCCTATGGGCTTATCGCACCACAATTCGGACCGCCACCGGGAATACACTATTCTTTCTGGTGTACGGGAGTGAGGCAGTTCTCCTGTTAGAGACTCAAATACCCTCACTCCACGTCGCCCTCACTTATCAGTTGACAACGGATGACAACTACCGACGTCGACTGCAAGAGTTAGAGGCCTTAGATGAAAAGCGCCTCCTAGCTCAGCAAAGGATCGAGCTGTACCAAGCACGCATCTCAGGAACCTTCAACAAGAAGGTCAAAATCAGAACATTCCAAGTGGGCGATCTTGTTCTGGCAGTCCGGAGACCAATGGTCATGACTCACAAGACCGCCGGCAAGTTCCAGCCAAAATGGGAAGGTCCATTTGTCATCGAGGCCGTGTTCTCCAACGGCGCTTACCGCATCGCCAAGCAGAACAGAGACTTGCTCATGTTGCCCGTCAACGGCAAGTTCCTGAAGAAATACTATATTTGAACAACATTCTCCAGATCATCGAGTCACGTACCCGCTGGTACCACTGAACTCACTCCATAAATTTCCATATTATTGAGTCACGTACCTGCTGATACTACTGAACTCACCCCCATAAGTTTCCAGATTTTCGAGTCATGTATCCGCTGATACCACTGAACTCACCCGCATAGTTTGTCAGATTTTCAAAGTCACGTATCCACTGGTACCGCTGAACTCACACTCACAATATTCCAGATTTTTGAGTCACGTACCCGCTGGTACCGCTGAGCTCACACCCACAATATTCCAGATTTTTGAGTCACGTACCCGCGTGTACCGCTGAACTCATGCCCTTCTCCCACAAAGATTATCCCAAATTTCCAAGTCATGTATCCGCTGGTACCTCTGAACTTACACTTTGATTCCAACATTCATGGATTGTCGAGTTATGTACCCATCGGTACCCCTGAACTTACACCCTGGTTACTCTTTTGAAAGAAAGTCATGTATAACCATACCGCTGAACTTTCTTCCTATAAGAGATCCTCCCTCATGATCCAATACCCGCACTGTCGGTGCACAAAAAAGGGTAATCGATCCATAAAATTCCAAAACGGCCATGTCCTCATTACCTCTGTGTCGTTCTACTTCCGCCAAAAACAAATCAGCCCTCTACATAGAATTTCCATGTCCTCATCACCTCTGAGTTATTCTATGTACCCCCCATCAAAGAAAACCCTCATGCTCACCATGTCTTCAGTACCTCTGAGTCAGTATAATTGGTTCTTTTCTTTCAAACTTGTTGTCCGTATCCAAAACCAGGGTACGTTAGGGGCAATGGGTCTACCAAAATATCCCAATAAGATGATTATTACAAAAAAAAAGAGAAAAAAGAAGAGTGAAGCAAATATATTCCAGTCATTTAAAAGAACCGGTTACATTCACACGACTACAAACAAAATCAAAGAAGTTCTTCATCACCTCGTTCAGACAGAAAGGAAAGAAGAAACAAGACGCAAACCACGACTAAAGACAGACAGAAATATTAAAGACAGAACTCTAGTTGCGGGGGCGCATATACCATTCCCTCAACCACCTCGCATACGAGGGATGCAATTGAGAAGGATCCTCATCCAGAGTAGGGGAGTCAGAACTCCCAACAACACTACCCTCAGATCGAGGCTCCTCCTTTACAGCAGCTCTGACGGGAAAAGTACTTCCCTCTCCGATGGGTGCTAATTCTTCTCTTGGATCCTCCATATTCGGTACTGCCTCCTCTTTCACAATGATCTCAGTCTTTAGCATGGAGACTACAGAGAAACAAAAGGCAGGAGATGATCAGAAAATCATTGAATATAATTCACATGGTCCTGCATTAATGGGTGGACATACGATGCGGCTCTAAATAAATGAGCTTATGTGCTTCAGGGTCAAGTGAGCTTATGCGGTACAAAACAACTACGTTCATACAGCCCGATTCAAGGCATATGCGGTCCAAATCGAGTATGACAAACTCATACGGCTCTGTGGACGAAATGCGGACAAGTCTCATGCAACTTGAACCTAAGACGTACACGCATCTTGTGCATAAAGTATGCAACATAGCCATGATAGTTAGGGTTCCCAAGTATTGCCCTTACCAGCAGTGGGAGGATGGACGTCGGGGTGAACGGAGGGTATGTCGGCCGACGGAGGCGCTGCCACGTTTGTCGCCCCAATTGCCGCAGAAGCAACTCCTTTGCCTTTTGCCGCCTTAGCCGCAGCAGTCTTCTTGGGAGCTATGGATGGTTAAAGAGGAAGAGAGTTAGGGTAGCAAGAAGTCGAAGACAATAAAGAGTAAAATAAATCTCTCCAAAACTGAACACGTCCCTATTTATAGGCAAGGGAAGGACGCTTCGATTCTCGTGCATACACGAAGACCAACCCTTCGGTTATCGAGGCAAGCCACCTAAAATGAA
Organism: Iris pallida; assembly: GCA_029216955.1. Lineage (NCBI taxonomy): Eukaryota > Viridiplantae > Streptophyta > Magnoliopsida > Asparagales > Iridaceae > Iris > Iris pallida. The sequence goes on along the minus strand of JANAVB010037217.1, from coordinate 1,437,114 downwards.
GACCAGTCTCCTGGGATCCCGCACCGGAAAGTGGCCTTTAAAAACTGACAGCAAATCAACGGCATTTAATGCAAAAGATTGCCGCACGTGGCAACATGGCAGAAAGCTCCTGCGGCTGAGCCACCTATGCGACTGTACAATCCATGCGGCCATGACTTCTATGTGGCTAGAATTTTATATGCGGCTAGAAGAACACAATCATGCTTCTTATTCAAAGTACTTCAATTTTACAAATTGAAAAGTTTGAAGGGGGTCCTGTAGAAGCATGGAAAATACTAAAAAAAATGACTCATGCGGCCAAAGAACCCCATGCGGCTCAGAAAACTCATGCGGTTCAAGGAGTCATGCGGCATAAGGAGCTATGCGGCCCAAGACATTATATGCGGCTCAGAAGACACGTGGCCTAATAGTGCTCCCCTTCGACCCATGCTACATTAATTGCTTTGACGACTGACCCCTCTGAAAAGTTGACAGTCCTGACACAAAAGCAGGTAATTATGACTCTGTCATAATGATGAATCTCTAGGGAAGAGAAAAGAGATCTCTGACACAAATCCCCCGAGAGCCATAAAAATGCCACGTGGCCTTGCCACGTGGGCGTCTGTATGCGGCTCACTTCTCATGCGGTTCAGAATAAATCCTATGCGGCTCAGGCCATGAAAGCCTCATGCGGCTCGAGCAAAGAACTTTCCATGCGGCTCGGGGGATATGTACCTATGCGGCCCACAAGGATTACTCCCCTGCGGTTCGAGGACTCAAGTGAGGGCCACTGTCCAGGCAGCCCTGACACGTGGGCTTAACCATATGCGGCTCACATTCATATGCGGCTCACTTGTCATGCGGTCCAGATCCCCCTTAGCAGCTCTTAGGACACGTGTCCTAAACCGATTAATTCCTCAGATTTGCTGCCATTAAAGATTGGGTCAAATTCCAATAATCTGGGACATGTGGCAGAAGAATAGATCTAATTTATTCGCAGATATCAGAAGATCATTATAAGGAAGATTTATTCCAATCAGCATTAATTACTCATGGGATTTGGTGTAATCTATACCTATGGTCCAGATTCATCATAATCAAAATGAATGGCCTAGATGAACCAATCTACAGGCCGCCGCCATCTCCAAGAGCTAATCATTGGCAACCCTAATGATCACATCCCACTATTATAAATAGCAAGGTGCTATTCCCTTGTAAATATATACAATATCAGAGAGAAATACGTATATACAAGTAGTCAGAGAGAAAATACACTGAGAGAGAGAGAAGCCAGAAGAGCAACAGAGGAGCAAGAAGAGCATTTCTTCATCAACGCCAACCATCTTTTCACAAGGAGCCAAGGCTGCATACCGATCGTCCAAGGAGTAAGGCAGGGCTGCCATCGCCTTCCCGAGCCTCTATCGTCACCCCCCCAGAATCTAAAATAAACAATTGTACTTAGACTGCTGTACCTAGGTTTTCGTCCCTAGGCTTTCTTTGTACAAGTGAGTTTGTAACGTGAAGTAAAAGTTCGGTCCTCCGATAATTGTTCTGTTCTTTTATATTTCATGGCAAACAACATGCAAAGTGTTTTTGGTATAAAATAGTATGGAAATAAATTTTCCTTCCATCACCATTTCTTTTATTACCCATATTCACAAAGAAAAAAAACAAAATAGGTTTTCACTGATGAAACCAATATTAAAGCTAGCTTGAAGGTCACACGACATAGATTCATGATGTATAATGAATATTGAAGCTAGCTTGAAGGTCACCAGATTATTAGAACAACCAGAGGTCCAAATGATGTCTATGTGATTTACTGATCAAAGTTGACTTAAAAGAGTTGAATTCCTTTAAAGGTTAGGAACACATGCCTTTAATATGTAGTTTAAGTAAGTAATGCACTTGAGCAAGAAATGATATTGTATTGAAACACTAGTCAGACAAACTAAACCTTTGGAAGAATCCAATCACGAGCTATATATGCCAGCAAAAAAAAATCATGACAGTACAAGGAATATGAACTCAACATTGATGTCAAGGAGTTGGAAAGAAGGCTTATGGAAAAAATTGAACATAAAAAATAGTTGCGGGAGGAAGATACGGCTATTGCACGACAATACAATGTGTATGCAGAACCTTATTGTAGCTTCTCACTAAAAACATAATTTCTCTTGTAATTTTCCTTCAATAGGCTATCATATACAAAGATGCTTACTGTGTTCGCAAGTGGTACAGCAGATTTAGGGTCACTTTACATCCTCCAAACCAAAACCAGAAGATGCAAGATTCGGTGTGGCTACATGGGATGCTTGATATGGCTGACCCCTAGCAGCATCTGTGTAAGCTCTCAAAGATTAAACTCTAGCAGCATCTTCTTAAGCTCTCAAAAATTAAATTCTTACTCTTTAAGATTTGTATGGGAAAGGCAGTTAGGTGGTGTGTAAACTACATGATCTTATTTATTTTGACATTGTGATTAATCCATCTTTCTTCTTCTTCTTCTTCTGAATTTGTAGTGACATATTTGGAGAACAACAATTTTTAGTAGCTATCATTTGCATTAGGCCCAGGCTTGGACTGATTTTTATTGATAAACAAAATTTTTAGTAGTGTATTACAAGCAGTTACACCAACAGCTATACTGCCTAGGTACACTACAGTATAGGTGAAGCCTATATCAGAGTTTATCAATGTGCCTAGGTGCCAAGTTTGCAAGCAGTTACAGTAGTCAAGGAAACAGATTATGAAGCCCATATCAAAGTTTATCAATGTGTGTGAAGCCTATATCAGAGGCACTAACATTGTTGACATAACACAAATGACACAGTAATGATATAAGCAGATCAAATAATCACTAGGTGCAAAAGAAAATATAATAGATGTGGTTTGGATGCAGAATAGAGGAAATCAGGAATTAACTAATACCTGAAAGAAGGAATCGAGCATGATTTAAACAATCACTAGGTGCAGAATAAAATATGAGAGTAGGAACATAGACTTGAGCAAGCAATTAACTGCTTCAATCAAAATAAAGTGAAATTTATGTTTCAGCCTTTTATTACATCCATATATATGGACTAGCAACGCTTAATAACTTTAATATATTAGATCTTAATGAGGGTTTACAAGAAATATTACCTTTGGAAGAGGCGCAGGTACTAGAAGATGTTTGAGCATGTAATGTGTTAATGACGGGGAGTAAGCACTACCATATAAGAAAGAAAAAATACTCATATAAAAAGAGAGATTAGCTTAATATTACACGTAGAAGAGTTGAAACAATAATATATGCCATTTCATTTTCAACACTATACCATGCCTTTCAAGTATTAGGAGTAAATGGTTTCAGTAGTTCCTGCATCCTATTGACTGCAAATAAATGATTTCCAGAGTATACATGAACCATAGAAGTTCTTTACGGAACACAAATATATTAATATTGCAATGTTAAAAAAATAAACAAATAAATTTTATATCTATCCTATTGACTGTACTCTTTCCAGTAAAAGATAACATATACGGTAAGAGACAATATACAAGTGAGTTGTACAAATAAAATAAATAAAAGTTAGACATTGGATGATGTTACTCAAGGACATAATCTCCAACCAAATTTTTTTAATCTGCATTCAGAGTATGGGCATTCAAAACCCATTGGTAAGTGTTCAGATCAAGTACAAATCGTTTCCAACGAACTTTTCTTAGAAACACGACAAGCCAAACAACATAAAAATGAATGGAATTCAAATTGTCTTGCAAGCAAAAACCCAATTTAAAATCAATGCACAAATTAAAAGGAATGTCTAACAACTACAAACAAAAAATTCAAGGAGTTTAGTGAAATAGGAACAAAGACCCAATTTAAAATCAATACACAAGTTATAAGAAAAAAAGAAGTCGATTTAACTTCCCAAGCAAAATGGTGATCATGACTGTGTGTGTATATATAGCTTCATTGGGTTACCCATTTCCATGCCCTTAATACCTTGCTACCCTATACCATGACATACCCTCACATATCATGATTTACCTTAGCACATTACTCATCTCTCTTATTATACTATACCATTTCACACTCTACTAGGCCTTACGATAGCCTACTTCATACCATACGTTACCATAACCATATCATCTATATTCTACCATACTTCCTTCTACCATTACACTCACATATATAGCCCCTGCCTGTACAGGAAGCAGCAGTTCATCTACTACAGCTATCTGTTGCTGCTACATTCAGTTCCTACATCTACTATTGTTTCCCTAGCTATACAGGTAGCTGCAGATACTGCTGCATTCAACCTCCAACTCCTGTACAGGCTGCTGCATAACCCTATGTAGCCAATGCTGCTGTTTACTGCAGTATCCGCTACTACCTAGTCCCTACATGATTGTATTGCTGCAGCTACTGCCCTCTATGACAAGGTGAAGGATTAACTAAATGTGGATGGAATCACATAAAAAGTTACTGAGAAAGCATGTTTTAACTCTTTTCATAAATAACAATAGTGGAATATAGCATATAAATTAAAAGTGAAAAAAAGAGCATTTGTATTTCACTAATTTGTATATTCTCCACTAGCAAGGAAAATAACTTCACCTGCTTAAGTCCAATGCATATTCTCTGTCACCCCAAGTTTCTAGAAACAGGAGTATTTTTGTTATTTTTTTTATTTTTAATATTTTTGAAATTATTTATTTATTTATTATATTATTCTGGGGTTATTTAAGTCGGGTTCGAATTTCAACTCAATCCGACTTGAAACAGGGACCCGGGGTAGTTTTGACTCCAGTGGGACCCACACATTAGTTAGGCTTGGCCCACATGATATTAATTTTAGTTAGTGGTTAGTCTAATTATTTATGGATAGGATTTGGTTAGATTAGGGATTTAGAATGACTAATTTAGCCTCAAACATAAACCCTTCTCCTAATATTAATTAAATAGGCTAGAGGGGGGGTATTTTTGACATTGCCAAAATGGGACACCTAGCACCATAGGGCTGGCCACCTCTAGAGGGGATAGGCACAAGCCCCTTTGATATTTTCTATTCCTTTCCATCTCATTTTTCTCTCTTGTTCTTCCCCAAATTTCTAGAGAGCAATCCCTACCATTTTTTCCACCAAATCCTTCCATTTTCTTACCCAAACTTCTTCCTTCCTTCTCCATTCAAGCCAAGTAGGGAGATACCCATGTTTGAGAGGATTCGGAGCTCGTTCGTGTCCATTTGGGATTTCTACGTGTCAGGGTCGTATCGGAAGGGTTTTTCCTAGATTCGATCTACCGGGAGGTATAAATCCCTTCTCCTTTTCATTTCTTCATGCATATAGGATGATTTTAGACCCATAGGAATGACCCCATGGTAGTGTCTCCATTTGTGTTCGTTTTGTGTCCATTTGGAGACGTACAGATGTGTCCTATGTGTAGGTTTGTGTCCTAGTGGGAAATTCCTATTTGGACACATGTAGATTTAATAGATATTGTTTACATGTTGTTTAGATATTAAATTCTAGATTTCCATTATTTTAGAGATGAGTTTTACTATATATCATATTGTATCTTATTGGTTTACCTATATATTTATTATATATATGTTAATCTATATATATATATATATATATATATATATATATATATATATATATATATATATATATATATATATATATATTGGTGATTTATTTATATATTGGTGATTTAAAAAAAATATATATATATATATATATATATATATATTGGTGATTTATTTATATGTATATAGATAATGGTGTGTATGTGTGTTTTCATTGAGATTGGGTGGTGTAGATTTCAGCCAAGGAGGAATTTAGAGTGTAGGGTTGATATGTGTATGTGTTGTATTAAAAGTGTTTGAGAGAATGGAGAATAGAGTTTTGGTATAGAGATTGAGATTGTGTTAGAGAGGATTGAGAGTGAGAGGTTTAGAGTGAGTTTGAGAGTGGTAGATAGTGAGATGGAGAGAGGGTTAGAGAGTGATAGATGAGGGAATAAGAGGAGGAAACAGCCACATACACAGTAGTAGCTGTTGTCCCCATGGACAACAGCTGTAGCCCCCAAAACAGTCCTTTGTTCACCCCTTAACAGCCTCCTATAGCTGTCCTGTAGCACCCCAAACCAGTCCACCAAAACAGGCTTGTTGGCTGTCACTTCCTGTCCAACACCAGCCCAATACATGCCCCTAAACACAGCCCTTGATTGTCCCCTATACCAATCCCCATTCACCCTATTAGCAGCCCTTAAACACACCATTATTGCTGCCATAACCACCTAATATCAGTCCACATTTGGACAGCCCCCATGGGCTATCCCAAACTAGTTATTAACTGCCATGAACCTGTCCATTTGCACCCTCATATCAGTCCTAAAAGGCCTGCCAATAACAGCCCTTGATTAGTCAAATTTCTGTCCACAAACCACCCTTAAGCACATCTATATGGCTGTCCTAAACACGCTAAATCAGTCCTCAACCTGCCCCCCCTAAACAGCCTATACATAGCCTAAAAACAGACCCCCAAATCTGTCCCCAACTGTCCCTAAGAAGCCCTCCTAACACCTGTCAAAAACAGTCCATAAAACACCCTCCTGACCACCATGGTACAGCCCCTTAACCACCTATAAGCTGTCCCCATGACACCCCATGGCTGTCCCAAATTTCTATCCCATTTCAGTCCAAATGGACTACCATTTAGCCCCCTAAATGACAGTCCAAACCATGCCATATCAGTCCATGTATTGGCCTATTTTACTGGCCCAAAATACCCCCAAAAACCTGTCACAAACCACCCTTAAACAGCCCTAAAATTAGCCTTAAAAATAGCCCCTTACATGTTCAATGGATAGCCTTTTATGCCGTGTGTGTGTGTGTGTGTGTATGTGAGTTTGTATATATATATATATGTGTGAACCTATAAGCCTATGTGTGTGAGTTTAGAGCATGAGTGTGTTAGTGTGAGACTAAATGAGTTTAGAGTCTAAGATATGGTTAGAACTTGGTTCCCTTGGTTGGTAATGATTAAATATAGTACTCCTAGACTAGTTTTAACGTCGGTTGACCATTTTGACCAAAAGCCAACAAAAGTCAACCGAGAGTCAAACTTAGCCTTTAAGCGACTAGATTTGACCGAAACCAAACCAGAGTTGACCAGTTGACGGAAAGTCAACAGTTGGTCAACATGTGACCTGTTTGACCTAGGGTTGACCCAGGGTTGACTCAGTATTGACCAAAGTTGACTTTTGACCAAAAGTCAACTGTAAGTCAATCTTTGACCCCGTTTGACCTAGTTTGACTTGGATTGATTTCCTGTGGCCTTATTTGACCTTGGTTGTCCTAGTGTGACCCAGTTTGGGTCAGTACTTGATGCTGACATGATTGTTATCACGGATTGGTACTATATGGATCTTCTTTTGAGATGTTATCCCCTTGTATTCACTAGGTATATATTATGATGTGCGTTTTACTTACATATTGTATTTATTACATACCCATATCCTTGTATACTCCTTGTGCATATTGTACTCTCATTATCACATGAGTCCCAGGGATAGACCATTGTACAAATATTGTATAACATTGTACATCTATTGTATAACATTATACACTATTGTATAAGATAACATAACTGGAGTGGATCCTTATGTATTGATTGGGGAGGGGGAGTAGAATTGGTTATGTACTCAAATCCTATTGTACAACATTATATAACTATTGTATATGTCTATTGTACACACACGTACAATGGAGTTACCATTGCATTGTCCTAGACCGTTTACATAACCATATTGTACTCTAAATTATATGTTGCTTACAGTTCTCACTTATCATATATAGATATTTCCTGTTATCAAATCTCTGATGTTTTTCATATACATTTTTCTTTCAGCGTTTCATGTACCTTACTCTATTGCATGCTTTATATTTTCTAACTTGATATGAACTACGTGACATATTTTGTGCTCGCTCCTGTCCTGACTGGACCTGTTGAAAATATTACAGAGGATGAGGATGAGGCCTGCGTAGATACCTACTATGGGACAGCTGCAGATGTCTCTTGTGACCCAGATTTCTAGTCGGATCCAGTAGCTATAGAGAGTGAGGCTTCCTAGTCTAGCTTTTACTATTTCTGTCATTTGAGATCTGGATTGTATATATTCTTTCATATTCAGTAGTTGAGACTTGTATTTCTGGATGTTTGCTGAGATGTTATCTTAGACACTTAGACTCTCTGGTTGTATTTATGTGGATTTCCTTATTTCAGTATTTATTTATCTATCTATCTTTCTATCTTATCATTCTGCCTTAGATGTGATTAAGTCTGTATATTGCTATGTCACCTCCATTCGGAGTGTATATACTGTACAAGTACCTTTATGTTGTTATATGATTGACCTTGGACAGCATTCTACTGCTGACACTGCGGCGTAGGCTGGGCGTTGTTACGTTCTCGTACCCTCACAGTGGGTGTGGGTCGTGACACGTTTTTAGTGGTGGCCCATGCAGGTCGAGTTTATGTAGTGGTATTCGAACTAGAGTATCACTACAGCCTGTAGTAGGATTAGGATATTTTAAAGGTACTCAATCAAATTAGGAAAAACTCTTATCTAATTCATACCATCTCAGTTCTTGCTGATATTATTTTCTCTTGAATATAACTGTCCTCCCTTGCTATTTCGGCTCATTCTCAGCAATTGTTTCTTTAATCTGTCTCCAGGATGGTTGAGACAAAATTACATCGCCAGGGCCAGGGGGCGCCGATGAGAGGTCTTCCACCTCTCATACTTAGCAGCCAGCCCCTAGTACCGCAGCCCCAGTCATGCCAGCTGGGGTAGGCATTTCAGCTGCGTTCGGAGGAGCCCCTCCACCAGCAGCAGGGGGTATGTCTCCACCAGTTCTGAGGCAGGACCCAGTCATCCCAAAGATGCATTTTCAGCAGCCACCGCCTACAGGATACGTGGACGCGGCACAGATATTCACCTACTTTCAGCCGTTTATGGGGGTGCAGCAGGACCAGCAGGCCAAGAGCGTGGAGTTGGCCCTTACGACAGTCGCAGCTCGACCAGCAGTCCAGCAGCCGAAGACACCTGGGATAGAGCAGTACCAGAAGATGAGCCCCAGAGAATTCCTAGAGACGGAGGGGATTCTATATGCTGACGAGTGGATCGAGCATATAGAGGAGATCTTCCGCCTGGCCCGGATACCGGCACATCTCCAGATAGAGGCAACAGCTAGCCGGATGCGAGATCTTGCTCGCACCTAGTATCAGTCAGACCCCATGATGGGGTTAGTTGGGCAGACCTGGGAGGAGTTCAAGGGCTTCTTCAAGAAGAAGTTCATTCTAGATTCAGCGCTTCGAGCCTTGGAGTCGCAGTTTGAGAGCTTAGTTCAGGAGAGCCTATTAGTGGAGGAGTACGCTGGGGAGTTCGGCCGCCTCAGCAGATTCATAGAGGGCTTGAGCGAGGCGGCGAAGGCCCAGAGGTTTCGAAAGGGTCTGGTCAAGGAAGTCAAGTCCTTGACCAAGGGCAACAGGGATGCCACTTTCGAGAAGATTTTGACGGGAGCTTTATTGGCTGAGGACGATCTTGAGCTGAGGCTCAAGAGGTGGCGAGAGACTGTCGGAGCCAGCAGCAGCGGAGGCCAGGCCAAGAGGCCTCACATACAGGTTCAACAGCAGTATCAGCAGCCGATGGTCCACTTCCAGCAGCAGCAAAGGCCTGTTCAGCATCAGGGACGGAGACAGGTACTGTATCAGCAGGCACCCAGGCATCAGTAGAACACTGTATGGAACTTCTGTAAGAAGTAAGGCCATGGGTAGGACGACTGTAGGAACAGGCTGGGCATGTGTTTACTTTGCTGTTCAGCAGAGCATCAGTGTAGAGAGTGTCCCAAGAACCCGACACCATTGGCTCAGGTAGCACTAGGAGCTAGGGCTCCGGCAGGACAGCAGAGGGGACCACCATTGCTGACTCAGCAGCAGAGGTTCGTACAGCATCAGCAGCAGGCCAGGAGAGGCCAGCCAGGATGAGCTTTCGTCATGACAGCCGAGGATACTCAGGCAGTAGGAGAGGTGCTTGCAGGTTCTGATCTTCTCGATTCCATTTTTACTTTGTCTCATTATACCTATCTTGAAATTCAATTCCATCTATTTTTGTATTTGTTTCCTCATTGTTGATAAGTTTTGATCTGGTGTTACATTATGATTAATTTTCTTCTAAGATAAGTTGTATGAGCTAGGTCGCCTCGATTATGAGATTTTAGAATCCTCTAGGGTCATGTTAGCAGGCATAGTAAGGGTATATAGTCGGATTATGGACGTATTTCTCGGGTGTGGGAATTTAAGGTTTTCGCTACCAAGCATACGGCAATGCAAAAATTTTAAATACCATTAATTCTAGAGGTATGTACCATAGTTGAGGCCTCTGTGATTATCGTAGCCTTGCTCACTGGCATGACAGAGATTCTGAGTATCATGATGATTGGACAGACGCATACGATTATCGATTTGCATAATTTTTCTGTGTTTATCTTGTTTAAAAAAAATTTTGGATGATTCTTTTAAGGTGGATAGACTTATAGATCTATTTGAGAGTAATTTCAAATTTTATAATTTTAGTCATTTATTTCATACTTTGATTTTGAGATTTTTAAATTATTTTAATTTTTAGCCATGACTCATGATTTGATACTTTACTATTGTTTGGTTTTAATTTAAGGACAATTTTTTTAAGGTGGATAGATTTGTCACCCCTAGTTTCCATAAACAGGGGTATTTTTGTCATTTTTTTCATTTTTCATATTTTTTAAATTATTTATTTATTTATAATATTATTTTGGGGGTTATTTAAGTCGGGTTCGAATTTCAGCTCAATCCGACTTGAAACGGGGACCCGGGATAGTTTTGACTCTGGTGGGTGGGACCCACACATTAGTTAGGCATGGCCCACATGATCTTAATTTTAGTTAGTGGTTAGTCTAATTATTTATGGATAGGGTTTGGTTAGATTAGGGATTTAGAATGACTAATTTAGCCTCAACCATAAACCCTTCTCCTAATATTAATTAAATAGGCTAGAGGGGGGTATTTTTGACATTGCCAAAATGGGACACCTAGCCCCATATGGCCGGCCACCTCTAGAGGGGACAGGCACAAGCCCCTTTGATATTTTCTATTCCTTTCTATCTCATTTTCTCTCTCTTGTTCTTCTCCAAATTTCTAGAGAGCAATCCCTACCATTTTCTCCACCAAATCCTTCCATTTTCTCACCCAATCTTTTTCCTTCCTTCTCCATTCAATCCAAGGAGGGAGCTACCCAAGTTTGAGCGGATTCGGAGCTCGTTTGTGTCCATTTGGGATTCCTACGTGTCGGGGTCGCGTCGGAAGGGTTTTTTCTAGATTCGATCTACTGGGAGGTATAAATCCCTTCTCTTTTTCATTTCTTCATGCATATAGAATGATTTTAGACCCATAGGAATGACCCCATGGTTGTGTCTCCATTTGTGTCCGTTTTGTGTCCATTTGGAGACGTAGAGATGTGTCCTATGTGTAGGTTTGTGTCCTAGTGGGAAAATTCCTATTTGGACACATGTAGATTTAATAGATATTGTTTAGATGTTGTTTAGATATTAAATTCCAGATTTCCATTGGTTTAGAGATGAGTTATACTATGTATCATATTGTATCATATTGGTTTACCTATATATTGTATATATATTGATTATATATATGTTTATATATATATATATATATATATATATATATATATATATATATATATATATATATATATATATATATATATATATTGGTGATTTATTTATATGTATATAGATAATGGTGTGTATTTCATTGAGATTGGGTGGTGTAGATTTCGGCCAAGGAGGAATTTAGAGTGTGGGGTTGATATGTGTATGTGTTGTATTGAAAGTGTTTGAGAGAATGGGGAGTAGAGTTTTGATATAGAGATTGAGAGAGTGTTAGAGAGGATTGAGAGTGAGAGATTTAGAGTGAGTTTGAGAGTGGTAGATAGTGAGATGGAGAGAGGGTTAGAGAGTGATAGATGAGGGAATAAGAGGGGGAAACAGCCACATACACAGCAGTAGCTGCTGTCCCCATGGACCGCAGCTGTAGCACCCAAAACAGTCCTTTGTTCACCCCTTAACAGCCTCCTATAGCTGTCCTGTAGTACCCCAAACCAGTCCACCAAAACAGGCTTGTTGTCTGTCATTTCCTGTCTAACACCAGCCCAATACATGCCCTAAACACAGTCCTTGACTGTCCCCTATACCAGTTCCCATTCATCCTATTAGCAGCCCTTAAATACACCCTTATAGCTGCCATAACCACCCAATATCAGTCCATATTTGGACAGCCCCCATGGGCTGTCCGAAACCAGTTATTAACTGCCATGAACCTGTCCATTTGCACCCTCATATCAGTCCTAAAAGGCCTGCCAATAACAGCCCTTTCTTAGTCAAATTTCTGTCCACAAACCACCCTTAAGCACATCTATATGGCTGTCCTAAACACCCCAAATCAGTCCTCAACCTGCCCCTCTAAACAGCCTACACACAGCCTAAAAACAGACCCCCTAAATCTGTCCCCCACTGTCCCTAAGCAGCCCCCCCTAACACCTATCAAAAATAGTCCACAAAACACCCTCCTAACTACCATGGTACAGCCCCTTAACCACCTATAAGCTGTCCCCATGACACCCCATGGCTGTCCCAAATTCCTGTCCCATTTCAGTCCAAATGGACTACCATTTAGCCCCCTAAATGACAGTCCAAACCATGTCATATCAGTCCATGTATTGGCCTATTTTACTGGCCCAAAACACCCCCAAATACCTGTCACAAACCACCCTTAAACAGCCCTGAAATCAGCCTTAAAAATAGCCCCTTACATGTTCAATGGACAGCCCTTTATGTCGTATGTGTGTGTGTATGTGAGTTTGTATACATATATATGTGTGAACCTATAAGCCTATGTGTCTGTGAGTTTAGAGCTTGAGTTTGTGAGTGTGAGACTAAATGAGTATAGCAAATAGCCAATAGAAAAAACCTATATAGGAGTTTATATATGAAGTATTGAGGGTGAGTGAGCTTAGTTAGAGTGTGTGAGTGTTAGTTAAATAGGAAAATGGTATATGAGCTAATGTAATGGGTAAATGACCAACATGTTATCTAAGATATCTTAGATATCTAGGAAACCTCTGTATCTTGGTAGGTAACCCCTAGATAGGATAGTATCTAGCTACCCTAAGGAGCCTAGGCTAGTATCTTGGGTATTAGCGGGATTTCCTTTGTATTGGGCAAGGTATCGGGATAACCTTGGTAAGGGTAACATAGGTATATGAGTTTAGAGTCTAAGATATGGTTAGAACTTGGTTTCCTTGGTTGGTAATGATCAAATGTAGTGCTCCTAGACTAGTTTTGACGTCGGTTGACCATTTTGACCAAAAGTCAACCGAGAGTCAAATTGCCTTTAAACGACTAGATTTGACCGAAACCAAACCAGAGTTGACCAGTTGACTGAAAGTCAATAGTTGGTCAACATGTAACCTGTTTGACCTAGGGTTGACCCAGGGTTGACTCAGTATTGACCAGAGTTGACCAGAGTTGACATTTTGACCAAAAGTCAACTGTAAGTCAACCTTTGACCCCGTTTGACCTAGTTTGACTTGGATTGATTTCCTATGACCATGTTTGACCTTGGTTGTCCTAGTGTAACCCAGTTTGGCTCAGTGTGACCTAGTATGATCCAGTATGACCTAGTATGACTTAGGTTTGACCTAGATTGACCCAGATTCATTAGAATGCATTGAATTGTATCTTATTATCATTTTTTTGACTCATAGTGACTTGTACTATTCTATAGGAGACAAACACCACTTTTTGAACAGTATATCCTCTTCAGACACTCAGGATATCAGGCGAGTACATTCTCTGACCGTTTCATACTTGTCTGGATTTACATTCTTGCTCTAGATTACTGTACTTGATGTTGACACGATTGTTATTACGGATTGGTACTATATGGATCTTCTTTTGAGATGTTATCCCCTTCTATTCACTAGATACATATTATGATGTGCGTTTCACTTATATATTGTATTTATTGAATATCTATATCCTTGTATACTCCTTGTGCATATTGTACTCTCATTATCACATGAGTCCGAGGGATAGTCCATTGTACAAATATTATATAACATTGTACATCTATTGTATAATATTGTACACTATTGTGTAAGATAACATAACTAGAGTGGATCCTTGTGTATTGATTGGAGAGGGGGAGTAGAATTGGTTATGTACTCAAATCCTATTGTACAACATTATATAACTATTGTATATGTCTATTGTACACTCACGTACAATGGAGTTACCATTGTATTGTCCTAGACCATTTACATAATCATATTGTACCCTAAATCACATGTTGCTTACAGTTCTTACTTATCAAATATATATATATCCCGTTATCAAATCTCTGCTGTTTTTCATATATATTCTTCTTTCAACGTTTCATGTACCTTACTCTATTGCATGCTTTATATTTCTGAACTTGATATGAACTGTGTGAGATATTTTATGCTCACTCCTGTCCTGACTGGACCTGTTGAAAATATTACAGAGGATAAGGATGAGGCCTGCGTAGATACCTACTATGGGACAGCTGTAGATGTCTCTTGTGATACAGATTTCCAGTCGGATCCAGTAACTATAGAGACTGAGGCTCCCTAATCTAGGTTTTACTATTTCTGTCATTTGAGATTTGGATTGTATATATTCTTTCATATTTAGTAGTTGAGACTTGTATTTTTGGATGTTTGCAGAGATGTTATCTTAGACACTTAGACTCTTTGGTTGTATTTATGTGGATTTCCTTATTTCAGTATTTATTTATCTATCTATCTTTCTATTGTATAATTTTATCTTAGATGTGATTGAGACTGTATATTGCTATGTCACCTCCATTCGGAGTGTATATACTGTACAGGTACCTTTATATTGTTAGATGATAGACCTTGGACAACATTCTACCGCCGACACTGCGGCGTAGGCTGGGCATTGTTACGTTCTCGTACCCTCACAGTGTGTGCGGGTCGTAACACATTTTTAGTGGCGGCCCATGCAGGTCGAGTTTATGTAGTTGTATTCGAACTAGAGTATCACTACAGCCTGCAGTAGGATTAGGATATTTTGAAGGTACTCAATCATATTAGAAAAAACTCTTATCTAATTCATACCATCTCAGTTCTTGCTGATATTGTTTTCCCTTGTATATAACTGTCCTCCCTTGCTATTTTGACTCATTCTCAGCAACTGTTTCTTTGATCTGTCTCTAAGATGGTTGAGACGAGATCACATCGCCAGGGCCAGGGGGCGTGCCGATGAGAGGTCTGCCACCTCTCATACTCAGCAGCCAGCCCCTGGTACCGCAGCCCTAGTCATGCCAGCTGGGGTAGGCATTTCAGCTGCGTTCAAAGGAGTCCCTCCACCAGCAGCAGGGGTATGCCTCCACCAGTTCGCAGGCAGGACCTAGTCATTTCAGATATGCCTTTCCAGCAGCCACCGCCTACAGGATACGTGGACGCGGTACAGATGTTCGCCTACTTTCAGCAGTTTATGGAGGTACAGCAGGACCGGCAGGCCAGGAGCATGGAGTTGGCCCTTACGACAATCGCAGCTCGACCAGCAGTCCAGCAGCCGAAGACACCTGGGATAGAGCAGTTCCAGAAGATGAGCCCCAGAGAATTCAAAGGAACGGAGGGGATTTTATATGCTGACGAGTGGATCGAGCATATAGAGGAGATCTTTTGCCTGGCCCGAATATCGGCAGATCTCCAGATAGAGGCAACAGCTAGTCGGATGCGAGATCTTGCTCGCACCTAGTATCAGTCAGACCCCAGGATGGGGGTAGTTGGGAAGACCTGGGAGGAGTTCAATGGCTTCTTCAAGAAGAAGTTCTTTCCAGATTCAGCGCTTCGAGCCTTGGAGTCACAGTTCGAGAGCTTAGTTCAGGGGAGCCTATCAGTGGAGGAGTACGCTGGAGAGTTCGGCCGCCTTAACAGATTCATAGAGGGCTTGAGCGAGGCGGCGAAGGCCCAGAGGTTCCGAAAGGGTCTGGTCAAGGAAGTCAAGTCCTTGACCAAGGGTAACAGGGATGCCACTTTCGAGTAGATTTTGACGGAAGCTTTATTGGCTGAGGATGATCTTGAGCTAAGGCTCAAGAGGGGGCGAGACACTGTCGGAACCAACAGCCGGAGAGGCCAGGCTAAGAGGCCTCACATATAGGTTCAGTAGCAGTATCAGCAGTCGATGGTCCACTTCCAGCAGCAACAGAGGCATGTTCAGTATCAGGGACGGAGACAGGTACTGTATTAGCAGGCACCCAGGTATCAGCAGAATACTGTGTACAACTTCTGTAAGAAGTAAGGCCGTGTGTGGGACGACTGTAGGAAGAGGCTAGGCATGTGTTTACTTTGATATTCAGCGAAGAATCAGTACAAAGAGTTTCCCAAGAACCCGACACCATTGGCTCAGGTAGCACCAGGAGCTAGGGCTCCGGCAGGACAGCAGAGGGACCACCATTGCCGACTCAGCAGCAGAGGTTCATATAGCATCAGCAGCAGGCCAGGGGAGGCCAGCTAGGGCGAGCTTTTGCCATGACAGCTGAGGATGCTCAGGTAGTAGGAGAGGTGCTTGCAAGTTCTAATCTTCTCCATTCTATTTTTATTTTTTCTCATTATACCATTCTTCAAATTCAATTCCATCTATTTCTATCTGTTTCCTCATTGTTGATAAGTCTTGATCTGGTGTTACATTATGATTAATTTTCTTCTGAGATAAGTTATATGGGCTAGGTCACCTTAATTATGAGATTTTAGAATCCTCTAGGGTCATGCTAGCAGGCATAGTGAGGGCATATAGTCAGATTATGGACGTATTTCTCGGGTGTGGGAATTTAAGATTTTCGCTGCCAAGCATGCGACAATGCAAAAATTTTAAATACCATAATTCTGGATGTATATACCATAGTTGAGGACTCTGTGATTATCGTAGCCTTGCTCACTGACATGACAGAGATTCTGAGTATCGTGATGATTGGACAGACGCATACGATTATCGATTTGTACGATTTTTCTATGTTTACCTTATTTAAAAAATTTGGATGATTCTTTTAAGGTGGATAGACTTATAGATCTATTTGAGAGTAATTTCAAATTTTATAATTTTAGTCATTTAATTCATGCTTTGATTTTGAGATTTTAAATCATTTTAATTTTTAGCCATGACTCATGATTTGATATTCTACTATTTTTTGGTTTTAATTTCGAGGATGAATTTTTTTAAGGTGGATAGATTTGTCACCCCCAATTTCCAGAAATAAGGGTATTTTTGTCATTTTTTCATTTTTAATATTTTTGAAATTATTTATTTATTTATAATATTATTTTGGGGATATTTAAGTCGGGTTCGAATTTTAGCTCAATCCGACTTGAAACGGGGACCCGAGGTAGTTTGACTCTAGCGGAACCCACACATTAGTTAGACATGGCCCACATGATATTAATTTTAGTTAGTGGTTAGTCTAATTATTTATGGATAGGGTTTGGTTAGATTAGGGATTTAGAATGACTAATTTAGCATCAACCATAAACCCTTCTCCTAATATTAATTAAATAGGCTAGAGGGGGGTATTTTTGATATTGCCAAAATGGGAAACCTAGCCCCATATGGTCGGCCACCTCTAGAGGGGATAGGCACAAGCCCCTTTGATATTTTCTATTCCTTTCCATCTTATTTTCTCTCTCTTGTTCTTCCTCAAGTTTCTAGAGAGCAATCCCTACCATTTTCTCCACCAAATCCTTCCATTTTCTTACCCAATCTTCTTTCTTCCTTCCCCATTCAAGCCAAGGAGGGAGCTACCTAAGTTTGAGAGGATTCGGAGATTGTTCGTGTCCATTTGGGATTCCTACGTGTCGGGGTCGCATCGGAAGGGTTTTTCCTAGATTCGATATACCGGGAGGTATAAATCCCTTCTCCTTTTCATTTCTTCATGCATATAGGATGATTTTAGGCCCATAGGAATGACCCCATGGTTGTCTCTCCATTTGTGTCCGTTTCGTGTCCATTTGGAGACGTAGAGATGTGTCATATGTGTAGGTTTGTGTCCTAGTGGAAAATTCCTATTTGGACACATGTAGATTTAATAGATATTGTTTAGATGTTGTTAAGATATTAAATTCCAGATTTCCATTGGTTTAGAGATGAGTTTTACTATGTATCATATTGTATCATATTGGTTTACCTATATATTGTATATATATATATTGATTATATATATGTTAATCTCTCTCTCTCTCTCTCTCTCTCTCTCTCTATATATATATATATATATATATATATATATATATATATATATATTGGTGATTTATTTATATGTATATAGATAATGGTGTGTATGTGTGTTTTCATTGAGATTGGGTGGTGTAGATTTCGGCCAAGGAGGAATTTAGAGTGTGGGGTTGATATGTGTATGTGTTGTATTGAAAGTGTTTGAGGGAATGGGGAGTAGAGTTTTGGTATAGAGATTGAGAGAGTGTTAGAGAGGATTGAGAGTGAGAGGTTTAGAGTGAGTTTGAGAGTGGTAGATAGTGAGATGGAGAGAGGGTTAGAGAGTGATAGATGAGGGAATAAGAGGGGAAACAGCCACATACACAGCAGTAGCTGCTGTCCCCATGGACAGCAGCTGTAGCACCCAAAATAGTCCTTTGTTCACCCCTTAACAGCCTCCTATAGCTGTCCTGTAGCACCCCAAACCAATCCACCAAAACAGGCTTGTTGGCTGTCACTTCCTGTCCAACACCAACCCAATACATGTCCCTAAGCACAGCCCTTGACTGTCCCCTATACCAGTCCCCATTCACCCCATTAGCAGCCCTTAAACACACCCTTATAGTTGCCATAACCACCCAATATCAGTCCACATTTGGACAGCCCCCATGGGCTGTCCCAAACTAGTTATTAACTGCCATGAACCTGTCCATTTGCACCCTCATATCAGTCCTAAAAGGCCTGCCAATAATAGCCCTTGCTTAGTCAAATTTCTGTCCCCAAACCACCCTTAAGCATATCTATATTGCTGTCCTAAACACCCAAAATCAGTTCTCAACTTGTCCCCCAAAACAGCCTACACACAGCCTAAAAACAGACCCCCCAAATATGTCCCCAACTGTCCCTAAGCAGCCCCCCCAACACCTGTCAAAAACAGTCCACAAAACACCCTCCTAACCACCATGGTACAGCCCCTTAACCACCTATAAGTTGTCCCCACGACACCCCATGGCTGTCCCAAATTCCTGTCCCATTTCAGTCCAAATGGACTACCATTTAGCCCTATAAATGACGGTCCAAACCATGCCATATCAGTCCATGTATTGGCCTATTTTGCTGGCCCAAAATACCCCCAAAAACCTGTCACAAACCACCCTTAAACAGCCCTAAAATCAGCCTTAAAAATAGCCCCTTACATGTTCAATGGACAGTCCTTTATGCCTTGTGTGTGTGTGTATGTGAGTTTGTATATATATATATATATATATATATATATATATATATATATATATATATATATATATATATATATATATATATATATATATGTGAACCTATAAGCCTATGTGTGTGTGAGTTTAGAGCTTGAGTGTGTGAGTGTGAGACTAAATGAGTATAGCAAATAGCCAATAGGAAAAACCTATATGGGAGTTTACATATGAAGTGCTGAGGGTGAGTGAGCTTAGTTAGAGTGTGTGAGTGTTAGTTAAATGGGAAAATGGTATATGAGGTAAGGTAATGGGTAAATGACCAACATGTGATCTAAGATAGGTTAGATATCTAGGAAACCTCTGTATCTTGGTAGGTAATCCCTAGAAAGGATAGTATCTAGCTACCCTAAGGCGCCTAGGCCAGTATCTTGGGTATTAGCGGGGTTTTCTTTGTATTGGGCAAGGTATCGGGATTACCTTGGTAAGGACAATATAGGTATTTGAGTTTAGAGTCTAAGATATGGTTAGAACTTGGTTCCCTTGGTTGGTAATGATCAAATGTAGTGCTCCTAGACTAGTTTTGACGTCGGTTGACGAGTTTGACCAAAAGTCAACAAAAGTCAATTGAGAGTCAAACTTATGCTTTAAGCGACTAGATTTGACCGAAACCAAACCAGAGTTGACCAGTTGACTGAAAGTCAACAGTTGGTCAATAAGTGACTTGTTTGACCTAGGGTTTACCCAAGGTTGACTCAGTGTTGACCAGAGTTGATTTTTTGACCAAAAGTCAACTGTAAGTCAACCTTTGACCCCGTTTGACCTAGTTTGACTTGGATTGATTTCTTGTGACCTTGGTTGTCCTAGTATGATCTAGTTTGGCTCAATATGACCTAGTATGATCCAGTATGTCCTAGTATAACTTAGGTTTGACCTAGATTGACCTAGATTCATTAGAATGCATTGAATTGCATATTATTATCATTTTTTTGACTCATAAAGACTTGTACTGTTCTATAGGAGACATACACCACTCCTTGGACAGTATATTCTCTTCAGACACTCAGGATATTAGGCGAATACATTCTCTGACCGTCTCATACTTGTCTGGATTTATATTCTTGCTCTAGATTACTGTACTTGATGCTAACACGATTGTTATCACGGATTGGTACTATATGGATCTTCTTTTGAGATGTTATCCCCTTGTATTCACTAGATACATATTGTAATGTGCGTTTCACTTACATATTGTATTTATTGAATACCCATATCCTTGTATACTCCTTGTGTATATTGTACTTTCATTATCACATGAGTCCCAGGAATAGACCATTGTACAAATATTGTATAACATTGTACATCTATTGTATAACGTTGTACACTATTGTATAAAATAACATAACTGGAGTAGATCATTGTGTATTGATTGGGGAGGGGAGTAGAATTGGTTATGTACTCAAATCCTATTGTACAAAATTATATAACTATTGTATATGTCTATTGTACACTCACATACAATGGAGTTACCATTGCATTGTCCTAGATCGTTTACATAACCATATTGTACTCTAAATCACATGTTGCTTACAGCTCTTACTTATCATATATAGATATTTTCCGTTATCAAATCTCTGCTGTTTTTTATATACATTCTTCTTTCAGCGTTTTATGTACCTTACTTTATTGTATGCTTTATATTTCCTAACTTGATATGAACTGCGTGAGATATTTTGTGCTCGCTCTTGTCCTGACTGGACCTGTTGAAAATATTACAGAGGATGAGGATGAGGCCTGCGTAGATACCTACTATGGGACAGCTGTAGATGACTCTTGTGACCCAGATTTCCAGTCGGATCCAGTAGCTATAGAAATTGAGGCTCCATAGTCTAGGTTTTACTATTTCTGTCATTTGAGATCTGGATTGTATATATTCTTTCATATTCAGTAGTTGAGACTTGTATTTCTGGATGTTTGCTGAGATGTTATCTTAGACACTTAGACTCTCTGGTTGTATTCATGTGGATTTCCTCATTTCAGTATTTATTTATCTATCTATCTTTCTATCTTATCATTCTGCCTTAGATATGATTGAGACTGTATATTGCTATGTCACCTCCATTCATAGTGTATATACTGTACAGGTACTTTTATATTGTTAGATGATTGACCTAGGATAGCGTTCTACCATCGACACTACGGCATATGCTGGGCATTGTTACGTTCTCGTACCCTCACAGTGGGTGTGGGTCGTGACACTCTCCTTCCATTAATTTGTCGTACTCAAATCTTTTTACAATGCAAGGTTCCAACTTCAAAGCCAAACTTTTCATGCTCAGTACCTATCATGTTGTTGTAGAAAAGTAATGAGCCACAAGCCTACAACAGAGGTACAATCACTAAGAAATATCTAATAAAAAAATATGGGTATGTGTTCACTCCCGGACTATAGAAGCTTACAAACAACAAATAAAAGAGTATGTTGATATCTTTTTCCCTGCTCCAGTATTCTAGTTTTGAACAATAAAAAACTTTATAATACTAACAAACAACCAAAAGAAAAAGAAACTTGCAATAATGATATATAAAAAAAGCGAGAAAGTTTACAAGTTTATTCATTATACACAACGGAAGGCTTAAAGACAAGCAGATATAATGTGATATTATTAAAAGGATATTATCATTTTCTATAACATTAAAACGATATTGTGATATTGTTAAAAAGGACATTGTGCCGACACTGAAACATAATTTGACTGATATCTGTTGTCGTGTTTGTGCATTATATTTTGATGGGTTTGAGCTCACTTTCGGTAATATTTGCTGATATAGGCCCTAAACACTCTCGTAGGTAGCCTTGTATATCAGTATACATCAATTCCCTAGACCACAATCAGAAACGGCTTATCCTACATTAAAGTCGTGTTGAAATGAAGACTGACACCAAAAAAACAAACTAATTCAAAGAAATTTTATAAGACCTACAATTCATTTTCTTATATATAAGCTTAATTTTCCCTACGAAATTGTCTTCATAAGCTTCAGTTTTGTGAGTGTATTCAATGCATTTAACAACTGGATGTTGTGAGTGAGAATGAATTTTCTAATCATGGTTAGTTGAGCTTAGCTAGCTAGCTTAAAGAAATATCTCTATTAAGATTTAAATAGATTTTATAATATCCCATAGTTTATTTCATAGACATAAATAGCTTAAAGAAATATTTTTTATATCCATTGTGTTGACAGTTTAGTATGCATTTATGAATTGATGCATGATGTTCTTGTATTTTAAATTTTCTTATCCGTATCTGTAAAGTAGCATGGTAATGTGTGATTTTTTTTCAGAATCAAGAACAATCCACATAGTTGGTCCCCCCAATGGACTTAGATGTTTTGTTTGGTTCTCAAAACAGTCCACACAGTTGGCAGGGCACTGCAGTTGGTGATGGAACTGGGGATTCCCAGGACCCTTCCTTTGGTGTGTGTATTGATCGATAAAAAGTTAAACAGATCTAATACGTGTTCTAACCCTTCATAGGCGGATACTAGGGTTGACGAATTATACCTGCGACAGAAAAGAGACAAGTAATTCCTGGCAATCTCGAGCTGACGACCCCAAGATCTTCTGCACGTATTCCTTCCTCGAGTTGGACGTCGTATGGGCGACGATCTCCCAACCTTTTCTTCTCCTTGGCCACCCTCTCTTTCTCTCCTTACGTGAATCACGAATTTAGAGAAAGTTTCAGATTTCTGATCAGTAATATGATGGCCAGAGAATAGAGGATATATATAGGCTACGGCAGGGACCATGAGGAGAAATTAGGGTTAGGCCTCCTAACGGATCTGGATATCCCGTGTTCAGCCCGAACACATAATCCAGGCCCATTAACAATAGCTCGGTCCACTAATGAGCTATTGTTGCACTACCTCCCTAATCCCAAATTATGTTTGTGGGCTCCTTTTATTATATGCTCGTTTGGCTCCCCATGTTAAGATATCGTATATCCGTCGATCAAATTAAGTTACTGACAACTATATTGATTCGACATCTTTTATCCTTAAGTAGTACCGCTCAACTTTATTTGTCATATCGGATATAATCCACCTGCAGGGTTTACATAACAATCCTTATGAGCTCCTTAAGGGGACATCATCAATCCGATGTATCGGGACATGGATTCTATTTATAATCAACAGCCCATCATACATACAATGTTATTACCCAATTCATAGAGGTTGTTGATCCATAATGAATCTCACTCTTTTATGAGTCAAAGTAATGCACACTGCATATACATGTCCGTTATTATATCCGGATTAAGAGCACAAGCATCCATAATAACAGAGGTGTTTGTTCTCTTATGTAGTCAGTACAAAGAGAACAACCTCAAGTGGTCCTGTTCAATACACACAAAGTGTACTAGTGTAAACCAATAGTCAAGATAGACTAATACCAGATTACACTACAACCTTTTCAATAGATTGTCCAAGTCCATCTAGGTTGTGAACTATTTATATACTCCATAGGAAACTGATAATATGATCTTCTGTGTGACACCACACACCATATTATCTACAATATAGAATATCAGACATTTGCATTAACACTTGCAACAAATACAATATGTAAACATTTGTCCATATGATTCTCAATCAAAATTTAAGAAAATAAGGTTACTACAAAAGTGATGCTTTTAGTATATAACCCTAACAGTTGGTCCACTATAACAACCAAAAATAATACTCGTAAGAAGGTCCGACACCGATACTGAAACCAAGGATTTGTATCTTATTTTGTAGTAGGTTTCAAAATTCAGCTTGGATCATTGTCCTATAAAGGTTTCTATCTTCATATAGGCAATATCTTATTACTGGTGTGTGTAATGTAACTTTTCTATGGTACTTTCGGTGATATCAAGAAGTTTAAAATCAAAATCACACCCTGAGATGATCCATTTTTGAAGTTGTTAGCTAAATTCATTTCAGATTCAACAAAACTTAATGTTTTGATGCTATTCATATTTATTTAACTTGACTTATGCTAAAAAACTTATATAACAGATACCAACTAATAGAACATCAAAAATGTGCATGTCATATCAAGGTTCATAGATTGATAATCAACTTGTGCTTGGTTCATGATATGCATAACTTAAAGAAAATATGAACCTTCAACAATCCTTTTCCTTCAACGTCAACCGCCAAAACGAGAATGTGCTTGGCACCCAAAAGATAGGAGTCTCCCTTATGTCTTAGAGTTTGTAAAGGATGAACAGATACATCAACTACTCATAAAATAGCACATTTTTAAAGGATGACACACCACCAAACCCGACTCCAATCAGATGGTTGGCGATGATGATGGTTTATTTTGACATCATTATATATATTTTTGAGAGGAAACAAAAATATAAGAGATACAAACCGCATTTGACGATCATTGTCCGTGATATCAACAGTGCGCTCACTTCCTACAAGACCAACAAAATTTCACAACAGCATTTCATCAAACACCAAGTGGCCATTAATTTCATTTCCACTTCTCTACCTTTAATTTATTGTGTATGTATATGGAGACCCTCTTCCAGTGCAAACTTCCTATTGACATAGATTGACATCCATCACCGACCTGACAACGAAAGAAACATGCTCATGGTCGGCTCCATCCTGGTTAGCAACCTTTAGTTTGTATGAAGCCAGGAGCTCGATTGTGGAGGCCAAGGCTGCCTAAATATTTGAGGATTTATTCTCTATGGTCGTACTTGCTACCACCACAGCGACCGCATTGACCACTCCTGCTACCGACACTATAGCATGGTGGCATCCCTACTCCGCACGGGCCTCTGTGTTCCTGCCAAAGTCCTTATGGTAGAACCATCAACTACTGGTCATGTAGTGGTGGTGGTGATTGGCATGGACAATGGAATTGAAAGATTTTGGAGAGGAGAGGATTTGAGAGGGGATGAATTATAGTGAAATAAAAAATTAGAAGTATTTTAAATTTTTGGGAAATGTTTGGGCGCCAAACTTAGGTAGATTCCTTTGACATTTAATAGCAAGTGACTTTTATTTGTCTAAAGTTTATGTCAAACGTTGGTTTATCAATCCTAAGCTAACTTAACCATAAAAAAATGTCAGGAAAGCCTTACCTATTTGACGTTTTTGACCAAATATTGGTAATTTCTTGACGTTTAAAAGGAAACATTGATATTTTCCAACGTTTATTGAGGAACGTCAGTATATCATGACTTAGCCGACTTTTTTAAAAACATAGGAAATAAAAAAACGTTAGGAAAGCCCTATTTTCTTATAGTGATCGCAAAAACTCTGTCCTAACGGGGTATATCCCGCTGTTGGTGCGGGCATGATGCGGTGCCACAGGTGGCCTACTACCCCAGATACTCACTCCAGTTATTCTCTCACATCAATCTAACTAAAATACTTGAGACCTAGGGTTATCCGTGACTCATCCTTAACTCACTGGTATATACCACTAAGTACGCTATATTAGGACTTCTAAGCTACTATTTGTAGGTTACCTTCCAATATTTCTGATAATATCTATCATATGGCACTAGCCCCTATGCTTGACACTCAAGGGATACAGTCTTACTAATGTACTTCAAGGATCTGGCCTACATCTCACATGCTTAAACATGAACCACTCACAAACCCACAAGCTATACTTCTAACAACCAACACTAATACTCAAGACACAAACCTATCTGATGGCTACCAAGCCACTACACCATCCAAGGAACTTCAGGACTAATAGAATAAAACCCTGTAAAGAACTGGGCTAGGGAGACTAAGGGCATCTATATCCTGAGCTAAATAGGCGATGGAAATAAATTATATTATCATCGAAATGGAATGACAGAGATGATATGTTAGGAACCAATTTAAGATACAATCTGATAATCATTCATGTCTATCCGTAGTCATGTTACCCAGAACCCTCGCCACGCCAGTAAACATAGCTACGATAAATGATAAAGTCCATGACTGAGGTGTATACTTTTGTAATTATGTTATCTAGAATTCTCGCCATGCTAACCAGTATGGCTGCGAGAACTCTAAATTTTATAATAAATGTAAGTACATCCAAAGTCGGGCTCTATGCCTTCACCACGCCAGCTTAGTATAGCTGCGATAAACTCTAGACTCCATAACCAAAGCAAACATCTACCTTCATATTGTCCTCATCAAATATGTCATCAGAATATACCTTAACCTAGTCCGTAAAACTCATCTGATACCAGTCAAAGTCAACAACAAACTCTAAGAATGAAATTCAACAACGAACAAGGAAGAATGGATGGAGACAAGTGAAAACAGACTCCGAGATAATATTTGTAGTAAAATTCTCAGGGGTCGTCCCTGGAATCTCTCAAGTAATACTAATTGTGATTGAGTATCCTTAGCCTATATCCTATATCTTCTAAACCTATAGCAGGCTCGTAGCAGCACTCTCAATCGAGCACCACTAGGACATCGCACTAATTACGACTTCTGACCTGCATGGGCCACCACTAAAAACGTATCACGACCCGCACCCAGAGTAGAGGCACGAGTGCGTGACAACGTCTCATCCTAGATCACAGAAATGGCGTAGAACGCTGTCTAGGTCTACTATCTAACAACAATTATAACATCAAAACCTGTCGAGATGGTCAACTCCAAACAGAGGACAAGCAATGACAATATAATATACTCAATCACAATATTCTAAGAAGGATAAATTATATCGAAAGATAAAGACAACAACATATGAAAATATCCAGAAAATCTAACACAGAAATAATACAAGTCCAGAGTCTCAGAGTCAACAATCTCAAATACAAACTCTAAAATAATAATATGCCAAAGTGTTATCTGGAGACAAAGTCCAGTACAAGTCTAATCTAGCTGAGCTACCACTAGTGCCTCATCGTTTGGAACTAACCCTACTGGAATAGGGTCTCCCGGTCTACGTCACTACGTTATGAGGACTATAGTAGGTAGAACGGTCATCCTTGCTGTCATATGTAAAATTTTGTCAACATATCCAGTCAGGATGAAACGAGCATAAATTTTCAATAATAGTTCTAGTTAGACGATAAAGAATATGTAGTAGTAAATAGAGAGATTATACAAGGTAAAGTGATACATACATGAGTATGGTAGGGCATATCAAGACTGTAAATGAATGTAAGAGCAAAAGAATAGTGTATATCATGTACAAGAATTAAGAAACTAACATCTATGTGAGTTAATACTAGTTTCATCATATGATCGGCTTAGAAACTTGCACGGAAATTTATAGCTGGTTAATCATATGTGCGGTTTATGGTTAACACTCATGGGAATAACAACGTCATGCACGAGAAGGGTATAATCACATATCTACACTACTACTCCCCGCTCCCGACTAGTATAGTGGATCCAACCATGACATGTTTTGACACTAATTCTCTGGAAAGGTCGCGAGCCTTCACAGAATTCGTGTCTAAACAATGCACAAGGAATAAGGACAAGGCTTGCACAAGATATACCAAGGAATACAGGGAATATCATCTCATGACGGAATCCAGACAAATACCAATCCGTGTGAGCAATGTGTCAAGAGAAAAAGGATATCTACACTAAATATAAGAAATATAAACGATATCATAAAACAAAAATATTATCAGAGGATGTACTCTCCTGAGATCCGATGGAAAATGTCAACAGTGAATCGAGGCTCATAGTGAAGTCACGGGCCTAAAGATGAGGTATACATGAGTTAAATAGGGTTTAATAGTGTTAGGCATAATTTCTAGTACATGATATGCAATCTAGGTCAAACTAGGTCATACTAAGTCAAACTTAGTCAAACTAGGTCAAGCTAAGTCAAACTAAGTCAAACTAGGTCAAGCTAAGTCAAACTAGGTCAAGGGTTGACCTAAAGTTGACTTTTGGTCAACTGGTCAACTTTGGTCAACTCCTTGTCCAATCTAGGTCAAACTGGGTCAATGGTTGACCTACAGCTGACTATTTATCAACTGGTCAACTCATAGTCCAATATAGGTCAGATGTTGACTCTACTTTAACTTTCAGTCAAAATAGTCAACCTTGATCAAATTAGGACAAGCATCCTATTTTTAGCCATTACCTACCAAGATATCTATTTACCTTATCTCTATTGGTATCCATGTACCAAAATCTTAAGTTGGTAACTAATACCTTAACAACCCCATTACCTTAGATACTAGGTAATACTATATCCTTAGGCTAGTATCTAACTATCTATCTTAACCATACCTATTACCTTAGCTATCTTAGGTAATATCCCAATACCTTAGCTAGTAACCTACCCTTAGGCTAGTAGATAACTCAATACCTTAGGATATATCCTATACACTAGGATACTAACATATCGAACTTATAACATATACCAACTTAGGATACTAACTTAGATATCTAATTATCCTAAGTTATCTAACTAAGATACCAACTTTCATAGGATACTCACTCTAACATAGATATTAACTTAGGATACCACTCTAACTTATATATTAACTAACTCATCCTAAGATATCTAACTTAGGATACTATCTAAACTAACTAGATACACTAACTTCTAACTATATACTAACTTAGATATCCTAACTAGAAACTAAACCACACATATACACACAAATTGGGAGGCAAATAGCCCCCATCCAAGTTGATAGCTGCTTCTAAAGCTCATGTTGCTGCTGCTGCTGCTGCTCTGCAGGCTGCTGCTGCTGCTGGCTGCTGCTGCAGTGGCAGCTGCATGTTGCTGCAATGACTGCTCCCCCTCTCCTTCTCAATCATATTTCACTCTCTCTCCTATACTCTCATACACTCACAAAATACCATCACTCAAACTAAACTCCCTCGCTCTCTTAACACACACACAACACACAACCATACTCTCACACACACTCTCACAACCACATACTCTCACAAATCTAATCCCTCTTCTACCAAACACTCATAACCACTCTAAATCCCCTAAAAATCTAATCTTTCTCTTAAAGAACCACATAAGCATTAACACACACACTACCACAAACTCCATACTCAATATCCCTCTTCAATCACACTCACACTACCACATCTAACCCCCCTTCCTCAAACACACACTCACAACACACAACCATACACTCACACACTCCCACATCTCATCACAAGCACAAACACACTATCAAAACATCTAATCCCTTTCTACAAACAAACACACATAAGCACAAACAACCAACCACCAATCTAAACCACAAACACACAAACCAAAGGCCAAATGGATAGCCAATAGCTTGTCATGCTTCCCCCTCTCTCACTCTCACACAAGACAAAACCACGCACACTATATATATACAAATTTTATCTAAAACAGTCCACATACATTAATATATACCAATTTACATATATACATGACTTATATATATATATATATATATATATATATATATATATATATATATATATATATATATATAAGAAACCATATGAGAACCAATTGGGACCATGGATAACCTATCCTTATTCATGCACAAAACTGAAATTAGGATTCAAAATAGCCTATTGGGCATTTCTACAAATACTTGGTGTGTCACCCACGGAATTCTTCCATGGGTGACACAAAACCTATCCCAACTTCCAAATGAGGACACGAATGAGCCTTTAAATCATTCCTAAGGGTCATCCCTACATGGGGGTGGGTTCCTATGGGTTCAAAACCACTTATATGCATAGAAATGAAGAGTTTAGAGATAGTGATACCCATTAGGAGTGGTTTTCCAATGAACAACCAAAGGACATGAACCCGAAACGAATTCTTCTAGGAGATGGACTCCCCTCCTTGCTCTTGGCTCCACAATCCTTGTAGGCCCCTACTCCTTGAAAGAAAGAGAGAATTTGGTGGAGAAATGGGTAGATTTGAGGATGAAATTAAAGGGGTTTGCTCTCAAGTTGGAAAAGAACACCAAATGGAAGAAATGGAGGCTACTTGAGAAAATGCAATAGAGATGGAACCCTCCCCCCCCTCATGGCCGGCCACTTAATCCCTATTTGGGTCAATAGGAAAATTCTAAGAAGGCCCCTAAGTTGTCATTTGGCTAAACAAATTGGAATACAAGGGTTTGGGGTCAATTTGGTCAAAGCTCTAATCTCTAAATGAACTAAATGGTCACGTGGGATTAGTATAATTGTACTAGCCTAATAAGTTGGATTTTGGGCCATGCCTAGTTAATCCTTGGGCTTTGACTAGTGTCTAGGCTAACAGGGTCACTATCTCAAGTCAAAACTAGAAGAGTCTCTAACCTGACTAAATAATCCTCAAAAAATACAATACTAGTAAATAAATATTCACAAAATATTAGAATATAGGAAATGACAAATTTACCTTCATTTTTGAAAATAGACAGTTACATACGTGGCAGTTGTTGAGATTCGTTTGTTGCTGAGATCTTGGGTGGTTGGCACTCGTTCGTGAGTAGAACTGGGTCAATGATACGTGACGCATGACATTGCTCAAAGATCAAGATCTGTTTGAAAGATTTTAGGTTTGATGTGCCTGGTAGATTTGGCGCATGAGGAGACTTGGCGTATGACTTCTGAAGATCAATAGCAAGTCTGGGAGCATGGCTTTAGAGGCACATGCAAATTTTAGGCACATGGATTTAAAGGTGCATGCAAAGTTTGAGTCAGTCACGTGGCGGAGCACAGCTGTAACCGACAAACAAAGTAATGATGGCATCTCTTAGTTTTCTGTGACAATTGTCATCATCAATGTCTTCGAGTTGCGTGCTACTAACTTCTGAACTTCAGCATTAAATGCTTTAATGGGGATGTGCTTTGTGTAGGCGCATTTATTTAGGGGTTCATACATCATGAAGCGTATATTTATGGGGACGCATACACTACGGCAGGGCGCATGAAACTGAGGAGCGCATCTGTTGTGAGGCGCATCACTTTTGGTCAACCTTATTGAGCGTTTCAAGTCTCGAATTAATTATTTTGACTTAGCTGAATTTGAGATGGCAGATTCATCATCATAAATGCTAGATTCATCGTATTTAACTTCGGGGAAGCTGCCACGTGGTGCATGGTCTTGGCTCCACTTTGGCCTATAAATAGACGTATTAGTAGTGAAGAGAGTTTGCTTGTTCTTGTTTCACCTCAATCCTTTCGTCGAGAATTAACTCCATCGATCCTTCTCATTGGCGAGATGGTGTTCTACGGATTGTGGATCTCCTCGTTCAAAGAAGTTTTGATATTAACAACAAACTCCTTCAGAAGACTGAGATACGCCGACAGAGTAATTCGTACTCGTACATTTCATTGGCCATATTTTGCTCCATGCCGACGTCGCGTGCCATGATGTTGATTACTGGGTTTGGGGTTGATGTGCCTTATGGACACAAAAAAAGAAGAAACGATGTCTTTTCTTATTGGTGCAAGGCACCATAAATCGAGTACGCCTGAGAGATCCTGTACTGAGGATTCCTGAGTACAAAAAGGATTTTCGAGAATGGGACGATGGAGATCGAGCGGCAGTTGCTCTTTTACTCCGTTGACACTCCGATTTATAAAAGTGGGAGAAAATCTAAGAAAATTGCTAACTCTCGGTCCACTGGCAAGAAGGGCAGCAATTTGGCTCTTAAAATGCTCTCCATTCTATCTATTTTTGTAGATAGGGACACCCTCTATTTATAGTCATTTTGTACTGAAATGACTGTTATGCGCCTACAGGTGGAAAATACACTGATTTTACTGTAGGCACATAACACCCCATTGGGCGCATAGGGTGTAGGCGCATGGACACTGGATGATCATGAGTAGATCATAGGGTTGACATGGCAGCATGCTTCGGTGCACGATTGCTCGTAGAGACTGACGTGGCCGCATGCTTTGGTGCATGACTGATTGTAGTTGTTGACTGAGTCGTAGGGATCTGCTGCCTTGGGTGCATAGTATGGGAGTAAGTTTATGCGTCCATACTTGGGTGCATGTTTGATCTGTATGAAAACAATGTGGGCACATAGCCCCTCTTCGATCATGTAGGCGCATAGCCCCTCTTCGATCATGTAGGCGTATAGCCACCCTTTTGGTTATGTGGGCACATAGCCCCCTTTTGGTCATATGGGCGCGTAGTATTCTTCTTCATGTAGGGTACATAGTCTTATATTTTTCATGCTTCTACAAGACCCCCTTCAATGTTTTTGAAACTCGAACGAGTGTCGGATTACTTTGAAAGAAGCAGGGAAAAAACTGTCTTCGCTAGCTTCATGGGTACATGATGGGTATGACCCCTTAGGCGCATAGATGTTTGCCAAGCTGTCAAAAATGTGACTGTTGAGATCTTCCTTGGAAATCTGAAGCGATAGACTCATTTTGGAACGAAATTTGAAAAGGTTCGCTCTTTATGCGATGTCTATGCGTAGTCAGCATCAGCAAATAGTAGGCGCATAATCTGCAAAAGATCGAGTCTCTGCGTAGGCGTATAGACTATATGGGCGTATAGATCGTGTGGGTGCATAGGCCATGTGGGCGCATAACTCTCTGTTCGTGCCTATAAATAGGCCTTGAGGAGAGAGAAAGTTTATTCTCTATTCTTTTTCTTCAGAAATTTTAAAGTGTTTTTTTCTTTTACTCTCTTTCGAGCAATCATGTCTCCCAAGGCTGCTTCGACTCTCAAGAAGTCTGCAAAAGGCAAGAAGGCTGTTGCTGAATGCCAGGTGACAGTCCTTGAAAGCATTGCTGGCTATGAAGAGCGAGCTAATGCTTTAAAGAAGGTCATCGCTGACCTGGAAAATTAAGTGGCCAAACTCCGAGATGTCAGTCAGCAAAGCCTAACATCATTATTTTTTGAGAAGGACGTGGCTATGATTGTGGCTCTTAAGGAGAAGGTTTTTAGGCGAGGAAGGAGGCACTGGCTAAAGAGATCAGTGAGCTGGCTGATCCGTATAAACAGTTTGATGCTGCAGGTAGGTGTCGTATTGCCTCAAAGAATAAGCTGGCCAACCAGATCGCTGAAAAGTACAATCAAATTATGCGGCTTTGTGAAGAGATTGCCCAGCTTGAGACCGACATATGAATAGTTGTGTCTGAGCAGGAAGATTATGTGGTTCAGGCTGCTGCGACTGCCACAACTTCAGACCAATTGAAGGCTTAGCTGGTGAAGTTGGAAGAGGAGCATATGAAACTGATTCCTTTCGAGGATGAAGCTGCTCGGCAGGAAGAAGCATGTCGTCGTGCCACTGTCAAATCTCAAGCTGAAATCAAGGCTCTGAGGGATAGCATCAATGGATTGTGTATCCTTTAAGTCTTTTGTTTGTAATTGGCTCTTTTTAGTCGAGAAACGCTTGTATTCTATTTTTTGAGAATGATTCAATAAATAATCTTTTGGCTTTTTGAAATTCATGAATGAAGTTTGTGAAATATCAGAACTAGAGGTAATGTGGACGTAGTAAGGATACTTCTGGTGGGTATTCCGTTGGGGAATTGGATGTGGATTTATTATCTATTTTATATTCAAGGTTCTTGAATATAGATAATAAGTTGAAAGAAGCTGCTAATAGAGGTAATATGGACATAATAGCAGAGAATGTTATATATCTGACCAGAGGTAATATGGACGTGGACGGATATATAACATTAGGTAGGAGTGGATAATTTAGAGGTAATATGGACGTGATTATCTTTGATAAATTCTTTCCTCAGAGGTAATATGGATGTGGCAAAACATTTCTTAATTACCCCACTGGAAAAATAATTATCAAAAAACAGTTCAGAGGTAATATGGACATGACTGTTTTCGTGAGACCAAGTTTGGGCAGAGTCCAAAACGAAAATAATTCCTCTAGAGAAGTCTTTTTTAGAGGACCTATTATCCATGGCATATTCAAGACTCTTGAAATACGGATAATAGTTAGATAATTTTTCGAATCACATAAACATTACACTGTATATTTACATAATTAAAATAGGGTATATGTGAACGCTGTACATGAAGGTTAAACATAATATTTTTTTAGGAACTTGCCGTTGATTGGCATCATGAGCAAGTCACCATCAGGCTTGGTTAGTCGATATGCACCTTTAGAATACACTGATTCTATAACGAAAGGACCTTCCCATTTAGGCTGGAATTTTCTTTTATCTTGTGCGTCATGACCATTGGTCTTCTCACTGCTGAGACCAGATCACCAACTTGAAAGATTCTTTCCTTCACCTATTTATTAAAGGCTCTAGAAAGGCGTGCTTGGTATAGCTCAATACGTTGTTGAGCTAATAAGCGTTCTTCGTCTAGCGCTTTCAGCTCTTGTAGTCGCAGACGGTAACTTTCTACGACAGTCAACTCACTGGCTAAGGCTACTCGAAGAGAAGGAATCTGGATTTTTAGGGGAAGAACTGCTTCACTCCCATAAACCAAAAAGAATGGCGTACTGCCTGTTGGAGTCCGGACCGTTGTACGATAGGCCCAGAGACATTCGTCGAGCTTTTCATTCCAATCGTGCTTGTTTGAAGACACGAACTTATTGAGAAGTTTGATGATAGCTTATTGAAGGCTTCTTTTAATTCATTAGCCGCTAGATTGTAAGCAGTAGAGGCTACATTCTGAATTCGATTCTTATCGCAGAACCGATAGAATGCATGGCTCGTAAATTGTGGACCATTATCATGGATAATCGTGCGAGGTAGGTCAAAGTGGTAGGTAACGTGATGTTTGATAAAACTAATCACGTTTGACGTCTTTACTTCGATGAGCGGTATAGCTTTCGCCTATTTGGATAAGTAATCGGTTATAGTTAGGATAAACTGATGTCATCTGGAGGATGGCGGGCTGATTGGCCGATGATGTCCATACCCCAGGCTTCAAAAGGCCAAGAAGCTATCGTCGGGTGTAGAAACTTCGAAGGTTGATGAATGAAATCGGCGTGGAACGGACAAGCCCTACACTTCTTTGCATATTCAACAACACCAGCTATCATCGTTGGCCAATAATAACCCATTCATCTGAGGCGATCTTGTAATTTGGGGCCTGGTTAATGTGCACCATAAATTCCGTCGTAAGCCTCACGGAGTGCACGTTTGGCTTCTGTGTCTGACAAATATTGTAACAGTAGCCCGTCGTAAAAGCGTCGGTACAATATTTTGGTAGCTGTATCATATTAAAATCTGAGGGATCGCCTTTAGACAGACACTGCTTCCTTTGGGCCCTCAGGAAGGATTCCGTAGACAGTATAGTCTATGAAAGAAAATCTCCAGTCTATAACGTCGACGTTTGTTTCTGTTGCATAACTGTGATGAATATACAAGGCATCTTTCACACAAAATAACTCTCGACTAGACACTGTGATCGAATGTTGAGTGTTGACAGGAACAGTCAGAAAAGCAACAAGACCGGCTAAAGCATCTGCTTCTATATTCTGTAATCGAGGCACGTGCTCGATGAAGAATCTAGCTAAAGTAGAAGCCAATTCGATTTTTGCTTTGTGATATGGGATGAGATCTTCGTGACGAACTTCGTAATCCCCTCGAACCTGAATAACTATTATCTTAGAATCGTCGTAAGCTTCTAGATAGTCAACTCCCAGTTGTTTTGCCAATTGAAGGCCAAGCAGTAGCGCGTTATATTTGGCCACGTTGTTGGTGCAAGGTTCTACGAGAGAATATGCATGGTATATAACCAGATAGTCGGGTGACAAAAGCACGATACCTACTCCGGCCATGATATTTCCTTTAGGTCCTGTTTTTGACGCACCGTCAAAAAAATTTGCCAAATGGAGATTTTCTCAGTTGTGGTGTTAGAATCTACTACTTTATCCAGACTTTCATCGTAGAGTTTGAAAGATTCTGGCACCGGATGAGCTGCTAAGAAATCATCTAATGCTTGGCCTTTTACTGCCTTCTGAGGGACGAATAATATATCGTATGGAGTCAACAGCATTGCCCATGTAGCTAAACAGGAATTAAGAGAACCCGGTTTAGTCATGAGTATTCTGAGAGGATTGACTTTAGATATGATGTGGATAGTCTGCCCAGACACATAGTGACGTGTCTTCTGGATAGCAAATACCAGTACGAGACATTCCTTTTCCACAGGTGTGTATCTGTGCTCGGCATCCACCATCATACGGATGAGGTAGTAGATTGACTGTTCATGGCTACCTTCATTCTTTCGAGCTAATAGGGTACCAAGGGAATGATCCATAGCACGAACATATAACAAGAAAGGCTTTCCAATTATCGAAACCACCAACACTGGAGGGCTTGTGAGATACTTCTTGATGTCGTCAAATATGCATTAACATTGTTCAGTCCAGACGAAAGATACTCCTTTCTTTATGAGCTGAGTAAACGGTTAACACCTTTCAGAAAGATTTGAAATGAATAGTCTGATATAGGGTAGCCTTCCTTGAAGTCTGCGTAGCTCTTTAAGATTTCTTGGAGGACGTATATCGAGGATAGCTTTCACTTTCTCCGGGTCAAGATGTATACCCTTTGAAGTGATAAAAAAACCAAGGAAACTTGCCACTAGAGACTCCCAGAAAAGACTTGGTTGGATTCATCTTGAGTTGGTGTGCACGCACTAGTTCAAACACCGTTCTCAAATCTTGGAGGTGGTTGCCCTTGAGACGACTTTTAACTACGATATTGTCTACATAGCATTCTACTGTTTTGCGCAAATGATCGCAAAAAATTATGTTCATAGCTCGCTGGTATATTGCCCCTATATTTTTCAATCCAAAGGGCATTACCGTGCAGCAGTATACCCCCAACTATGTTTGAAAAGATGTGTGTTTCTCATTATCGGGGAACATCTTGACCTAGTTGTAGCGTGAGAACCCATCCATGAAGGATATCCACTCAAAGTCGCAAGTATTATCGATCATGACGTTGGTGATCGGTAGAGGGAACTCATATTTTGGGCATATAGAGTTCAAATCACGGTAATCGATACAGACTCAAACTTTACCGTTCTTTTTTATGACTGGAAAAAATGTTAGCGACCCAGTCAAAGTGTTGTTCTTCGCGAATGAACCCACTTGAAATAAGCTTCTTGACTTCACTCTCGATGGCCTCCATGATATCTGGTCAGGAATTGCCGTCGCTGCTGCTTCACTGGCTTAGCTTTAGACGAGACATTTAGGCGGTATATAGCAACTTTAGGGTCCAAGCCTGGCATGTCTTCATAGCTCCATGCAAAGACGTCAATATATTCTCTTATAAGTTGTAAAAGATATTATCGTTCTTCACCAGACAGACTTTTGCTGATAAAGATTATAGATGATTCATTTCCCAAATTAACTTGGACGACTTCGTCTTCAGTAGGTGGTTCATGT
Source organism: Iris pallida (assembly GCA_029216955.1). Classification (NCBI taxonomy): domain Eukaryota; kingdom Viridiplantae; phylum Streptophyta; class Magnoliopsida; order Asparagales; family Iridaceae; genus Iris; species Iris pallida. Next base: position 1,399,230 of record JANAVB010037217.1, on the reverse strand, counting down.
TGTTCGAAACGTAACTCCCACCTGGTATCCATCTTTTAAGCCCTATTATTCGAGCTTGATTGATTGGACATCTTCTGTAATTTGGTTAACTGATACCATGTTGACGGACAAAGTTGCTTTGAACATGTCTCCAATAGCTGGAGTCTGAATCCCAGAGGCAAGAATCAGAAGAATAAGAACAACGATCCACTTCGATGTCTGATCCTTCAGGAGTTGTTGGAGGAGTAATGTAACCCAAACTAACACCGTTTTGTTGATAATAGTTCTCGGGTTTGCCGGGAGGAGCAAAGTGACGTATTGGCAATCATCGTCCTTGACCGTAGTTTAGTCCCTGGTCGCTTTTTATATCATATACCATGTTCTGGATGATATTCTTGGCCTGCCAACTATATCGATAAAGTTGTATTTTTCTAGAATCATAGTCAGCTTCAGTGTTGTGATTAGGAGTAGTAAAGTCCAGAATGCACTTTCTTTCGCCATTTATTCGATCGAAGATGATCAATTCTACACCTTTCTTTCTAAGTGGAACGATGAAGTAGTAGATATCTTCTGGCCAGACTTTTTCCCACATATGAGGCATCGTGACCGGCATGCAGAGATGTGGTCCTATGACATGATCTAGGGTGTATATCGTATCTATGTACTGGTTTACAGATTGGTAGACATCGGAGTAATTCAAAGTTAAACCTTTACATAGAAAATATGCAAGTTCTTCTTCAGGGATAACATCATCCACTGAAGGTACATTATTTTGAGTATTAATATACTCATTGACGGGATCATTAGTCCGGAACAGGACCCATAGGCTTGGTCAAGTTCACCACGTAGGGTAACTCATCAGGATTGGGAGGACGGACTTCAGCAGGCTCCACCCTGAGTCGTTTTACAGAGAGTGATGGTCAATGGTTTGACAATATCAGGATTCTTCTTCTTTATCCAGATTATGAGAGGTTTTGGAGTACATTTTAAAATAGTACGTCCTTTGACTCGGATAACCAGGGAACCGTCACTGGCGAACGAATTGACTTCAGCTTCATCGTCAGCTTCGTTGCCATTATCCTTGGAAGATTGAGATTGATAAAGTACCGAATCTCCATAGTAGGCTTCACTACCCTTAAAAGGATCGACATCGGCAAACTCCGTCTTCATGATGCCATCACTGTTGACGTACTTGAAGCACTGGTGAAGAGTAGAAGGAACGATCATGTTCTCGTGTATCTACGGACGTCCCAACAAGACGTTGTAGAACATATTGGCGTCGATTACATAGGAAAAATCTCTGTTCAGGAGATCACCAATCTGGCACTTAAGGCGGATCTTGCCCAGCAGATGTCTTCTTCCAACATTGAAAGCCATGATAGTTGTATTGGTTGCAGACAGCTTGTGCAGAGGGATCCCTAGAATTTGGAGTAAATTTATAGGGATGATGCTGAGGGAGGAACCTGGATCGATATGCATCTGATCCACCTTAATCGCCCCGATATATCCTATATAGTACAGAGGTCTATCATGACGATTGTTTTTTAGTAGCATGTCCTCTTGTGAAAAGGTGATGTTGGGCACCACTTCCATAGTGCTATGACAATGTGGACAATAGACGGGATCTTCAGCGGAGGCTTTGACTTCAGCGAGATAAGAGTCGGTATGTAGTTATGCCTCACTTAAAGCTTTTTGCGTCTCTTTGGAGAGTCACAGTAGATCGAACAAAGACAACCTGGCAGGTGTATTGGCCAGCTGTTCCAGTATGTCAAAGTTGTAAGGCTGATCCATGCCTTCAGGTGTTGGTGCCTTCAAAGACTTGTCAAATCGTGTCTCCTTCTACTTAGCTTTGTCGGTAGTTGAGGACTTAGATGGACCAGCTTCTTAACTTATGGGGACGGCATGAGCTTGAGAAGGCAATGCATCTTCTTGTGCGGGGTCATAAGTCCGTAGGTAAGTCTTCCCGGATCGTATCTCGCCAGATAGAACTTCGTAAATGGGAGAAGACACCATATGGCATGATTTATGTTGACACAAAGTCACAGTCAACCAAATATTGACAATATTGACTAAATAATATCTGTAATAATTCAATACGACACACGACGTCTGCATTAAGCTCAAGACAGAAGACAGCTCAGCTTCCGTGTCTCAGTTGATTCGAGTCTGTATTTTACACTTTCTTTGAGTCTAGACTAATGTAATCTGAGTCATGCTGAGCTCTTGAAACTTAGACTATAGCCTACCCAAAAATCCCAAAGCTCCACCAAACCAGAAATTCCCAAATGGTCCCCTTTGAACCACTCTGTGCTCTGGAGACAGAGTTCGGGCCGAACTCTGCCTCCACACAGAGTTCGGGCCGAACTCTGTCCCCTAGAAATCAGGAACCCTAATTTTAGGGTTAGCTGGTTGCTAGTTGTCCAACGGCCAAATATTTGAATTTTCTACCCGAATTCTGGCCGAATTCTGTCTATAAAAATACTATAAATAGGGCATGAATTCTCTCATTCCAATCCATCCAATCTTCTCTTCTCTTCTCTCTTATAAGCTCAAATAAGCCATATCCTTCCCATCTACTAGCCACAAGCCTCCTAAGTCTCGAGTGCTCAGCATCTCTCAGTTAGGATTCATGTGCAAGAGTCGAAGAAGTCGCTTGGACAATTCCAAGCAAATCGCCACTGCGATCCTCTGTTAGAAGTTGACGTGCTCTTCTGAAGTAAAGGCACGGGTTGTAAACTACTATTTCACAAATAGTAGATTTAATCCTGAGCTAGAGTTCTCAGGCCTGGACTAGTCCTCCACGAGGGAAACCAGGTTAAAATCGCTGTGTTTGCGTATGCTCTTTTGCTCTCTATTTATTTTCCGCACTTTACTCTGATTATTTTTGTTGGTGAAAGAGTTATTTTTAATTGGCTATTTTTCTATATAAACTCTATTCACCACCCTCTAGAGTTGCCAAACTGTTCTTCAATTGGTATCAGAGCTCTGTTCTCTTTACAAGGACTAACATCCTAAGAGCTGATCCATGGCAACCACACAATCCTTGATTTCCAATCATGGTGAAGGTCAGTCCACTTATAGGCCGCCCCTATTTGATGGGACTAACTACACATATTGGAAAACAAGGATGAGCTTCTATCTTAAGTCTCTAGACTTTGACCTGTGGACTGTCGTCACTGACGGGTACAAAAAGCCCGCCAGAATAGTTGTCGATGGTGACCTCATTGAGAAACCACACGACAAATATTCTGTCGAGGAGAAGAAACAGGCAAGTCTAGATGCTAGGGCTATTAATGCTTTATTCTGTGCTATAGACAGGAATGAGTTCAACAGGGTCTCTACATGCACCACTGCTCATGAAGTATGGAGACTTCTAGAAGTGACGCATGAAGGAACCACACAGGTCAAGGAATCCAAAATAAGCCGTCTCACTCAAGAATACGAAGCCTTCAAGATGAAGCCAAATGAGACGATCACTCAAATGTTCACAAGATTCCTCGACATCATCAATCCTCTATCCTCGCTTGGAAAGCAGTACTCAAACCACGAGAAGATTCGTAAGTTGCTCAGAGGGTCACCAAAGATTTGGAACCCTAAGGTGACTGCCATCATAGAAGGAAACGATCTCACAACAATGTCAATGGAGACCTTGATGGGTAAGCTCATGACTCACGAGCTTGACCTCAAGGACTTCGAAGAGCCTGCTCCGAAGACCAGGAAGATCGCACTCAAAGCTCATCAGCGAAGGGCTAATCACGATGAGACCGAAGAAGATAACTCGGATGATGAAGACCAAGCTCTTATGGTTCACAACTTCAGGAAATTCCTTCGCTTCAATCGAAGGAAGAATGAATCACAAGAAGACGATGAAGAAGAGCCAACTTGTTACGGTTGCAAGAAGACTGGACATGTCCGAAAAGACTGCCCATTCCTGAAGAAGAGCAACCGCTATGAGAAGCCATACAAAAAGAACTCATCAAAGAAATATGCCAACACAGGCATTTGGCATGAAAGTGAAGCGAGTGACTCCGAGGAAGAAAATGACTCTCCTCAAGATACAGCAAATGTGTGCCTAATGGCAACTTCCAACAAGGTATCTAACGAAACTCTAGATGACTTTTCTTTTGATGAACTTGGCGATGCTTTCACTGATTTACTCGATGATCACAAAAAGGTCATCGGTAAATACAAACATGCCAAGGACAAAATCAAAAGTCTTGAAGATGAGATACAAAGAATTTCTTTACTTCTTGATAATGTTAGAAACACGACACCCACTAATGACACTGATGAAGTATCCAAGCTTAAATTAGGCTTACATGATGCTAAAGCACGTATTGAGCAACAAACTCAAGAAATCACTACACTCAACACGTTGCTTGCTGAAGAAAAGAGTAGACACAAGATTTCCATGACTAAGATATATGGCTTAAATATTAAGGTTGATGAACTGCAAGCTGTTTCTAAAAGATTAGAAACCAAATTGGGTAAACAGGTTGTTCAACCTCAAACCCAATCACATGGGCACAACACCACTCATGCTAGTTAACCACGTCATTCTTATGCAGCACATAACCATGCATTTATATACACAAACTTTCACAAACCACGTGCACGTAAGAATAATTCTCACTCAGTACACAATCATCATGCACAAAGACACAATCAACATCACTCCACACATAGGAATCATCATGCCATGCCATATAGACAAGATCATCATGCAATGCCATATAGACAAGATCATCATATGCTATATAGACAAAATCATCATGCCATGTCATATAGACAATATCAGCATATCACACATCATAGACAATACCATCATGATATGCCTCATAGACACCATCACCATGCCACTCATTCTATGCATAATCATCATCACCATGCTAACTCTTCACATCATGTTCATCCTCATCCTGTTGCTTATAGATATTATTCTCATGCTCCTAGTATAAATAAGAATGCTATCTGTACTTACTGTGGATCACATGGACACATCTCACCACAGTGCAAAGTTAGAAGACTTGTAGATAAAAAGATATATGCTTGGTTTCCAAAGACTAACTTTTCAGGACCCTTAAGAACTCGGGTACCAAAGGTCACATCTACTCTTGATGTAGGTGGACCTTCCCTCTTCGACTGAAAGTAAGTGGATTCTCGATAGTGGATGCTCGCGACATATGACGGGAGACGCAAATCTTTTTGTATCACTATCGATGAAGAGAGAAGGATATGTATCCTTCAGTAACAATCTCAAAGGGCACATAATAGGTAATGGTATCATTGGTAATCCTCCTTCTCCTGTAATAAAGGATGTCTGCCTAGTGACCGAGTTAAAGCATAACCTGCTCAGCATTAGTCATCTTGCTGATCATGGATATGATATTAACTTTGGACAAAACAGTTGCTACATCTATGATAGGTCAACAGGAGACATTGCTTTTGAAGGGAAAAGAGAGGACAACATATATATTTTCTATCTTTCTATAAATAATAACAATGCAGGTAGATGTCTATATGCCCACAAAGACGAACGACTACTTTGGCACCAGCGTCTTGGTCATGCCAACATGGATGCTATATCCAGGCTGTCTACCAAGAAGCTAGTGAGAGGATTGCCTGACATCACATTCAAAAAGGACACGGTATGTGCCGAATGTGAACAAAACAAGGCAACTAAATCCTCATTTCATTCCATCAACTCTGTAAGTACCACTAGATCCTTGCAACTACTTCATATGAATTTATTTGGTCCTAGTAGAATAGCTAGCCTTGGTGGCAAACTTTATGCATTTGTTATTGTTGATGATTTTTCGAGATTTACTTGGGTTTTCTTTCTCGCCAATAAGAGCGATACTATTTCTGTTTTCAAAGTTTTTGTAAAGAAAGTTCAAAACGAAAAAGGCTACATGATTACTCGAATCCGAAGTGATCATGGAGGCGAATTCGTAAATTATGATTTTAAAAATTTTTGTAATGCAAATGGTTTTGATCATGAATTTTTTTGTCCTAGAACTCCTCAACAAAATGGTGTTATGGAGCGGAAGAATAGACTCTCGGCGATATGGCCAGAGTCATGTTGAATAAATTTTTACTTCCGAAATACTTTTGGGCAGAAGCTGTCAGTACAGCATGCCACATTTTGAATAGGGTGCTGATTCGTCCCATTACGAAGAAAACACCCTATGAGCTTTGGTTTGGGAGAACCCCCAATGTTTCTTATTTTAAAGTTTTTGGTTGTAGATGTTTTATCCTTAACACCAAAGACAACTTAGGCAAATTTGATGCCAAAGCTGACGATGGTATCTTTCTTGGTTATGCTGCCAAGAGTAAGGGATATAGAGTTTTTAATAAACGCTCACTTATTGTGGAAGAGTCAACAAATATGACTTTTGATGAAGATAACAGTGCAGTAAGTACTCTTGATGATGACGTTGAGCCATCAACTTCTACTCCAATAAATACTTCAACCGAAACTGATTCTCTGGAGGGTTTGCCTAAGAAATTCTCTTTCAAACCTTCTCATCCAGAAAATTTAGTTATAGGAGAAGTTTCACGTGGAGTAACTACTAGATCATCACTAAGAGACTCCGTTGCTAGCACTGCCTTCATTTCACAAGTAGAGCCTAAAAATATTTCTGAAGCTTTTAATGATGAATTTTGGATTTCTGCTATGCAAGAAGAACTCAACCAATTCGAGAGAAGCCAAGTATGGGAACTCGTTCCTAAACCAGTTAATCACTCGATAATTGGTACTAAATGGGTTTTTAGAAACAAAGTAAATGAAGATGGTTCAGTCACACGTAACAAAGCTCGTCTAGTAGCTCAAGGATACAACCAAGAGGAAGGTATCGACTACGATGAGACGTATGCTCCTGTTGCTAGACTAGAATCCATTCGGATGCTTTGTGCTTTTGCTAATTTTCAAAACTTTAAATTATTTCAAATGGATGTGAAAAGTGCTTTCTTGAATGGTTTTATTAAGGAGGAAGTTTATGTGAAACAACCTCCTGGCTTTGAAAATCACAAATTTCCCGACCACGTGTTCAAGCTAAAGAAAGCGCTTTATGGCCTCAAACAAGCCCCCAGAGCTTGGTATGAAAGGCTAAGTAGCTTCTTACTTGAGAAAGGTTTTTCAAAAGGGAAAATTGACACTACACTGTTTATAAAATCTTTTAAAGACACTATTCTGTTGATTCAAATCTATGTTGATGATATCATTTTTGGCTCTACTAATGAAACCCTCTGTCAAGAATTTGCCAAGTGTATGCAGACAGAATTTGAGATGAGCATGATGGGAGAGCTCAACTACTTTCTTGGCCTGCAAGTGAAACAAATGGCTAATAGAACTTTCATCTGTCAATCGAAGTATACCAAGGACATGCTGAAGAAGTTCGATCTTGACAACGTCAAACCAATCAGCACTCCAATGGCTACTTCAACCAAACTCGAACCAGATGAGAGCGACAAAATTGTTGATCAACGTAAGTATCGAGGTATGATAGGCAGCTTACTTTATTTAACTGCTAGTCGTCCCGATATCATGTTTAGTGTTTGCCTATGTGCTAGATATCAAGCTAATCCTAAGGAATCACACATGACCGCGATTAAGCGTATCTTTCGATACCTTAAGGGTACGGTTACAGTGGGCCTATGGTATCCCAAGTCCACATCATTTGACCTTATTGGTTACTCTGATGCTGACTTCGCTAGATGCAAGGTCGACCGTAAAAGTACGAGCGGTACGTGTCATTTATTAGGAAAGGCTTTAGTCTCCTGGTTTAGCAAGAAGCAGAACTCTGTCGTACTATCCACAATAGAAGCTGAATACATAGCAGCTGGGCGTTGTTGTGCACAAATTCTGTGGATGAAGCAAACCCTTGAAGACTATAAGTTATCTTTCATGCATATTCATATATTCTGTGACAACACTAGTGCCATTAATTTGACTAAGAACCCTGTCTGCCACTCACGCACTGAACACATTGAGATTAGACACCACTTTTTGTGTGATCATCAGCAAAACGGCACGATTACCTTAGAATTTATTGACACTGATCATCAGCTAGCAGACTTCTTTACTAAGCCTTTATCCGAAGAGCGCTTCAATTTCCTTTGTCGTGAACTTGGAATTTTAGATGAAGCGGTCATAAATTGAAACTCACCTGCGTAAATATCGAGTATAGTAAGATTCTTTTACGGTGAATTTGGTATGGGTACAAGCCGAAAGGGTCCTTCTGACAACAAGGCGTAAAAGCCTAAGCGACACGGTGCACTAGTCCTCAGGACTACCGCTAGCTGGGATCCGGCCCCTGCAGCTAACCCATGGCAAATTCAAACTATTGAATTATATTATATTTCCTTGTTTATTATATGGTTTGTTTTGATTTATTATTGCCTATTTACTAATTTCTAAGTTTATTTCTGATATGAGTCTACCTCTCTATCTATCTGATTGATTTCATCAAACTTTTATCCTCATTTCTAACTCTTTTTCACCACTTAACCTTTTTCTCTAATTTTTGGCCTGACTTATGTTCTGGGACATGAACTCAGAACTCGGGCCGAACTCTGCCCCTACCAGAGTTCGGGCCGAGTTCGGTCCCATTGTTCCAGCGCCGGGGACAGCCTTCAGCCGTTGGATCATTTTAGATCATACGGTCAGAATTTTATCCGACCAAAGAAAACCTCCTCTTATATTTCGGGTTTTCTTCTCTCTCCTTCACTATTTCCTTCTTCTCCACCTCTCCAAACTTTCTCCTACAAACCCTAACCCTAGTTTTTGATCTAGAGTGCTCCATTGTTCCTCAAAATCAAGGGAAAGGGGTTTCTCATCATTCTCTTTCACTGTTTGTTGCTGTTTTCAGGTATAACTCCTTCTTCTTCTCTACGTTTTTTTGTGAAATGGCTCCTCGTTTGTTCAACCGTGGAAAGAGAATTCGGATCGAGAGTGTTTCCTCGTCCGATTCTCCTTCTCTCGTTGAACAACCATTTGAACAACTACAACCATCTCATCCGTTGTTCAATCCATCTCGTCCCCACAATCCTAAGACTTATGACGACCGATTATTTATATCACTTGAAGCATCCAACGAGTGGTTTAATGATTTTCGGACTCGTCCGATATTCGCGGGGCATCCAATTAATTTTTCTATTTTCTCTCTATATGACTCTTTGTTCCACGACCTTTGTCTCGATGAGTTAGTCACTGCAACTTCTGCCATCTATCGCCATGCCATCTAAATGTTCTACTGCAACTTGACCTATGATGACACTCACATCTATTCAAGGGTTGCAGGTATTGATATATCTTTTGATGACTTTGACATAGCCGAATATCTTGATCTACAAGAACCCACATCATGGGAAAAGCTTGTTGAAGCCCGGTCGTTCCGCTTTCCAGACGGAATTTCCCTTGAGAGCTTCAAAGACGATCTGTGCACCCCGTACACACGTCCTCGCAAGCTTATGGCTAAATTTTTAAATCCATATTTTTCTGATCTTCATCGAATTATTTTTAATACTATTCTGCCAAAAGCTGGCTCACCCGATGAAGTTACATATTTTGAAATCTCAGCTATGTATCATCTTCACTTCGGTATCTCGTTCAATCTTCTACGTACCATGATGGACTGGATGATTAACTGTAGAAAGAAACCACGAGCCTTAGTTTTTGTATTATATCTTCCTATGGTCTTTCGTGCGTTCCGTATACCACTTGACACCTATCCTTTCCTGCCTGCTCCTGCTTTTCTTCAGGCAGTCGTCACCTCTCCTGAGGCTTCTGAGCATTCTGATGATGAGGAGCCTGACGCCCCTCCACTCGGTCAGGATGCACCTCCTCCACCTGCCTCTCTTGAGTCTATTCAGACTATGCTCCGGGATCGTTTTACTCTTGAGGACGATCGCTGGACACAGCTGGACTATCGTACTACTCTACAGATGAGTGCCCTCGACAACTCTCTGCATGATATACGGTATTCTCTGTCTCGTCATCTGCACATTTCCATGGAGCGGGATCCAGCGCGCGCGGGCCATCGCATTGATGATCCGTGGGTCATGCGTTACATGGATCCAGATGATGCTTTTGTGGACCCCCGTCGCTCCTTCCCTGGTCACTCAGACACTCCTGGACCATCTCGTGCTCCGTGATGGAGATTGGCTACTATCTGCCGCTGCTGCTGATGATGATGCATTTTGATTTCTAGTTATTTAGTTTTTATGTACTTGGATGTTCTAAAACTCTAGTTGTGTGTTTGACATTTGGTTATGCACTTTATGCTTATCGTAGTTTTATATTTTATGCTAGTGACTCATTTTGTTTATTTATATACTGTTTCTTCTCTGCTTGGTGTGGTTGCATTCCTATTATTGTCTACTGCGTTTCCATGTTCCTCTGCAGTCTATATTGCTAAATGCCAAAAGGGGGAGAACTATGTATATTTTGGCTAGATATATATTTGGTATTATATCTTTCGCTTTCGTATATCTGTGCTTTCGTATATCTGTGCTTGTTTGTGCTTTTTGGAGATATTATACAGGTTCAATGCATTATTTACGGGGGAGCTATTTCTTCTAGCTCAGCACCGTTCACTGATCACGGGGGAGCTCTTCTTTCTAGCTCGGCATCTATTATGGGGGAGCTATGTTGCTATGATCAACTGTGTCCAGGTATGAATGTTGAATATACATATATTATTTTGTCAATTATCAATATGGGGGAGATTGCTGACACAAAGTCACAGTCAACCAAATATTGACAATATTGACTCAATAATATCTGTAATAATTCAATACGACACACGACGTCTGCATTAAGCTCAAGACAGAAGACAGCTCAGCTTCCGTGTCTCAGTTGATTCGAGTCTGTATTTTACACTTTTTTTGAGTCTAGACTAATGTAATCTGAGTCATGCTGAGCTCTTGAAACTTAGACTATAGCCTACCCAAAAATCCCAAAGCTCCACCAAACCAGAAATTCCCAAATAGTCCCCTTTGAACCACTCTGTGCTCTGGAGACAGAGTTCGGGCCGAACTCTGCCTCCACACAGAGTTCGGGCCGAACTCTGTCCCCTAGAAATCAGGAACCCTAATTTTAGGGTTAGCTGGTTGCTAGTTGTCCAACGGCCAAATATTTGAATTTTCCTACCCGAATTCTGGCCGAATTCTGCCTATAAAAATACTATAAATAGGGCATGAATTCTCTCATTCCAATCCATCCAATCTTCTCTTCTCTTTTCTCTTATAAGCTCAAATAAGCCATATCCTTCCCATCTACTAGCCACAAGCCTCCTAAGTCTCGAGTGCTTAGCATCTCTCAGTTAGGATTCTTGTGCAAGAGTCGAAGAAGTCGCTTGGACAATTCCAAGCAAATCGCCACTGCGATCCTCTGTTAGAAGTTGACGTGCTCTTCTGAAGTAAAGGCACGGGTTGTAAACTACTATTTCATAAATAGTAGATTTAATCCTGAGCTAGAGTTCTCAGGCCTGGACTAGTCCTCTACGAGGGAAACCAGGTTAAAATCGCTGTGTTTGCGTATGCTCTTTTGCTCTCTATTTATTTTCCGCACTTTACTCTGATTATTTATTGTTGGTGAAAGAGTTATTTTTAATTGGCTATTTTTCTATATAAACTCTATTCACCCCCCTCTAGAGTTGCCAAACTGTTCTTCAATTTATATTCCGTGCCCCTCTTTGCTTTGGAAGACACCACCCCCTGCGTTATTTCTTGCACAAGGTCTGGATGGACCCACATGATCTCACCACGTACTGTCGTGAGTGGCACCAACGTTGATGTTGAGTTGCGAACTGGCGGTAGGTTGATGACTTTCATTACTGCCTTGGGGATTGGGACTACACTGTCTGGGACTTCTGTGGGAGAAAAGTCACCAAATTGAAGAGAGATCATGTTAGAAGATACGACCTTGTCCTCAACTTCGAGGTTGATAACTTGGCTGTCGATAAGCTGTTGTATCTTCTTCTTTAGGACGATGCAATCCTTGGTAGAGTGGTGCACGTACTGATGATAAAGACAGTACTTGGGATCATTGAGTTGGTTCGCCTCCACAGGACGTCGTGGTAGAGGCAATGTCAGTTTATTACCCTTCATCAATGTATGAAAATGGTAATAACATCATCTTCGTCAAAGGAGAAAGTCGCCTTGGGTTTGTCATGAGCGCCCTGAGAATTGGAAGCTCCATTGGAAGTGTCGACCTTCAAGACTTCTTTTCCTTTACCCCTACGAATTGGGATAGTTTGGGGGTGCTTGCTTTTATCTTCAGACTTGGGTGTCTTCAACCCCAGTAATTCCATATTAGGGACATCATTTTCAGCAGCATCAGCGGCCCCGATGAAAGCGGTACATGTATCATACTTATGTATACCCAGACAGAACTTCACTGTATGAAGGAAGTTATATCGACAAGTATCCAAAAGCTTTGAGTCTGGTATACCGAAGGACATCTTCAATGCTAGTCGCCTGAAGCGTTCGATAAAAGAAATAATAGACACACTCTTTCTTTGCTTGGTCTCGATGAGGGTGGACATACTAACATGCATGCCACTCTCATAAAACCTGTTAAGGAATAACATCTCCAAGTCTTTAAAGAAATTAATGCAACCGTCAGGCAGACTACAGAACCATTCAAAAGCTACCCCCTGCAAGGTGCTGATAAATAGCTTTGACAAGAACGGATCGTCCCTTGGTAAGTGCAGAGTCTTCATGTTAAAGTATATCATGTGTTGGCGAGGAAAAGTCATCCCGTCAAATAAATTTAGCGTCAGTGGCTTATAGTTAGAAGAGCAAGTAGCATTTTTCCATTCAGGAGGATAAGGTTGAGATATCCCCATCTTCTGAAGCTCGTCTTTGTGTGAAATGGTATCGAGACGGGCAACAAGAAAATCAATTACATCTTGCTGATTGAGCAGATGTTGAGAAATGGCTGATGTACGGTTGTCAAGCGTCGTTGGTGAAGGACCACCCCCAGCATTTACGAGATTTGGAGGAGGCACAACGGAATGATACTCCTTTTATACTTAAGGAGGGTTGTTGCTATGAGTTGGACTAGCGTGTGCTGAGACATTCGATTGAGGTGGAGGAACAGCTCCAGCAGTTTGGACTGCCATGATACTGGTAAGCATATCAGTGATCTTGGTAAATATTGTTTTAAGACTCACTAGCCGCTTGTTGGTCTGATCACTGGCTTCTTCAGGTCTCTCTCCATCCTCTATGTACGCAGATAACATGGGAGGATGAATAGAGAAGACAGTACAACTGTGTTGTCCCAATGATTACATCGTGCTTTTGAATATGACTAATCAACTAAGTTTAACATAATGATGTCACTAATATTCATATTCTCATTATCATGTTGCTACTTAAACTTAGCATTGTCCTAATTGTCCTATATCATATTGCCATGCTTGTATCGTACTGCAACATATTTTGCTCGTCTAACATGTATTTGTAGACATGCAGTAAGCATGATCAAACCAGGACATAGGCAATGAAGAACTAATGATGGACCAAAGACAGCATCATACAAAAAGAATTCTCTGATCCGTCTAGCAACCTATCTAGGGCCTCGCTTCGGGGGTTCCGCTGCCCGGTTAGCGGACAGGGGTCGAGGGGGTAGCGCCCCCCGTTAGGGGTTTGTGGGTGAAGCCCCCGAAAGGTATTCAGATTTCCAGATCTGCTTATCTTTGGACGACTGTTGTCAAGAAAAAAGACGTCTTCAGGTCTGCTCAAATATCAGAAGAAAGACGTCATCAAAGGGCTCTTGGTTTTTCTATTTGTTCCAAGTCTGTAATCTTCAATTTATTGAGTCTAGGAGAATGTGTACGTTGAGTCGCACTATGTCATCTCAACCCCTAGACATATCTCTCCAAGCTCTACCATACAAACTGACCAATTCCTGAACCAAGCCCAAGCTCCACCAAGCCAAACAAAGCCCAAAGGCCCAAAGGCCATTCTACCACCTAGGAGGCAGAGTTCGGGCCGAACTCTGCTCCCACGCAGAGTTTGGGCTGAACTCTGTCCCCTGATTTCCAGAAAATAATTTTTAGGGCCTGCTTGGTACAAGCTGTCTAACGTTCAAAAATTTGAATTCTTGGGGCAGAATTCGGGCCGAACTCTACCTTCCTAGAGGTATAAATAAGGCTTGATTTCTCTCGTTTCATATTACCTTTCTATCTCTCACTTTCAATCATCTAAGCCGTATAATACATAAGCCTTAATCTTCCAATCTACTAGCCACAAAACTTTCTAAGCCCCAAGATGCTCAAGTGCGATTCAGCTAGAAGTTTTTGTGCAAAGAGTTGAAAAGAAGTCACTTGGAAAATTTCAAGTTTTGTCACTGCGAAGTTAAAGTTGCGAGTGCTTCAAAGGCTCGTGTTTGTACACTATTTCACAAATAATGGATTTCAATCCTGAGCCAGAGTTCTCAGGCCTGGACTGGTCCTCCACGAGGGAAACCAGGTTAAAACTGCTGTGTTTGCGAATATGGCTAATCAAAAAGGGGGAGATTGTTAGCCCAATGATTACATCGTGTTTTTGAATATGGCTAATCAACTAAGTTTAACATAATGATGTCACTAATATTCATATTCTCATTATCATGTTGCTACTTAAACTTAGCATTGTCCTAATTGTCCTATATCATATTGCCATACTTGTATCGTATTGTAACATATTTTGCTCGCCTAACATGTATTTGTAGACATGCAATAAGCATGATCAAACCAGGACATAGGCAATGAAGAACTAATGATTGTCACGACCCGCACCCTAGAGTAAGGGCACGAGACGTGGGTACGTCCAGCCTACACCGCAGTGTCGGCGGTAGAACGCTGTCCTAGGTCAATCATCTAACAATATAAAGGTACCTGTACAGTTTATACTCTCCGAATGGAGGTAACATCACAACATACAGTCTCAATCACATCTAAGGTAGAAGAATGAAAGACAGATAGATAGATAGTAACTCAAAGAGAATAATAGCATAGATGAAATAAGTCTAAATGTCTAGGATACATAACATCCAGAATGACAACTCATAATACAATAAGTCTAAGAGTCTATACATCTCCACATCTCAAAATACAACTCAGAATGTGAGACAAAATATAATGTAGAAAAGACTGTCTAGCTAACTGGTCTAGACTACTGGAGCAACATCCTCAGCTGCAGGTGGATCCTGCTGAGGGTCCTCAACACAAGTGTCATCTAGTCCTGCTCCATAATATGTAGTCACCCATGCCTCGTCCTCATCCTCTGTAATATTTTCAACAGGTCCAGTCAGGACAGGAACGAGCACAATACATCTCACACAGTTCATATCAGGTTAGGAAATACGATACAAGCAATAGAGTAAGATACAGGAAATGCTGAAAGGAAATATACGCTGTAAAAGAGATAGCTATAAGGAAATATCTACTGTATATAGAGAACTGTAAGTGACTAGTGATGTAGAGTACAAGATAGGCATGTGAATGGCTAGAATCTATACATGATTACACTACTGAGTTTGCACATGATTACACTACTTTGGAATTATTCACATGTCTACTTCTACTCCCCCGTTTCCCCAATCAATACACAAGGATCTAAACAAGTTACGTTATTATACATGATTACTTCACATGAGGCTCATAAATAAGTATACGTAAAGTTATACATGAGGGCTCAGTGAATCATGAGAGTACATGATCACATGAGTACACATGAATGATGGAAGCATAGGAGTACATGATGATAGCGAAACACACGTAACATGAATTACCCGATGCTCCCGAGAGGGATAACATCTCATGTAAAGATCCATATAGTACCAATCCGTGTTACCAATATGACAGCATAAAGTAAAGTAATCTAGAGCAAGAAGTAAATCCTGAACAAGTATGAAACGGTCAGAGAATGTACTCGTCTGCTGTATGAATGTCTGTAGAGAATATGCTGTCTGAGGAGAGGTGTCTGGCTCCTGATCAGAGCAACACAAGTCAAATATATTCTAAATAGTAAAAATAAAGTCTACTATGCATACTACATGATTCTAGGTCAATCTGGTCAAAAGTCAATTCTTGGTCAACTCTGGTCAACTCTTAAGTCAAACTAGTCAAAGTTAGGTCAACACTAGTCAAACTAGTTAGGGTTTTAGTCAAACTAGTTAAACTAGTTATTTTAGGTCATTCCTAGTCAATTCTAGGTTAACTAGGTCAAATTTGACCTAAGGTTGACTTTGGTCAACCCTTGGTCAATAAGGGCCAACTAGTAGGTGTTTAGGTCATTAGGTCAATTTGAGTTAGCCCCAATGCCATAGGCTAATCACTTAGGCCATAGGCTAGTGACTTAGGTTTTCATCTCTATACAATATACATATACACACACACACACACACACACACACACACACACACACACATATATATATATATATATATATAATTATATATATAAATATATATATATATATATATATATATATATATATATATATATATATATATATATATATATATATATATATATATATATATATATATAATTGTATTAGAATTATATATATTGTGTCTATATATAGATACCTAGGGTATATGGGTATTACATCGGCTATAGGCCTATGTGGTTGTTGTATGTGTATATATATATATATATATATATATATATATATATATATATATATATATATATATATATATATATATATAACCTTATATATATATATATATATATATATATATATATATATATATATATATATATATATATATATATATATATAACCTTATATATAACCTTATATATATATATATATATATATATATATATATATATATATATATATATATAATATATATATATATATATATATATATATATATATATATATATATATATATATATATATATATAATATATATATATATATAATATATATATATATAAGGTTATATATATATATATATATATATATATATATATATATATATATATATATATATATATATATATATATATATATATATATATATATATATAACCTTATATATATATATATATATATATATATATATATATATATATATATATATATATATATATATATATATATATATATATATATATTTTTTTTTTTTTTATATATATATATATATATTCAAACATATATATTCAAACATATATATGTTTGAATATATATATATATATATTCAAACATATATATATATAAATATATATATATATATATATATATATATATATATATATATATATATATATATATATATATATATATATATATATATATAGAGAGAGAGAGAGAGAGAGAGAGAGAGAGAGAGGGAAGTGAGAGAGAGAATTAGAGTGAGAGAGAGAGAGTGAACAGTGAGAGAGAGGGACAGAGAACAGTGAGAGAGAGGGACATGACACACAGGAAGGGGAGGGGGTGTGTTCCAGATTTCTGGAACAGGAATTCAGTCCCCAAACACACACATACACGGTGCACATATGCATATATATGTATATATATACACCACTACATATCCTCAAATCTCACCTACACACACACATACATATATACTACGTATTCATACACTGAAAATACACATGTAAATCATAACAAAATATGTTTTGAAATTCGAATTTGAAAAACTGGGAATATCCCAAATTCTGGAATAATTGCACTGTGCATAGGTAAACATGGTAAACCCATGTAAACACACAAAACCGAGCTAAGGCTCGAACCTAAAGGTAGGTAACTGATGCCCCAAGTGTCCTAGTGTCTAGGGGGACGGACACGACACCACGACACGATTTAAAGTGTCCACACACTCAAAAACCCAATCGGATAAACTGATACGCACACACGCGTACACAGCGTCGTGCACGCGTTCCTCATGCTCGTGGACACACCACGAGACACGACACGTCTCGTGGTCATGCACACGTATAGCCCACATATAGGACTATACGATGGACACACTGACACATGTCTACGACACTCCTGGACACGATACGAAACCCGTATCAGTCGTAGAAAATACGACTGATACACACGTTCAGACTGCGTCGTGCACGCGGTTGTGCGTCTCGTGCTCGTGACACAGGATACGACACATCTCGTGCTCGTGTCCTCGTGTTCGCCACTTGAAGGGATACACGCTCGTGTCACCACGAGGTGCCCAAGTGTCGTATCCGTGCGACACGACACGCGCGAAGTTGGCCCCTGCACGCGTGTGCGCTGACAGCGCGTGTCCAGTGTAAGTGAGATTTCTCACTCGATATGACACGATGCGACACCAAACTTTGGGGGCATACGCGCAGACATTGCCCCCGTGTCCAAGTCAAATATCACGTGTCCTAGTGCTCTGTGCAGTGAGCACGAAGGGTATGGTAGCAGGGCATGCACGCGCGTGCTCGTGCAGTGAGTTCGTGTCCATTTTGGACACGGACACAGCACGAAAATGTGCTCAGTCAAGGTGTTTCATGATCAGCAAGTCTAGGGCTACATGATCATGTAATTTGTTTTACATTTTAACAAAATCAAATCCTTTGTGGCATTTCACCAAACAAGGGTTTATAGGCTAGGATACGTGTCCGATACGGACACCAAACCAACTCTAATTTTCACCAAACTTGACCCACAGTTAGGGTAGTCGTATATGCATGCATTTATGAAGAAAAAACAGAATATTAACTAGGTTTGAGGGCATTTACCTATTTGTGCAATTCCAAGGAAAAATTAATAAAGAGGGGGTGTGCTTCCTTCCACTTGGTGATGTCCAAAACTTCCAAATTCTGGATTGCTAGTCTCCATTAGCACCCTTGATGTTGTAGGGTCCCAATGCAAAAGACTAGAGTGAATTTAGATCAAAAATGGCCTAGTTGTGGAGGTTTGAAGGAATGGGATTTTTCTAGGATTAAAATTCATGTAAAATATTCATGAATTAATGTGATGGGGTTATATAGGAATGTGTGGCTGCTAGGGGGGTGTCCTTGGCCGGCCATGGCATGGAGGGGTGTCCTTGCCCTTTCCTTCATGGTTAAGGCAAGACTTTGGTGTAAAAGGTTGAGGTATTTGGAGGGTTTTAAGCAAAATATCAACAATATAATATCTAGATATTTATACCACTTTAACCCATGACTAATTATCCATCCCAAAGCTTCTAGGTTAGTAGCTAACCTCTAGATTAGGGTGAGATTGGTTAGGGACTAATCATGGTACTCAACCATGATTAAATAATATTAAAATCACATAATCTCAAATAAAATCTAGTAAATTACCAAAATACCTTTTTTTGGCTAAAATCACTAATTTGATGTTCTAAGCCTATGGCTAGGCTCACATGGTCATGGCAACTCCTAGTTTAAGGAATAACTCGGGTTTACACTAAGGTTTTGCTAGTAAGTCACAAAGTCATAAGTCATGACTTAGAAAATGGTTTTAATTACACTAATAATCACCAAAAATCCTATCATGCCTAAAACACCATTAATAAACAATAAAAAGTAATAAATTTTCAAAAATCCCCAATTTTAGAAAATAGGGTGTTACAAGTCTACCCTCCTAACAATAATTTCGTCCTCGAAATTTAAGACGAAATTGAAACTAATGAGAAGGATAGAAATCATACCTCAAGGTACAAATAGATAAGGGTATCGCTCGCACATCTCATCCTCCCGTTCCTAGGTGGACTCTCCTGGAGAATGATGCCTCCATGCGACACGAACCAATGGTATCGTCTGGTTCCTCAATGCCTTCTTCCGTCGATCCAGAATCTCAACAGGCTGCTCTGGATAACGAAGAGTATGACCCACCTCGATCTCGGAATGATCAAGTACATGGCTAGGATCTGCCACGTACCGTCTCAACTGCGACACATGAAATATGTTGTGGACTCCTACCAATGCTGGTGGTAAGTCGAGCCTGTAAGACACGTCACCGACTCTCCCGCTGATAACGAAAGGGCCGATGAAACGTGGGCTAAGCTTCCCACCTCCACCAAAATGTATCGTGCCACGTGTCGGAGATATCCTCAAGAATACCTGGTCTCCGACCTAATCACAAACAAGGTCTCAATTTAATTATGATAAACAAACATAATTAACAAAACACAAACAAGACAACCTAATTCTAATCCTATCTCTAAACTGTACTTCAAACTCCAAAGGTCTGCGGTGGCTATCGGCCCAGTGCCGATGTCTGTCCTGCGCCACGCGAAGCCGATCTCTGATAAGCTTCACCTTCTCTGCTGCATCTACAACCATCTCAGGCCCCAATAAAACTCGCTCCCCAACATCATCCTAAGACAAGGGTGTACGACATCTACGCCCGTACAGTACCTCGAAAGGGGACATCTCAATGCTGGCCTGAAAGCTGTTGTTGTATGCAAACTCTACTAAGCGCAGGTGACTCTCCCAAGATCCTCCAAGTCCAGGACACAAGTCCGCAACATGTCCTCCAGTGTCTGAATGGTCCGCTCTGACTGTCCGTCTGTCTGCGGGTGGTATGCGGTACTAAACTTGAGCTGAGTGTCCAAGCTAATATGCAATCTCCTCCAGAAATATGAAGTAAAACGACTGTCCCGGTTCGATACAATGCTCACTGGAATCCCATGAAGTCTGACTATTTGCCTCATATACATCTCTGATAGCTTCTCGGTAGACAAACCCACTTTGAATGGCAAGAAGTGGGCCGATTTGGTCAACCTGTCGACGATGACCCAAATCGCATCCTTCCCTCCTGGAGTACGCGGCAATCCTAAAACAAAGTCCATCGTGATGTGCTCCTACTTCCACTTCGGAATGGGTAATGGCTGCAACATTCCTCCTGGCCTCTACCTCTCTGCCTTGACCTACTGGCAGATCAAACACCTGGCTACGAAGTGTGCTACCTCGTGCTTCATCCCACTCCACCATACATGCTCTCTCAGATCCCTTTACATCTTGTTGGCTCCCGGATGTATCGAGTACTAAGAACGGTGGGCCTCCTGCATAACCTGCTCCCGAAAGTCTCCACTGGGCACACACAGTCTGGAACCGTGCCTCAATGTGCCATCTCCTGCCAGAGTGAACTCATCGTCCGCAAATCCCTGTCTGACCTACTCTCTGATACATCGTAGAGAAACGT
This sequence comes from Iris pallida, assembly GCA_029216955.1. Classification (NCBI taxonomy): domain Eukaryota; kingdom Viridiplantae; phylum Streptophyta; class Magnoliopsida; order Asparagales; family Iridaceae; genus Iris; species Iris pallida. The sequence goes on along the minus strand of JANAVB010037217.1, from coordinate 1,378,125 downwards.
CATCAAAATGAGCCGACTTGATCCTATCAATCAAGTCCGACTGAATCTGGAGGCCCCTATCACTCCCCAATCCTGGAATACGTATTTTAATACGAAAACCAATAAATTATATTTACCTTGAATTTATACGATATTTATTATGCAGTATTCCTTCATGCATTTCCCAAAAATATTCGATAAAATATTATTTCCTAATTTATTTTCTGCATTTGGGCCTACAGTTTTGGCTCATTTGGGTAACCTATTCTTGGTTCACCAATGGTTCATCATGAACCCATGGGTCCAAGATCTTTATATATAACTCATCTCATTCTCTCTCCTCTCATTTACTTCCTCTCATTTATTTCCTCCACCAACCAAGGCAAGTACCAACTTGCTCAAGAGATGGATCCATAATTTTGTGAATGATTTCTTACAAAACTATTTGCCAAAACATGTTCTTCTCCTCAATCTATACTAGTTTAGAACTTGGAAATTTCTATTTTGAAGCTTTGATTTTTGTAGATCTAAGTTTTAATCATTTTTTGATTTTGCATGGTTTGATCTACTTTAGTTGGATTTTATGGGTTTTTGATGCTTCCATGTGGAAGAGCATTCAGTTTCACCCAGGTTGGAACTTTGGAAATCTGGATTTGGAGTTCGGATGGCCAAGTTATGATGCTTTGAAGCTTGGGTTCAGCCATGGTGTTCTTGCTGTTTGGAGAAGACAGAGAGAAGTGTGCTCCTGTTTGAGCACGCTTCCTGTTGGAAGTGTGTCTTCCCTTGAGCCTGTGTCATCTGCAACGAGTGGATGACTGTATCCGATTAATTCCTGCTATATATTATATGTTTTAGCAAGGTGGCCTTACGAGGGACCTGTGCTCAACCATACCTGTCTACGCGAACCCCTGGGTTGGCTAGCCTTGCTGGAAAGATACGATCTGAGGATTTTCCAATAACATGACGCGAGGATAACCTCGTCCCACTAGAAACTCGTAGACTTGATTGGCCGTGAAAACGACTTGCTTGTATCCTATTACCTTCCGTGAATAACTGAGGAAAGCGGACTGTCATGGTACGTGATCCAACCCATGTTCTTGTTTGATTGTTGGGTTGGTTATCGTGCTATGACCGGCTGTGGATCGAAGTTATGAACGGAAGACTTATTATGGTTGTGAAGTATTACTTCTGTGAATGACTGAGGAACATGGTCTATCATGGTACATGATCCAACCCATGTTCTTGTTTGATTGTTGGGTTGGTTATTATGCTACAATAGGCTATCGACCGAAGTCACGATCAGGAGATTTTATTATTTATACCTTTTAACTTATGTGAAAGTTATAGAGTACGACACGTCCCGATTCTATGCGGCACCTTTTGTTCTTGTTTGGTTATAAGAGTGCCATATGGGTTCGAGGATGTTGCGCTACCCTATAATAGTAGCGTAAGTATTACTATTATCAGTCATTCTAATAACTGGGTTTTTAATCTTAACTCATGTGCCCCTTTGGCGATACTTGCTATTCGGGGCTGACCCCGCTGGTTTTATTTGGCCAGATCTCGTAGCAGAGCCAGAGGACACGATCTTCCTCCCTGATATCCATGGTGCATACTAGGAGCATGGCGGTTCGGGGACTCGAATGGGTTTCTTCTCCACCACTCCTGCTTATACTTTTGTGGCATTTAGCCACCGGCACCTGTTAGCCGGATTACTCGATATTTTGTGTCAGTACATAATTGTAAATAAACAGACTGCAGCTGTGTATAATTTTGTACTTCTGACTCTCTGAGATAGCTAAATTACAAAACTAGTCTCTCATGACCATTTTGATAAAGCGTCGGGGATGCCTTACTGCTTTATCTTTAATGTTCATTTAATTGCTGATGTGATTTGATTGATTTAGACATAGAACTCTGTGGGACCATAGGAGACTTGATTGTAGCATGTACCCCCTAGTCTCTCGACAGCCACGATCGCCGTATGACGTTACGTACCTCATATGGAGTAGCTGGCCTAGTCCGTCTCCGTATTTTGGTACTGGGGCATGACAAGGTTTTAGTGGTGGCCCATGCAGGTCTCTTTATCAGACTTATGGGGTATTACGAATTATTAGGAGTCTCAATCAAAACTTGTTCCCTTTGAAATTTTGATTCGAATTCTCTGTCCATGCCTTGACCTCTAACCTGACTTGCATCCTCGAAATCTTTCTCGTTCGGACTTGATAATCTTATATCTTTCTCTATAGGGCGCTTCATTCTCAGTAGCGGGTGAGGCCCATGAGGAAGAGCAGCAAGAGCATGGCTCGACTGGGCGCCAGCAGGGGAGAGAACCTTCCCCAGGGCAGATACGAGCAGAAATAGAACCAGAGGCAGTGCAGCCACCGATTATTGCAACTCCTACAGCACCAGCAGCGACGGCAGTACCAAATACCGTAGCATTCATGGAGATCATCCGGGGGTTTCTTGTCACTAACCAACAGCAACAGACTCGGCAGCAGGAGCAGAACGTGTTGCTGAACCAAGGGATTCAGTTAGCTCTTGGGAGGAGTGTCGGGGCTGACTCGGGAGCATCAGGAAGGTTTCATCGCTTGAACCCGAGGTATTTTGATGGCACGGAGGATGCCATCACTGCGGATGCCTGGATTTAAGACATCGAAGCCATTCTTGTGGCAGCCAAGGTTCCAGATGATGAGAAGGTTGATCAGGTCAAACTGGTACTTCAGGATCTTGTCGCGACTGGTGGGCATCAGAAGAAGTTGGTGCAAGACGCCCTGTTCGTTGGACCTCCTTCAGTGACAAATTCAAGGCCAAGTATTTTGATGTAGTAGCTCGATATAAACTCCAGCAGAAGTTTATCAGTCTCAAGCAAGCAGGCAAGATCGTAGATGGGTATGCAGCATAGTTCTGCAGATTGTGCCATTTTGCACCAGCAATGGTGGCAACGGAGCCAGAGAAAGCTATGAGGTTCCAGCAGGGACTTCATTTGGAACTATTACAGCTTGTGGAAGGACACGACTACCAGACATTCGACGCTGTTTTGACGGTCGCTCGGAGGCACGAGCTTACCCAGCAGAGGTTGGCATCGAGGACAGGAGGTTAGAAGAGATCTCATTTCCAGGTTGGAGGAGGAGCAATGCAGCGAACATCGGTACCAGCACCCGGTGTACGTATTCATGATGCAGAAGCGCCACGGAGGACGGCCGTGTCAACTAATACATCGCCAGTTCGGCATCAGCAGCCGAGGAACCAACAACTGCGTCAGGGAGCACCCCCGGGCTGTACATTTTGTGGGAAGGCAGGGCACACGAGGGAGGTGTGCCGGTCGGCGAATGGCTTATGCTTGAGGTGTGGTAGTTCAGACCACCGTATCTCTACTTGTCCTATGATACAGAGGCCAGGAGGGCCAGCTCAGTAGTTTCCAGTATTGCCAGCTCCGGTGGCAACCCCAAGTGGAGGGCCAGTATTAGCAGTAAGCCCCCTAGCCCAGCGTCTACCAACGCAGGCTCAGATGTTCCGCTAGGCACAGGAAGCCGAAGGCCCTCAGAGGCAGCAACAGCATGGTCGAGGAAGGCCGCAACAAGGAGATCAGGGGGCCAGGGACAGGCTCTCATATTATCCTTGGGAGAGGCTCTAGCGTCTAGTGACGTGGTGACAGGTAAAATTCTCGTCACCTTATTTCCTGCTGTAGCATTATTTGATTCAGGCGCTACTCATTCATTCATCTCTGTACGATATGCTACACGGATTGGATTAGAGTTTGAGGCATTGCCGGAGAGGATGGATATACTCACTGACAATGGGCTCGTAGAAGTTAGCAGAGTGCACTTTTCATGTCCGGTGGAGGTGTGTGGGCATTTACTGCCCGCATTTTTGATTGAATTCCCTATAGGGAATTTTGATGTCGTTCTTGGCATGGACTGGTTGAGAGACAGTCATGCAACATTTGATTGCAGAGGAGGTAGGGTCATATTCAGCGTTCCTGGGATGGAGCAGTTCATCTTTACTCGAACCTTGAAGAATCAGGCCGGAGGCGTCATCTCAGCAGCAGTGTCAGAGCCAGGACAGGTTCCTAGAGTGGTCGAAGATTTTCTCGACGTCTTCCCTGATGAGCTCCCAGGGATACCCCCAGTCAGAGAGGTAGAATTTAGCATTGAGTTGAACCCTGGAACGAGACCTATTGCAGACAGAGTTTACAGAATGTCGCCGTCAGAACAGGATAAGTTGTATCAACATGAAGAAGAGTTGAAGTCTAAAGGGTTCATCCGAGACAGTAAATCGCCCTGGGCTACGCCAGTGATTCTAGTTCCCAAGAAGGATGGGTCGACAAGGATGTACATCGACTACCGTAAGCTGAATGCAGTAATAGGGAAGAATAAGTACCCACTACCAAGGATTGATGACCTGTTTGACCAGTTGAGCAAGGCCAGCATCTTTTCCAAGATCGATCTTCGGTCAGGATACTATCAAGTAAGAGTCCGGGACCAAGACATACCGAAGACAGCATTCAGATCTAGATGTGGGCATTATGAGTTTTCAGTAATGCCCTTTGGACTAACCAACGCCCCCACAGTATTCATGGATTTAATGAACCGCATCTTTCTGTCGTATTTGGATAAATTTGTGGTGGTGTTCATAGATGACATTCTTGTCTATTCCAGTAGTGAAGAGGAGCATGAGAAACATCTTAGGATTATCTTACAGACATTGAGGGAGCATCAACTTTATGCGAAGCTCGACAAGTGTGAATTCTGGTTAGATCACATTTCGTTCCTGGGGCATGTAATTTCTGGGGCAAGAGTGTCAGTGGATCCGAAGAAGATTGAGGCCGTAGAGCATTGGCCAGTCCCGAGAACGGTTGCAGAAGTACGAAGTTTCTTAGGATTAGCTGGTTACTATAGAAGGTTCGTGGCAGACTTTGCCAAGATCTCTGTGCCCTTAACGCGTTTGACGCACAAGGACGTAGAGTTTGTTTGGTCAGCTAGCTGTTAGGCATCATTTGAAGAATTGAAGAAGAGATTGATCTCAGCCCCAATCTTGACGCTCCAGTAGGAGCGGGAGGCTTTACAGTATACTGTGACGCATCTGGGAAGGGTCTTGGATGTGTATTGATGCAGCACGGAAAGGTGATAGCATATGCGTCTCGACAGCTTCGAGACCATGAGAAGAATTACCGACTCATGATTTGGAGTTAGCAGCTGTGGTGTTTTTACTCAAGTTGTGGAGGCATTATTTATACAGAGATCGGATAGAGATCTATACTGATCATAAGAGTTTGAAATACGTATTCATTTAAACATGAGGCAGAGAAGATGGTTAGAACTACTGAAGGATTTTGACTTAGATCTTCAGTATCATCCAGGCAAGGCGAATATAGTTGCAGATGCACTGAGTAGGAGAGACAGTGCCTTTATCTTGACCTCGCAGAAGCATATTTTAGAAGACCTTCAGAGTATGGGAATCGAAGTAGTTTTGCCAAGGGATATAGGAAGAATGACCAGTATGCAGATTCAGTCAATCTTAGTAGAGAGGATAAGGGCAGCACAAGCAGGAGATCCACAGATTCAGAAGTTGCGGTCGGAGTGTGAATCAGGCCGTAGGAAGGAGTTAGTGATTCATAAAGATGGTTCGCTCAGGTTTGGAAACAGACTCTGTGTACCGAGTGGAGACCTTCGGCAAGAAGTTATGTCTGAAGCTCATAGTTCTATTTACTCCATTCATCCTGGAGGGACGAAGATGTATCGAGATATCAGGCAGTTCTTTTGGTAGAATGGCATGAAAAGAGAGATAGCGAGATTTGTATCCAAGTGTCTGGTATATCAGAAGGTGAAAGCCGAGCAGCAGAGACCAGCAGGGTTGCTACAGCCGCTTCCTATCCCAGAATGGAAATGGGAGCACATCACGATAGATTTTGTGACCGGTTTACCTAGATCCCCGACTAGTAAGAATGCAGTCTGGGTAATAGTAGATCGACTCACGAAGGTCGCTCATTTCCTTCCCTTCCGAGTTGGACAGACTACTGAGCAGTTAGCAGAAATGTACATGAAGCAGATAGTAAAGCAGCACGGTGTTCCAGTTAGTATAGTATCAGATCGGGATACGCGGTTTACTTTCCATTTTTGGCGGAGCTTACACCAAAGTTTGGGAACCAAGTTAAGATTCAGTACTGCTTATCATCCATAAACTGACGGGCAATAAGAAAGAACCATTCAGACGTTAGAAGATATGCTACGGGCGTACACCTTGGATTTTGGCGGATCTTGGGAGGATCACCTTCATCTAGTGGAGTTCTCCTATAACAACAGCTATCAGGCTAGCATTCAGATGGCCCCGTTCGAAGCATTATACGGAAGGAAGTGCAGGTCCCCTTTGGCATGGGACGACGTCAGAGAACGGAAGTTGTTGGACCAGAGATGATCATGCAGGCTGTGGAGATAGTTAAGTTGGTCAGAGAGCGCCTTCGAGTTGCACAGGACCGACATCGTCATTGGGCAGATCAGCATCGTAGGCCTCTAGAGTTTAGAGTTGGCGACCAAGTATTTCTGCGGATTTTGCCTACTCGGGGTATCATCAGATTTGGAACTCGAGGAAAGCTTAGTCCAAGATACGTTGGTCCTTTTAAGATTCTCGCTCGGGTAGGCGATGTGTCTTATCGACTTGCCCTTCCCCCTTCGTTAACTGGCATACATGATGTGTTTCATGTGTCCCAATTACGTGGGTATATCCCAGATTCGAGTCATGTCCTCGACCATTCTGAGTTAGTCGTTGGTACCGACCTAACTTACGAGGAACAACCCGTGTCTATTTTGGACCGGCGAGAGAAGGTACTCAAGAATCGGACGATAAGACTTGTCCGTGTTTCTTGGAACCATCACTCTTCGGGAGAGTCAACCTGGGAGCGTGAGGACGAGATCAGATCTCGGTATCCGTATTTATTTGACCAATAAGGTATATTTTTGCACCTTATTGACACGATTCCATGCTTATCTGCACCTGCTTGTTTTGTACTTTGTGATGTATGATAATAACTGCTATGATAGTTAACTTGTATATGATTGTGCCTTGCTTGCCCTGATTTCACTATCCTGTCTTAGCTAGAATTCCGAGGACGGAATTTTTCTAAGAAGGGTAGAGATGTCACTCCCCAATCCTGGAATACGTATTTTAGTACGAAAACCGAAATTATATTTACCGTGAATTTATATGATATTTATTATGCAGTATTCCTTCATGCATTTTCTAAAAATATTCGACAAAATATTATTTTCTAATTTATTTTCTGTATTTGGGCCTACAGTTTTGGCTCATTTGGGTAACCTATTCTTGGTTCACCAATGGTTCATTATGAACCCATTGGTCCAAGATCTTTATATATAACTCATCTCATTCTCTCTCCTCTCATTTACTTCCTCTCATTTATTTCCTCCACCAACCAAGGCAAGTACCAACTTGCTCAAGAGATGGATCCATAATTTTGTCAATGATTTCTTACAAAACTATTTGCCAAAACATGTTCTTCTCCTCAATCTATACTAGTTTAGAACTTGGAAATTTCTATTTTGAAGCTTTAATTTTTGTAGATCTAAGTTTTAATCATTTTTGGATTTTGCATGGTTTGATCTACTTTAGTTGGATTTTATGGGTTTTTGATGCTTCCATGTGGAAGAGCATTCAGTTTCACCCAAGTTGGAACTTTGGAAATCTGGATTTGGAGTTCGGATGGCCAAGTTATGACGCTTTGAAACTTGGGTTCAGCCATGGTGTTCTTGCTGTTTGGAGAAGACAGAGAGCAGTGTGCTCCTGTTTGAGCCATGGTGTTCTTGCTGTTTGGAGAAGACAGAGAGCAGTGTGCTCCTGCTTTTCACGCAGCTCTTCCCTTGAGCCTGTGTGACTTTTCATGCAGCTCTTCCCTTGAGCCTGCGTGACTTTTTACGCAGCTCTTCCCTTGAGCCTGCGTGACTTTTCACGCAGCTCTTCCCTTGAGCCTGCGTGACTTTTCACGCAGCTCTTCCCTTGAGCCTGCGTGACTTTTCACGCAGCTCTTCCGTTGAGCCTGTGTGACTTTTCACGCAGCTCTTCCCTTGAGCCTGCGTGACTCTTTCACGTACGCAGCTCCCCTTGAGCGTGCGTGCTTTTGTGCGTACGCTTTTGATATTTTATCAGATATTATATGCCCATTTTATATCCTTACGTCTTTTGTCCCGAGCATGATATGAGCACTAATGTGACCCCGGAGAACAAAGTGTTCCTACCCGATACCTGTACCTGAATGTCCCAGTTCTTGTTCATGCTTGACAAATGACTCGTAACTCCATGTGGCGTATTTGCAATGATGCATTACACTAAGGAGGGTAGCGCATGTTGACATACCGATTGACATGGATCCTCTTTGGGGTACTCATACTAAAGTACGACTTTAGGGGGATAATCATGCAGGCCACAGCATGTGAGTCCAAGATTTCACCTAGGGTTAAATTAGGCAACTAAACATACTAGATGCATGGAGAGGACAAAAAATCCCGAGATCGTGTTACACCAGCCGCCTTGAGATATTGTCTCGACGCGCCGGCTGGTCTCCACGGATACTGTGTCATCTGCAACGAGTGGATGACTGTATCCGATTAATTTCTGCTATATATTATATGTTTTAGCAAGGTGGCCTTACGAGGGACCTGTGCTCAACCATACCTGTCTACGCGAACCCCTGGGTTGGCTAGTCTTGCTGGAAAGATACGATCTGAGGATTTTTTAATAACATGATGCGAGGATAACCTCGTCCCACTAGAAACTTGTAGACTTGATTGGCCGTGAAAATGACTTACTTGTATCCTATTACCTTCCGTGAATAACTGAAGAAAGCGGACTGTCATGATACGTGATCCAACCCATGTTCTTGTATGATTGTTGGGTTGGTTATCGTGCTATGACCGGCTGTGGACCGAAGTTATGAACGGAAGACTTATTATGGTTGTGAAGTGTTACTTCTGTGAATGACTGAGGAATATGGTCTATCATGGTACATGATCCAAACCATGTTCTTGTTTGATTGTTGGGTTGGTTATTGTGCTACGATAGGCTATCGACCGAAGTCACGATCAGGAGATTTTATTGTTTTTACCTTTTAACTTATGTGAACGTTATAGAGTACGACACGTCCCGACTCCATGCGGCACCTTTTGTCCTTGTTTGGTTGTAAGGGTGCCATATGGGTTCGAGGATGTTGCGCTACCCTATAATAGTAGCGTAAGTATTACTATTATCAGTCATTCTATTAACTGGGTTTTTAATCTTAACTCTTGTGCCCCTTTGGTGGTACTTGCTATTCGGGGCTGACCCCGCTGGTTTTGTTTGGCCAGATCTCGTAGCAGAGCCGGAGGATACGATCTTCCTCCCTGATATCCATGGTGCATACTAGGAGCATGGCGGTTCGGGGACTCGAGTGGATTTCTTCTCCACCACTCCTGCTTATACTTTTGTGGCGTTTAGCCACCGGCACCTGTTAGCCGGATTACTCGATATTTTGTGTCAGTATATAATTGTAAATAAACAGACTGCAGCTGTGTATAATTTTGTACTTCTGACTCTCTGAGATAGCTAAATTACAAAGCTAGTCTCTCATGACCATTTTGATGAAGCGTCGGGGACGCCTTACTGCTTTATCTTTAATGTTCATTTAATTGCTGATGTGATTTGATTGATTGAGACATAGAACTCTGTGGGACCATAGGAGACTTGATTGTAGCATGTACCCCCTAGTCTCTCGACAGCCACGATCGCCGTATGACGTTACGTACCTCATATGGAGTAGCTGGCCTAGTCCGTCTCCGTATTTCGGTACTTGGGCATGACAGCCCCACATCTGCATCTGCACTCCCGGCACAATCACCTCGATCCCAAGGCTTTCCAAGTCTGTTAACAAGTGACGATCCATCGTCAAGCACATAGCTGTCGGATATCTGTTCAAAGCATCGGCAACTACATTGGCCTTCCCTGGGTGATACTGCAGTAGAATATCAAAGTCCTTCATCAGCTCCAGCCATCTGCGTTGCCTTATGTTCAGCTCCTTCTGCGTAAACACGTATTTCAAGCTCTTGTGGTCTGTAAATATCTCCACGCGGTCTCCATACAAATAGTGTTTCCACAGCTTCAGAGCAAAGATAACTGCCGCCAACTCTAAATCATGGGTAGGGTAGTTCTTCTCATGGGGCCGTAACTGCCTGGAAGCATAGGCAATCACCTTCCCATGCTGCTGCAAGACACAACCCAAACCCTTTCCCGAGGCGTCACTATAGATAGTGAACCCGCCTGATCCTGATGGCAATGTCAGAATCGGGGCTGTCGTCAACCGCTTCTTCAACTCATCGAAAGAGGCCTGACACTCCTCTGACCAGACAAACTCTGCGTCCTTCTGGATCAGCCTAGACAACGGCTCTGCAACCCGGGAGAAATCCTGGACGAACCTCCTGTAGTAGCCTGCCAATCCCAGGAAGCTACTGATCTCTGCCACTGACGTCGGCGCTGCCCAAGCCTCAACTGCTGATATCTTCCTTGGGTCGACTGAGATCCCATCTCCAGTCACTACATGACCCAGGAAGTCAACTCTGTCTAGGAAGAACTCGCACTTCGAGAGCTTGCCGTAAAGCTGCTCCTGCCTGAGAGTCTCCAGGACCACTCTCAAGTGCTCCTTATGCTCCTTCTCTGTCTTCGAGTACACCAGGATGTTGTCGATGAACACCACCACAAACTTATCTAAGTACTGGTGGAACACCTTGTTCATCAAGTTCATGAACACCGTCGGAGCATTAGTCAACCCAAACGGCATCACCATAAACTCGAACTGGCCGTACCGCGTCCTGAACGCCGTCTTCGGGATATCCTCCCTCTTCACCTTTACCTGATGGAAGCCTGACCTCAGATCAATCTTCGAGAATACCCGAGCTCCGCTCAACTGATCGAAGAGATCGTCGATCCGCAGTAGCGGATATCTGTTCTTGATCATCAGTCTGTTGAGTGCCCTGTAGTCGATACACATCCATACCGACCCATCCTTCTTCGGTACAAAGAGTACCGGTGCACCCCAAGGTGAAGAACTAGAGCGGATGAAGCCCTTGTCCTGCAACTCATCCACCTGCTTCTTCAATTCCACCAGCTCGCTGTTGTTCACTCGATAGACGTGCTAAGAAATGGGTTCCGTACCTGGAACCAAGTCTATCGAGAACTCAACGTCTCTGTCTGGTGGAAGCCCAGGCAACTCCTCTGGAAATACGTTCATGAACTCAGCTATCAATGGATGTGGAGCTGGCTGCTCCTCAACTGAAGCTCCACAGAAAACTCCACTAGTCTGCTCTGTCTGCCGTCGGGAATATACGAACTCTGGCTCTCCTAGCGCTCTGAACAGAACTCTACCCCCGCGGCAATCTATGCTGGCGTGGTGCCTGCTCAACCAATCCATACCAAGCATAATATCGTAGTTCGGTAGTGGCATTACGAGCAAACACACATCCAACTCTCGGCCTCCCAAAACTACTCCCCGTCCCTTACAAACATCACGAACGAGGATAATGCCACCCCCAGTCGTGATCTTGCAAGTCCTAGGCAACGATTCAGATATAACATGATATCGAATCGCAAAAGATACTGATACAAAGCTATGGGAAGCCCCAGAATCGAATAATGCAAAAGCTGGAATAGAGTCGAGAAGAATAGAACCTGCTATCAGCTCTCCAGTAACCTCAGCATCCTCTGCTGCCATGGCGTAGGCTCGCCCCTGCTGTCCACCCCTGGCCTGATGCTGGTGCTGGGTGAACCTCTGCTGCTGAGTCGGCAAAGGTCCCTTCTGCTGCCCTGCCGGAGCCTTGGCTCCGCCTCCCTGAACTGGTCGTCCTGAAGACATGGGACACTCCCTCAGCTGGTGGTCTCCGGAACCACATAGTAGACACCTGCCAAGCCTCTTTCTGCAGTCATTCCATCCATGACCCTGCTTCTTGCAGAAAGTGCAACTGACGACCTGCTGCCTGGGTGCCTGCTGTTGGTGCCTCGGCTGCTGCACCTGCTAGAACGGCCTCTGCTGCTGGAATGGCCTCTGCTGCTGGTACTAAAAATGAGGCCTCTTGGCCTGTCCTCCACTACTGCCAGCTCCCTGGGTGTCGCGGCCCCTCTTGAGCTTCAGCTCAAGATCATCCTCAGCCGCCATCGCTCCTGCTAGGATATCCTCAAAAGTGGCGTTCCTGTCACTCTTGGTCAAGGACTTGACCTCTTTGACCAAGCCCTTCCTGAACCTCCTCGCCTTCGCTGTCTCGCTAAGGCCCTCCACGAATCTGCTCAATCGGCAAAACTCACCGGAACACTCCTCTACAGTCTGGTTCCCCTGAACCAGGTTCTCGAACTGGGTCTCCAAAGCACCGACTGCCTGATCCGGGAAAAACTTCCCCTTGAAAAGCTCCTTGAAAGCTCTCCATGTCTTCCCTGGAGTGCCTACTCTCGGGTCCGTCTGATACCAGGTACGGGCAAGATCCCGCATCTGGCTGGCTGCTGCCTCTATCTGGAGTCCGGCTGGTATCTCCGCCAGTCGGAAGATCTCCTCAATGTGCTCAATCCAGTCATCAGCATAAAGAATCCCCTCTATCCCCAAGAAGTCCCTGGGGTTCATCTTCTTGAAGTCCTGAATGCCCGAAATCCTCTGCTGTCGCGGCTGTCCTAATCCTCCCTATGGCTGGACAGCCAACCTCTCCACCGTCGCTCTAGCCAGCTGATGGGCCTCATCTATGCCCCTGGTAAACTCTGCTGTCTGACGCTGCTACTGGTGCTGCTGCGTCTCTAGGAAATGCTGGAAGTATGAAAACATCTGTACAGCATCCACTAATCCAGATGGCATCGGCGGCTGGAACTGCTGCTGGAACTGCTGCTGGTGCTGCTGAAGCTATGGCTGACGAAACTGTGGGGGAGGCATGTCTGGGGTAGCTGGGATGGTCCCCCGAATAAGTAGAGGTGCACCCCCAAATGTGGCAGAAGCTCCCACATGAGCTGGAGTAAGGGGAGCTGCAGTCCCCGGGTCCTGGTGAGCTGGACGAGAGGTGGCAGACCTCTCAGTGGTGTCACCTGGACCGAGACGCTGCGATCGTGTCTCCACCATCCTGAAGACAGATCAACAAGAAAATTAATACGGAGAAGAAACGATATAGTCAAAGGAGACAGTTTATTTTCAAAAGAAAAACAATATCAGCAAGAATTTAGATAGCAGGGATTTAGATAAGAGTTTTTCCTAATGTGATTGAGTATCTCAACTACATCATATTTCCTACTGCAGGCTGTGGCGATACTCTAGTTCGAATACCACCACATAAACTGGACCTGCATGGGCCACCACTAAAAACGTGTCACGACCCGCACCCTAGAGTAAGGGCCCGTGACGTAGGTATGTCCAGCCTACGCCGCAGTGTCGGCGGTAGAACGCTGTCCTAGGTCAATCATCTAACAATATAAAGGTACCTGTACAGTTTATACTCTCCGAATGGAGGTAACATCACAACATACAGTCTCAATCACATCTAAGGTAGAAGAATGAAAGACAGATAGATAGATAGTAACTCAAGGAGAACAATAGCATAAATGAAATAAGTCTAAGTGTCTAGGATACATAACATCCAGAATGACAACTCATAATACAATAAGTCTAAGAGTCTATACATCTCCACATCTCAAAATACAACTCAGAATGTGAGACAAAATATAATGTAGAAAAGACTATCTAGCTAACTGGTCTCGACTACTGGAGCAACATCCTCAGCTGCAGGTGGATCCAGCTGAGGGTCCTCAACACAAGTGTCATCTAGTCCTGCTCCATAATATGTAGTCACCCATGCCTCGTCCTCATCCTCTGTAATATTTTCAACAGGTCCAGTCAGGACAGGAACGGGCATAATACATCTCACACAGTTCATATCAGGTTAGGAAATATGATACAGGCAATAGAGTAAGATACAGAAAATGCTAAAAGAAAATATACGCTGTAAAAGAGATAGCTGTAAGAAAATATCTACTGTATATAGAGAACTGTAAGTGACTAGTGATGTAGAGTACAAGATAGGCATGTGAATGGCTAGAATTTATACATGATTACACTACTGAGTTTGTACATGATTACACTACTTTGGAATTATTCACATGTCTACTTCTACTCCCCCGTTTCCCCAATCAATACACAAGGATCTAAACAAGTTACGTTATTATACATGATTACTTCACATGAGGATCATAAATGAGTATACGTGAAGTTATACATGAGGGCTCAGTGAATCATGAGAGTACATGATCACATGAGTACACATGAATGATGGAAGCATAGGAGTACATGATGATAGTGAAACACACGTAACATGAAGTACCCGATGCTCCCGAGAGGGATAACATCTCATGTAAAGATCCATATAGTACCAATCCGTGTTACCAATGTGACAGCATCAAGTAAAGTAATCTAGTGCAAGAAGTAAAGCCTGAACAAATATGAAACGGTCAGAGAATGTACTCGCCTGCTGTATGAATGTCTGTAGAGAATATGCTGTCTGAGAAGAGGTGTCTGGCTCCTGATCAGAGCAACACAAGTCACAATATATTCTAAATAGTAAAAATGAAGTCTATTATGCATACTACATGATTCTAGGTCAATCTGGTCAAAAGTCAACTCTTGGTCAACTCTGGTCAACTCTAAAGTCAAACTAGTCAAAGTTAGGTCAACACTAGTCAAACTAGTTAGGGTTTTAGTCAAACTAGTTAAACTAGTTATTTTAGGTCATTCCTAGTCAATTCTAGGTTAACTAGGTCAAATTTGACATAAGGTTGACTTTGGTCAACCCTTAGTCAACAAGGGCCAACTAGTAGGTGTTTAGGTCATTAGGTCAATTTGAGTTAGCCCCAATGCCATAGGCTAATCACTTAGGCCATAGGCTAGTGACTTAGGTTTTCATCTCTATACAATATACATATATATATATACACACATATATATATATAACCTTATATATATATATATATATATATATATATATATATATATATATATATATATATATATATATATATATATATATATACACAATATATATACAAAAAAAAAAATATATATATATATATATATACACATACAACAACCATATAGGCCTATAGCCTATGTAATACCCATATACCCTAGGTATCTATATATAGACACAATATATATAATTCTAATACAATTATATATATCATATGCATATATATATATATATATATATATATATATATATATATATATATATATATATATATATATATATATATATATATATATATTCAAAATATATATATATATATATATATATATATATATATATATATATATATATATATATATATATATATATATATATTCAAACATATATATATAGAGAGAGGGACAGAGAACAGTGAGAGAGAGGGACAGGACACACAGGAAGGGGAGGGGGGGTGTTCCAGATTTCTGGAACAGGAATTCAGTCCCCAAACACACACATACACAGTGCACATATACATATATATGTATATATATATACACAACTACATATATACACCACTACATATCCTCAAATCTCACCTACACACACATATACATATATACTACGTATTCATACACTGAAAATACAAATATACATATATAAATCATAACAAAATATGTTTTGAAATTTGAATTTGAAAAACTGGGAACATTCTAAATTCTGGAGTAATAGCACTGTGCATAGGTAAACATGGTAAACCCATGTACACACGCAAAACCGAGCTAAGGCTCAAACCTAAAGGTTGGTAACTGATGCCCCAAGTGTCCTCTAGTGTCTAGGGGGCCGGATACGACACCACGACACGATTTGAAGTGTCCACACACTCAAAAACCCAATCGGGTAAACTGATACGCACACACGCGTACACAGCGTCGTGCACGCGTTCCTCACGCTCGTGGACACACCATGAGACACGACACGTCTCGTGGTCATACACACGTGTAGCCCACATATAGGGCTACACGATGGACACACTGGCACGTGTCCACGACACTCCTGGACACGATACGAAACCCGTATCAGTCGTAAAAAACACGACTGATACACACGTTCAGACCGCGTCGTGCACGCGGTTGCGCGTCTCATGCTCGTGACACAGGACACGACACATCTCGTGCTCGTGTCCTCATGTTCGCCACTTGAAGGGCTACACGCTCGTGTCACCACGAGGTGCCCAAGTGTCGTGTCCGTACGATACGACATGCGCGAAGTTGGCCCCCGCGCGCGTGTGCGCTGACAGAGCGTGTCCAGTACGAGTGAGATTTCTCACTCGACACGACACGACACGACACCAAACTTTGGGGGCATGTGCACAGACATTATCCCCGTGTCCAAGTCAAATATCATGTGTCCTAGTGCTTTGTACAGTGAGCACGAAGGGTATGGTAGCAGGGCATGCGCGCGCATGCTCGTGCAGTAAGTTCGTATCCATTTTGGACACGGACACAGCACGAAAACGTACTCAGTCAAGGTGTTTCGTGATCAGCAAGTCTAGGGCTACATGATCATGTAATTCGTTTTACATTTTAACAAAATCAAATCCTTTGTGGCATTTCACCAAACAAGGGTTTATAGGCTAGGATACGTGTCCGATACGGACACCAAACCAACTCTAATTTTCACCAAACTTGACCCACAGTTAGGGTAGTCCTATATGCATGCATTTATGAAGAAAAAACAGAATATTAACTAGGTTTGAGGGCATTTACCTATTTGTGCAATTCCAAGGAAAAATCAATAAAGAGGGGGTGTGCTTCCTTCCACTTGGTGATGTCCAAAACTTCCAAATTCTGGATTGCTAGCCTCCCTTAGCACCCTTGATGTTGTAGGGTCCCAATGCAAAAGACTAGAGTGAATTTAGATCAAAAATGGCCAAGTTGTGGAGGTTTGAAGGAATGGGTTTTTTCTAGGATTAAAATTCATGTAAAATATTCATGAATTAATGTGATGGGGTTATATAGGAATGTGTGGCTGCTAGGGGGTGTCCTTGGCCGGCCATGGCATGGGGGGGTGTCCTTGTCCTTTCCTTCATGGTTAAGGCAAGACTTTGGTGTAAAAGGTTGAGGTATTTGGAGGGTTTTAAGCAAAATATCAACAATGTAATATCTAGATATTTATACCACTTTAACCCATGACTAATTATCCATCCCAAAGCTTCTAGGTTAGTAGCTAACCTCTAGATTAGGGTGAGATAGGTTAGGGACTAATCATGGTACTCAACCATGATTAAATAATATTAAAATCACATAATCTCAAATAAAATCTAGTAAATTACCAAAATGCCCTTTTTGGCTAAAATCACTAATTTGATGTTCTAAGCCTATGGCTAGGCTCACATGGTCATGGCAACTCCTAGTTTAAGGAATAACTAGGGTTTACACTAAGGTTTTGCTAGTAAGTCACAAAGTCATAAGTCATGACTTAGAAAATGGTTTTAATTACACTAATAATCACCAAAAATCCTATCATGCCTAAAACACCATTAATAAACAATAAAAAATAATAAAATTTCAAAAATCTCCAATTTCAGAAAATAGGGTGTTACAATGATGGACCAAAGACAGCGTCATACAAAAAGATTTCTCTGAACCGCCTAGCGACCTATTCGGGGTCTCGCATCGAGGGTTCCGCTGCCCGATCAGGGGACAGGGGTCAAGGGGCAGCGTCCTCCATCAGGGATTTGAGGGCGAAGCCCCCGAAAGGTATTCAGATTTTCAGATCTGCTTATCTTTGGACGACTGCTGTCAAGAAAAAAGATATCTTCAGGTCTGCTCAAATATCAGAAGAAAGGCGTCATCAAAGGGCTCTTGGTTTTTCTATTTATTCCAAGTCTGTAATTTTTAATTTATTGAGTCTAGGAGAATGTGTACGTTGAGTCGCACTATGTCATCTCAACCCCTAGACATATTTCTCTAAGATCTACCATACAAACAGACCAATTCCTGAACCAAGCCTAATCTCCACCAAGCCAAACAAAGCCCAAAGGCCCAAAGGCCATTCTGCCACCTAGGAGGCAGAGTTCGGGCCAAACTCTGCCCCCACACAGAGTTCGGGCCGAACTCTATCCCATGATTTCCAGGAACTAATTTTTAGGTCCTGCTTGGTAAAAGCTTTCTAACGTTCAAAAATTTGAATTCTTGGGGCAGAATTCGGACCGAACTCTGCCTCCCCAGGGGTATAAATAAGGCTTTATTTCTCTCATTTCACATTATCTTTCTATCTCTCACTTTCAATCATCTAAGCCTTATACTACATAAGCCTTACTCTTCCAATCTACTAGCTACAAAACTTCCTAAGCCCCAAGATGCTCAAGTGCGATTCAGCTAGAAGTTTTTATGTAAAGAGTTGAAAAGAAGTTACTTGAAAAATTCTAAGTTTTGCCACTGCGAAGTTAAAGTTGTGAGCGCTTCAAAGGCTCGTATTTGTAATAAGTTGGCGTGCTCTTCTGAGTAAAGGCACGTGGTTGTACACTATTTCACAAATAGTGGATTTCAATCCTGAGCTAGAGTTCTCAGGCCTGGACTAGTCCTCCACGAGGAAAACCAGGTTAAAACTGTTGTGTCTGCGAATGCTCTTCTGATCTTTATTTACTTCCGTATTTCTTTCTGATTTATTTACTATCTTGATAGTTGTTTTGTGGAGGTAATATAGAGTTAATTTTTATTTGGTGATTATCGACACAAACTCTATTCATCCCCTCTAGAGTTGCCTACACGTTACTTCAAACTGGTGCTAATACTGTCTGTCTCTGAGTTGAAAAGACCCTCGTCTTCATGCAAGGGAGGTAGATAGTCATCGTCGGACTCGAAGAGATCATCGTCATCTGGAAGGCTACCCCCGTCATCTGGAAGGCTACCCCCGGTGTAAAGGTCGTCTGCTTCAGATTCTGAGGAAATACTACCTCCAGCTGAAGGATCATCACCCCCAACTTGGGAGTCCTCGTCATCTATACGGAAACTCGTCCTTGACCGAATACCCATATAGACTCCTTCAGATGTAACAGCTCGCTCACTGTTTGTTGGCAGACTTCTTTTTCTTCTTCTGTTCGTAAAATTGAGTTGGGTTAGTGGTCCACCTTCTTTGATTGGGGCTCCCATAAGGAGGACTCCATGAAGCTATGTTGGAAGAAACACATAGCGGCTTTTCATCATCAGCGTGCTGCAGTCGTCGAAACACGGAATACCTCGGAGGCACCTTCGTTGCTTTAGAGTAGCAACAGTTGATGACAATACTGGTGCACGGATGTATGCCATGAATTGCAGTATCCTCCCTCACCTTACGCTTATGATTTATCATATCGCGTAAATCGGCAAAAAGGAGTTTTGCCTTAAAACCCATGTCACATGTATCGTCGAGCTTTGCATATGGATTTGTAAGGGAAGTTGGCATATCCGGACTTAGTTCATGTGTAGGGACAACCCCCACAACTAAGTTCTGAGATGACCTTGAAGACAGCCCCGTGCTATACGCGGTGGGGTCTGTCTTTGTCACGCCCCAGAACCAGAATACTGGCAAGTTGGGACGGACAAGGCCAGCTACGTATACCAAAGTACTCCGGTACTTCGAAACAACGTATAAGCTGTATAGATGGGGGTTACTACTACAAACCAACAGTCAATCCTAGGTCACATAATCCTAGATATCTCAGTCTCAGACAAGAAGTAAAGTACAAGAATATGATCATCATGCATATAAGACAGTAAAGCGTCCCAAACTATAATATATAGATGATCATGAAGCTAGTAATACAAAATGGAGAACTAGCAAGACTAAGTAATACATGATCAGCTCTAGCTGCAGTCTAGAAATATAACATCATGTCTAAGCCCGTAGGCCAAATGTCAAGTCCAAAACACGAGCTAAACACGTGCTCGGTGGCTAAACGCCTCAAAAGAATATGTACAGAAGAGAGTGGGTAAGAGAAAGAACACCCACTCAAGTCCCCTGGTGCTCCGGGTGGTCACCATCGAGAGGAAGGTCCGGAAGATCCTCGGGCTCCTCAACTAGATCTGGTCAATGCAAAACCAGTGGGGTCAGAACCCCAATAGCAAGTACCACAAAGGAAGCCAAACTTATGAACTAAAACCAGCATGCAATTCATAACATTTCTAAGATAAGCAGTAAACGAGACTAGAATATTAAATTGGTACCACAGTGTTTACGAAGGAAACTGTAACATGCAAGTAGGATAGCAAGTAAATAAACTGGACATGTGAGCATATGGTAAGGCCGAGCATGTAGTAGGAAGAATAGCATGTAAGAAAAGACAGGAGGCTAAGTACTACAATAAGATAAACTGAAGCAAGACTAGACTAGACAAGAATGGACTCCATCCATCAATCACGGCCAAGCAATGAGTACGGCTTGATACTTTAGCTAACTAGGGTTGTCACATTCCTAGTTACTAACACATGCAAGTTTGAGAAATCCAAGTCCAGTTACCCGCCTGCTACTACCTGAATGATCCGGGCAAAAAGAAAAGAAGTATAGCAGACACACTGCAGTAAGATACATGTGTCCTAAAGAGGTGCCCCACTCGACGGTGTGCTGGAAGAGTGCTCATCATGACAGATAGCTCCAAATCCCAAGTATATATATATATAGGGCCAAGATCAAAAGGGATAGCAGGTAACCGGGAAAGTCTCCAATGATCTAGGTAATCAAGCTAGTAGTTTAGTCCTTAACATTTTTCTTGTTGGATTCTAGGTGTGGCAATCCGCAGAATCCATCCTAGACATGAGACATGCAAGACTGGACAAGATAAGCAAGATTGTGCACTACAACAAGCCACAACAAGACATGACAATATCAAGACAAGAGTGCGCTACGACGAGCCACTATCAAGGAGCTAGACATGTACTAGAATCAAGAGTGCGCCATAACAGGCCACTATCATGTAAGCAAGAAAAAGACATGTTCAAGAGTGCACCACGACGGGTCACTATCAAGTAAGCAAGAAGGCATGGCAACAATTATCATAGCTTGTAAGAAAGAATCTATCCAAAGACATATCATGGCATGTGGAGAAGAATAATGAAGGCTAAGTACATTTCATAAAAGGTTGAACATGTGCTAGTATCAAGTCTACATAGTGTGTACAATCATTATTCAACTGAGAAAGATCATGTTATCATGTTAAGAAATCATTACAGTCGAAGAAAATATCAAAGCGGACAAAAACGGGCCAAAACGGGCAAAAACAGCATTAAAACGGCATACCGGCGGTATACTGCGGCATACCGGCGGTATACCGGACTAAAGACAGTAAGTTTCTGGTGCCAAAAACGGCATACCGGCGGTATACTGCGGCATGCCGGCGGTATACCGGTTTTTCAAACAGCAACGAAATTCAGAAAATTGCCAAAACTTGTTTCGGCCATAAAATCTTCATTTTAAATCGAAATTCGGACTTTCAAAAGTCAAAATTGCATAGAATTGAATTTCCTACAACATGGAACTATTAGATTTCACAAATTCAAAGATTTGATAGATCAATATCTCAAAATACTCCAAAACAGGGGTTCTCGGAACACCGAAACGAGTCCCGATTGCCACCAAACTCAAAATCCATGTATACTAGCTAGGTAAGGACCTCATACATGCGTATGTGACCAAGATCCATGATGGTAACACTAGTATCACTCTTGATACCAAGTTTTTCTACTAAGTCACTATTGGATTTTAACAGAAAATCAAATCTTGTTTAAATGAATTTTTGGAAACATGCACATATACGAGAATCATCAGGAAAACACATTTAACAAAATGAGTTTAGAAAAATTCTAAGCATTTAACACCAAGGAAAACAAAAATGATAATAGATTACTATTGTTCAAGAATTTGGCAAGATGTACTTGCCTAGGTTAAGCTCCAAGCCTAATCTTCTACTCCACCACCAAGAGGGGCACGAAACCACACTCTAGACCTCGAGGTCAAGCTCTTGGCAAGCTCCAAGGGAAGAGAAAGGAAGAAGGAAAGAAGAGAGTGTGAAGAGAATGAAAAGAGAGAGGAGAGAGAAAGTGAAGTGGTTTATATATAAGGGGGGAATTAATCTTAGCCGTTGGATCATGATCCGTGTGAAAATCTAGGTCAATCATGGCCATTCAAACAAAACCAATTGTCCATTGGATAATAGAGTGCATCTACACTATTCACGAAAATATCCAAGCACTATTCACGAAAATATCTAAACACTATTCACGAAAATATCCGAAACACTATTCATGAAAATATCAAAAACCGAAAATATCTAAAGTGTAGAAAACATGTCCGGGCGGTATGCCGTCGGTATACACCGGTATACCGGCGGTATGCCGATCAAGAAGAAAACCTATAGTTTTGGGAAAAATTAAAAGTATTCCGGAAACCATGAAAATATGAAATACGCTGCAAAATACGTATCCGTATATAAATACCGATACTGTGAGACGAGTCTCACAACTCTCCCCTCCTTAGAAAAATTCCGTCCTCGGAATTTCCTAAAGGTAATCAAAAGCAAGCAAGAAATCCAAGAAAACAGGCTATCAGGATCAAGATGGAAAACTCATAAAACATGAAATCCAGCTAGAGTAATGTACAAGAATGTGAAAGCAATTTAAACATACGTAAGCAACAACATCATGTATTCCTACAATCATACTAAAAGGTAGAACATAGATATACGAAATAAGTATACCTCACGAGCCAAACAGATACGGGTAACGAGCTCGGATATCATCCTCGCGCTCCCAAGTCGACTCGCCCGGTGAGTGATGATCCCAGGAAACACGAACTAATCGGATAGTCTGGTTCTTGAGAATCTTCTCCCTCCGGTCCAAAATGGATATGGGCCTCTCCTCATACGATAGGTCGGTACCAACGACCAGCTCGGAATGATCTAGGATATGGCTCGGATCCGGAACATATCGACGTAGCTGAGATACGTGAAACACGTCATGTACCTCACGCAACGACGGTGGAAGAGCAAGGCGATAAGATACATCTCCTACTCGCTCGAGAATATCGAACGGCCCAATAAATCTAGGACTAAGCTTTCCCCGTACGCCAAACCTGATGACACCACGGGTAGGCGAAATCTGAAGAAATACGTGATCGCCGACAGAGAACTCAAGATGGCGTCGATGCTGATCTGCCCAATGACGCTGTCGATCCTGAGCTACTCTGAGATGCTCTCTGACCTGCCTGACTACTCCAACTGACTGAGCAATTATCTCTGGTCCAAGCAGCTGCCTCTCTCCAATGTCATCCCAAGCTAGGGGTGACCTACATCTCCTACCATACAAAGCTTCGAAAGGAGCCATCTGAATGCTCGCCTGGAAGCTATTGTTGTAAGAGAACTCCACCAAATGCAAGTGATCCTCCCAAGAACCACTGAAGTCAAGAATGCATGATCGAAGCATATCCTCCAAGGTCTGGATCGTACGCTCCGACTGACCATCTGTCTGAGGATGGTATGCTGAACTGAAACTCAAACGGGTACCCAGACTCTGCTGAAGACTCTGCCAGAAATGAGAAGTGAATCTGGAATCCCGATCTGAGACTATGCTAACTGGCACCCCATGCAATCTGACAATCTGCCTCATGTACAAGTCGGCCAACTGCTCTGTAGACTGACCAACCCTGAAAGGTAGGAAGTGGGCAACCTTCGTGAGTCGATCCACTATAACCCAAATGGCATCTCTACCAGTCGGGGTTCTAGGAAGACCAGTCACGAAGTCCATGGTAATATGGTCCCACTTCCACTCCGGAATCGGTAAAGACTGAAGAAGTCCGGCCGGTCTCTGGTGCTCAGCCTTGACCTGCTGGCAAACTAAGCATCGAGAGACAAACCGAGCTATCTCCCTCTTCATACCATTCCACCAGAAATACTGACGAATATCTCGGTACATCTTCGTCCCTCCAGGATGAACAGAGTACTGAGAACTGTGGGCCTCCGACATAATCTCCTGTCGAATATCTCCACTCGGCACACAAAGACGACTCCCAAATCGGAGTGTCCCATCCTCATGGATGCACAACTCTGCTCTGCGCCCTGCCACACACTCTGCTCTGAGCTGCTGAAGCCTGGCATCCCCTGACTGAGCTGCTCTGATCCTATCCACAATGGTAGACTGAACCTGCAAGCCTGCCATCATAGCTGCCTCGCCAGGTAGTACTACCTCAATGCCCATCTCCTGAAGATCCTCCAGAATATGACGCTGCTCCGTCAAGAAATAGACCCCGGGTCTCCTGCTCAAAGCGTCTGCAACGACGTTTGCCTTCCCGGGATGATACTGAAGATCAACATCATAATCCTTCAGTAACTCAAGCCACCGCCTCTGCCGCATGTTCAGATCCCTCTGGGTGAACACATACCTCAAGCTCTTATGGTCAGTGAAAATCTCCACTCGATCACCATACAGATAATGCCTCCAGAGCTTGAGGGCAAACACAACTGCGGCCAACTCAAGATCGTGCGTCGGATAGATCTTCTCATGGTCCCGTAGCTGCCGAGACGCATAAGCTATCACTCGACCGTGCTGCATAAGAACACAACCAAGTCCCCGGCCTGACGCATCACAATACACCGTGAACCCACCTGGTCCGACGGGTAATGTCAGAATAGGAGCTGAAATCAAACTCTGCTTGAGTTTCTCAAAAGAAACCTGACAAGCATCTGACCACTCAAAGCACACATCCTTACACGTCAGCCGTGTCAAGGGTGCGGAGATCCTAGCAAAGTCTGCCACAAACCGTCTGTAGTAGCCTGCTAATCCCAGAAAGCTGCGTACATCTGAAGCTGTACGAGGTACTGGCCAACTCTCGATAGCCTCAACCTTCTTGGGGTCCACCTCAACACCACCTCCGGCAATAATGTGACCCAAGAAAGAGACTCGATCGAGCCAAAAATCGCACTTGCTGAACTTCGCGTAAAGCTGATGGTCCCGAAGAATCTGAAGAACCACGCGAAGATGCTGCTCGTGCTCTGCCTCAGTCCGACTATAGACCAAGATATCATCAATAAACACTATCACAAACTGGTCTAAGTAGGGCATGAAGATGCGATTCATGAGATCCATAAAAATCGCTGGCGCATTGGTCGCTCCGAAAGGCATAACAAGGAACTCCCAATGGCCATATCGAGATCTAAACGCCGTCTTGGGTATATCCTGCTCTCTGACTCTGATCTGATGGTACCCAGACCGCAAATCGATCTTCGAAAACACAGCCACTCCACTAAGCTGGTCGAACAAGTCATCTATCCTGGGCAAGGGATACTTGTTCTTCACGGTCACCGCGTTAAGCTGACGATAGTCAATGACCATACGCGATGAACCATCCTTCTTCTTTACAAGAAGGGCTGGAGCTCCCCAAGGCGATCCACTAGGACGAATGAATCCCTTGGTCCTAAGCTCCTCAATAGACTGATACAACACCAACAACTCTGAAGGAGACATCCTGTAGACTCTCGCTGACACTGGCTCTGCTCCCGGAACCAAATCAATATAATACTCAATCTCCCGAACTGGAGGCATACCCGGAAGCTCCTCGGGAAACACATCGGAAAACTCGCAAACTACTCTGGGCAACTGAACCTCCTCGGCTACTGCCATCCACATGACCGCTGGTGAAGACTCCACCTCGCCTCTAGAGAATGAGAACTCCTCCTCATTCGGAACACGAAAGATAACCTTGCCGGCATGGCAATCTATCGAAGCGTGTCGAGCACTCAACCAATCCATACCTAGGACGACATCATAATCGCCCATAGGAAACTCTATCAGCCTAGCGGGAAACTCTCTCCCACATACTATGACTCTACACGAGGCATAGACTCGGTCTACTCCTACTAGACCGTTACCAGTAAGTATATTCATCCTTACAGGTAAAGATTCTGGCTCTACACCAATATGTGTCGCAAATCGTGCAGATATAAACGAATGCGAAGCACCAGAATCAAATAAAGCTGAAGCTGAATGAGAGTGAACAAGAATGGTACCTGCGACCACCTCCCCTGCTGCTAGCGCCTCCTCCATAGAAAGCGTGAAAGCCTGACCCTGAACTCTGGTCGCTGGACCCCTCTGCCTCTGAGCCTGAGCCTGAGCATACTGCTGAGGCCTCTGCTGGAACTGCTGAGACTGCGTCGGTAATGGCCTCTGGGCCTGCTGCTGCTGAACCGGCGCTGGTGCTCTAAACTGCTGAACTGCTGGCTGGAAGGATGCTGATCCAGCCGAACTCCTCCTGGGACAAGCCCCTATCCTGTGGTCCGGTGCTCCACAAGCTAGGCACAAGCCCTGTGCCCTACGGCACTCTGATAAGACATGTCCTCCCTTCCCGCAATAGGAACAAGCAACTGAAGAAGACTGCCTCTGCTGCTGAGGACGCGGCTGAGACGACTGCTGAAAGGAAGCCGCCGGAACCGGTCCCCTCGGAGATCCAATCGTCAAGGCTCGGACTGCTGGAGCTGGTGCTGACGACTGGGAAGAAGATCCCCTCTGAATGTGAGGCCTCTTCTGACCTCCGACTCTATCAACGATCCTCTGCGAGGTGTACTCATGCCTCCTCGCTGCCCTCATCACTGCATCAAAAGTCTGGAACTCATGCTGCTCAACTGCCAGTATGATCTCCAGATGAAGCCCCTGCTGGAACCTCCTCGCCCGGTCCAACTCGGTCGCCACTAAAGAAGGGGCAAACCGACTGAGCCGGCTAAACTCTGACGCATAGCCGTCGACGGTCCTGCTCATCTGCCGCAAGCCAATGAACCTCTGCTGCAGATCATAACGCGACACCGCATCAAAATAGCGAGTCTGAAACCTCTCGCTAAAATCGGCCCAGGCTACTGGTGCTCTGAGAGATACCTCCTGAGCCGCCCACCAGTCGCGGGCCAAATCCAAGAGCTGCAACCTGACAACTGCCACACGCTCTATAGCCGGAATGCCTGCTGCCTCCATAATGGCCTCAGTATCCTGAAGCCACGCATCAGACGCAATAGCATCCTCTGTACCATAGAAGTACGGGGGATGAAGACGCCTGAAGCTGCTCGCAGAATTGTAGACCTGAGCACCACCTCTGTCCAAAGCCGTCTGGACAGAATGGGTGAGAACATCACTCTGACGCTGGTGCGACGCCATAAAATCTCTCAGAACATCCACCAGTGCATGAACAACACCCTCTGGCTGCTCTGGCTGAACTGGTACTGCTGGCTGAACAGGAGGAACTGGCGACTCTGCCCTTCGGTCAACTCTAGACTCTGCTCCCGAATGCTGAGGATGCTCCTCCTGAACTGGCGAAACTAAGGGATGCTGATCTGCTATCGGCAAAGCCCGAACAGGTCGATCAGAAGGACCAGGAATGGTGCCCCTGAAAGTTTAAGGACACAAGGATTAGGTCGAGGGAACAGGAAAGATCAACGATCAAAGCAGATATCAGGACAAAAATCAGAGGTAAAGAGTAATATCGAGGATATCAATAGAGAAGAATTTATGACTGAGATAACTACCAGCAACCCCCACATATCTGATAAATCAGACCTGCATGGGCCACCACTAAAACCTATGTCACGCCCCAGAACCAGAATACTGGCAAGTTAGGACGGACAAGGCCAGCTACGTATACCAAAGTACTCCGGTACTTCGAAACAACGTATAAGCTGTATAGATGGGGGTTACTACTACAAACCAACAGTCAATCCTAGGTCACATAATCCTAGATATCTCAGTCTCAGACAAGAAGTAAAGTACAAGAATATGATCATCATGCATATAAGACAGTAAAGCGTCCCAAACTATAATATATAGATGATCATGAAGCTAGTAATACAAAATGGAGAACTAGCAAGACTAAGTAATACATGATCAGCTCTAGCTGCAGTCTAGAAATATAACATCATGTCTAAGCCCGTAGGCCAAATGTCAAGTCCAAAACACGAGCTAAACACGTGCTCGGTGGCTAAACGCCTCAAAAGAATATGTACAGAAGAGAGTGGGTAAGAGAAAGAACACCCACTCAAGTCCCCTGGTGCTCCGGGTGGTCACCATCGAGAGGAAGGTCCGGAAGATCCTCGGGCTCCTCAACTAGATCTGGTCAATGCAAAACCAGTGGGGTCAGAACCCCAATAGCAAGTACCACAAAGGAAGCCAAACTTATGAACTAAAACCAGCATGCAATTCATAACATTTCTAAGATAAGCAGTAAACGAGACTAGAATATTAAATTGGTACCACAGTGTTTACGAAGGAAACTGTAACATGCAAGTAGGATAGCAAGTAAATAAACTGGACATGTGAGCATATGGTAAGGCCGAGCATGTAGTAGGAAGAATAGCATGTAAGAAAAGACAGGAGGCTAAGTACTACAATAAGATAAACTGAAGCAAGACTAGACTAGACAAGAATGGACTCCATCCATCAATCACGGCCAAGCAATGAGTACGGCTTGATACTTTAGCTAACTAGGGTTGTCACATTCCTAGTTACTAACACATGCAAGTTTGAGAAATCCAAGTCCAGTTACCCGCCTGCTACTACCTGAATGATCCGGGCAAAAAGAAAAGAAGTATAGCAGACACACTGCAGTAAGATACATGTGTCCTAAAGAGGTGCCCCACTCGACGGTGTGCTGGAAGAGTGCTCATCATGACAGATAGCTCCAAATCCCAAGTATATATATATATAGGGCCAAGATCAAAAGGGATAGCAGGTAACCGGGAAAGTCTCCAATGATCTAGGTAATCAAGCTAGTAGTTTAGTCCTTAACATTTTTCTTGTTGGATTCTAGGTGTGGCAATCCGCAGAATCCATCCTAGACATGAGACATGCAAGACTGGACAAGATAAGCAAGATTGTGCACTACAACAAGCCACAACAAGACATGACAATATCAAGACAAGAGTGCGCTACGACGAGCCACTATCAAGGAGCTAGACATGTACTAGAATCAAGAGTGCGCCATAACAGGCCACTATCATGTAAGCAAGAAAAAGACATGTTCAAGAGTGCACCACGACGGGTCACTATCAAGTAAGCAAGAAGGCATGGCAACAATTATCATAGCTTGTAAGAAAGAATCTATCCAAAGACATATCATGGCATGTGGAGAAGAATAATGAAGGCTAAGTACATTTCATAAAAGGTTGAACATGTGCTAGTATCAAGTCTACATAGTGTGTACAATCATTATTCAACTGAGAAAGATCATGTTATCATGTTAAGAAATCATTACAGTCGAAGAAAATATCAAAAGCGGACAAAAACGGGCCAAAACGGGCAAAAACAGCATAAAACGGCATACCGGCGGTATACTGCGGCATACCGGCGGTATACCGGACTAAAGACAGTAAGTTTCTGGTGCCAAAAACGGCATACCGGCGGTATACTGCGGCATGCCGGCGGTATACCGGTTTTTCAAACAGCAACGAAATTCAGAAAATTGCCAAAACTTGTTTCGGCCATAAAATCTTCATTTTAAATCGAAATTCGGACTTTCAAAAGTCAAAATTGCATAGAATTGAATTTCCTACAACATGGAACTATTAGATTTCACAAATTCAAAGATTTGATAGATCAATATCTCAAAATACTCCAAAACAGGGGTTCTCGGAACACCGAAACGAGTCCCGATTGCCACCAAACTCAAAATCCATGTATACTAGCTAGGTAAGGACCTCATACATGCGTATGTGACCAAGATCCATGATGGTAACACTAGTATCACTCTTGATACCAAGTTTTTCTACTAAGTCACTATTGGATTTTAACAGAAAATCAAATCTTGTTTAAATGAATTTTTGGAAACATGCACATATACGAGAATCATCAGGAAAACACATTTAACAAAATGAGTTTAGAAAAATTCTAAGCATTTAACACCAAGGAAAACAAAAATGACAATAGATTACTATTGTTCAAGAATTTGGCAAGATGTACTTGCCTAGGTTAAGCTCCAAGCCTAATCTTCTACTCCACCACCAAGAGGGGCACGAAACCACACTCTAGACCTCGAGGTCAAGCTCTTGGCAAGCTCCAAGGGAAGAGAAAGGAAGAAGGAAAGAAGAGAGTGTGAAGAGAATGAAAAGAGAGAGGAGAGAGAAAGTGAAGTGGTTTATATATAAGGGGGGAATTAATCTTAGCCGTTGGATCATGATCCGTGTGAAAATCTAGGTCAATCATGGCCATTCAAACAAAACCAATTGTCCATTGGATAATAGAGTGCATCTACACTATTCACGAAAATATCCAAGCACTATTCACGAAAATATCTAAACACTATTCACGAAAATATCCGAAACACTATTCATGAAAATATCAAAAACCGAAAATATCTAAAGTGTAGAAAACATGTCCGGGCGGTATGCCGTCGGTATACACCGGTATACCGGCGGTATGCCGATCAAGAAGAAAACCTATAGTTTTGGGAAAAATTTAAAGTATTCCGGAAACCATGAAAATATGAAATACGCTGCAAAATACGTATCCGTATATAAATACCGATACTGTGAGACGAGTCTCACAGTCTTTTTATTATGGGCGTATAGACCCAGGAGCATGCCCTTGAGCGCATGCTTTCCTGAAGTCTTGGCAGTATGCCTGGTCCTCCTGGATTTGGGCGCATAGAATGGATCATTAGAACCTGGGCCCATGGCCCTGGGCGCATAGCCTATCGAAGACAGAAGTCCTCGAGCCAGAGTTATGCGCCCACATACTGCCTTAGGCGCATAGCTCTAGGCACATGCTTTGGAAAACTCCAGTTTTGCCTTCTTCGTTTGTGAGCCTTGCTGAGTTTGCCCAGAGCGTCGAACACTTCGATTCTTGGCATCGTAGTGTTTTTCTTTGCCAAGTTTCGAGTGTTGAACACTCTGTTGTTGCAAGAGGGAAATCGCTGGGCTAGTAGAGCCCAGAACGGTATGCGCCTTCTTCGCATTGGGAGCTCTCGTGGAAGGGTTATGCGTTCTTCGCATTGGGAGCTCCTATGGAAGGGTTATGCGCCCCTATGACGGAGTTCCCCTTCGGTTGCATATCTTCTATGACACTGACAGGATATGCAGTGCAAGCCTTCGGAAGCCAAGTCTTGCGAGACTTGTTTCGCTTCACTAATTTTGAGGAAGTAGAGTCGTCCTTCGAGAGCATCTCTTTGAACGCCTGCTGATCGAACTTCACGATCAGCATCTTCTGAGTGCTCCCCACTTTATCGGTATCGAATTGCGTCACCACCTTCTCCTCAGAGGAAAAGGTAGTCCCCAGCAGAATCGTCATTTTTGTGGACACACACAAAAAAGAAGAAGAAACGCTATCTTTTCTTATTGGCGTAAGGTACCACAAATTGAGTACGCTTGAGAGATCCCGTACTGGGTAGATCGTGGGATTGACGTGGCTGCATGCTTCGGTGCACGATTGCTCGTGGAGACTAACGTGGCCGCATGCTTTGGTGCACGACTGATCATGGATGTTGACTGAGTCGTAGGGATCTTCTGCTTGGACGCATAGTGTGGGAGTAAGTTTATGCGCCCACAATTGGGTGCATGTTTGATCTACATGAAAATAATGTGGGCGCATAGCCCCTCTTCGATCATGTGGGTGCATA